>JACGAQ010000130.1:0-319295 GCA_014119065.1 Orius insidiosus
GCATCCAAATTCAGACCGATCAGCCTGCTGCCACTTAGTGGTAAGATATTGGAAAAGCTATTGAACAACAGATTGCGCTATTGGTGGACTTCAAAACATATCATTTCCCCTTTGCAATACGGCTTCACACCCCAACGCAGTACCACCGATGAATTAATGTACATAAAACAGAAAATAGCTGAACACAAAAACAATGGAAATCAAACAGTGCTAATTGCTTTAGATGTCGCTGGAGCATTCGATTCAGCCTCATGGGACTCAATTTTGATCCAGCTGGTAAGAAACAAGTGTCCTATGAACCTCTTCAGATTGAGTAAAAACTATTTTGATGAAAGAAGTGCTTACTTGTCCACAAACAATGAAAAGTTTTTTCGGCGTATGGAGAAAGGATGTCCGCAAGGGTCATGCTGCGGACCAGGATTTTGGAATCTAATGTATAACTCGCTACTTACATCTACATTCCCAAGAAATGTTGAGGCGGTTGCCTTCGCTGATGACTTGATTTTAGTTGTTCAAGCAAAGAACGAGGACGAGTTAGAAAGACTAAGTAACAGAGCACTTACAACTGTGAGTCAATGGTCGAAACGAAATCACATAAAGTTTAATACAAACAAGTCTCAACTCCTGCACATCACCGGCAAATACAAACTGAAACCGATTAAAGTAGAGCTCAACGGCATGGAGATAAAGCAAGTAAACGAGCTAAAGGTCCTGGGGGTCTGGTTTGACAAACGCCTCAGCTGGAAGCACCATATAAACTACATTTGCGACAGAACTTCCCAACTCATTAATATGTTGGCTCGTTCAGCGAAAGTCACATGGGGTTTAAATCATGACGCTCTTGAAATAATTTACTCTGGTGCGATCCTTCCAATCCTTACATATGCCGCTCCCGTGTGGTCGGAAGCTATCATTAAAAATAAAGAAACTAAACGAAAGATGCGTAGCGTTCAGCGGCAGATGGCGTTAAGGATTATCAGAGGGTACCGCACAATTTCGTATCATGCCAGCATAATTTTAGCTGGTATTATACCGATAGACTTCAGGTTAGCGGAATTAAAAGAAATTTACGATGCACGAAAAATGAGCAACGGCTTTCCAAGCTATGAAATCGAGGGCCCCTTAATGGCAGAAAAGTGGTCACACCCGGCGGAACGACCTAAAGTTGAAAGCTACCCTGGAAACGAAAAGACCAAATATGAAATATTTACAGATGGTAGCAAGATCGGTTCACATGTTGGGTGTTCTTTTGTGGTACTGTGTGATGGCCAAGAGGTTCAACAAAAAATGTTTAAGCTTGCTCACTGGTGCTCAAACAACCAAGCTGAGGCATTAGCTCTCCTAAAAGCTGTTAGCTGGATTGAAGATCATTGTGGAAGGAGTTTGGACGATGAAAAGGAATTTATAATTAGGACAGACAGCGAAGTTAGTATCCACTTACTCCAAAGCCACCGGACTCAAAATGAAACGATTGAAAAAATAAAAGGAATCATCTGGAGGCTATTAAAAGAAAATCAAATAAAGTAACTGTAAGCTGGACTAAAGCGCATGTTGGAACCCATGGAAATGAGCTGGCGGACAGATATGCAAAGCAGGCAGCCGACGAGAGCCTGAGTGTTGAATACGCACTGGTCCCTCTGTCCTACATAAAAAAGAAAACAAGAGAACGTTCACTAGAGAGGTGGGAAACAGAATGGAAGACAGCAGTAAACGGCAAGGCGACGAAAGAATTCTTCCCAACAGTTGCTTCGCGGTTGAAAATAAAGCTTGCCCACCATCCACGGGTAGCTATGGTCTTGAGTGAGCATGGGGAGCACAAAGCATACTTGCATCGCTTTAAAATTGCTGAGTGTGGACTGTGCGACTGCGGGAAGGAACCTCAAACGTGGAGCCATTTGATTTTTCGGTGTGAAAAGACTGAAAGCCAGCGGCGCCCATTACTGCAATCAGTTGTCTTGGAGGGAAAGTCTTGGCCGCCTGGAGGAGGGGTGTTAATACAAGGTTTTATGAAGAAGTTCTTCGACTTCGTAAAAAATATAGATCTCAACAATCTGTGATTCTTATTTATTTATTTCATATAATCTATTTATTTTTAATTTAACCTTAGTTTAATTCAAATGTGATAATTAAAAAAAAAAAAAATCGAAACTGTGATATCAATAAATTAACATTAGTCTAAAGAAAAGAAAAAAAAAAAAAAAATTAATTATATTTATAAAATGTAACACAAGAGAAATCCTGTAATCTTTTTAGGGAACAGGAAAATAAAGATTTCTAAAAAAAAAAAAAAAAAAAAGGGTTACGGAAAACAGATGGCCCTTTTGAGGAGAATCCGTTGGCTTATTCGAGAAGCCACGTGCTTTGTCAATTTTAAAAGCAGATTGCGAAATTAACATTTCTTTGTTTTCGGACAAAAAGTTCTTTCACCTACTGACTCATTGGTGGGGCACACGGGGGAAAAAGCTGACTCATAAGTTGACAAGGTGATCTCACTCGAACTAACTGTTTGCGTACGAAATATTTTAAGTTTAGAATATTTTTTGTTCCTTTTTTTAGTTTTGTTCCTGTCTTCATGGAAACTTGGGCGCCGGAGCAGCAACGTAGACCACAAAAGGTTCCATTGATTGCCCTTTCCATGACCTCCTTTTTTATAAAAAGCATTTAAAGCATTAGAATGCGAAGGACGCTAACAGAAGTTTATGGAGTCTTTTCTTCAATCTAGTGACTGATTGGTGGAGATCGAACCAATAGCAAGGCAGATCTCCGGCATTTTTGACGAGAAACGTCATTATTCTCAAGAAAAGATTCTGCTGACATTTGACCTTGAATACTGCTGAATGGACGGATGGACGGCCCTTAGGGCATGGAAGATATTCTTCCATCTTTTTGTTGACTTCAAACTTGGTAGTTCACTGCACGTTCAACTTCCTTTTTTACCAGACATAACTCACTGATATGTCACTCAGTTCCATTAGCCAGGAATGCGGTAAAAAAATCTTTTTTTTTTTTTTTTAGTCACAAAAGGTTCTTTTCTCCCGTTCAAAATATGATAGCCAACGGGAAAATTCATTAAAAATTCATTTAGACAAAAATAACTCTTTCGACATTTTGTAAACAAAGTAATAAACGCGGGAAAAAGGTAAGGACGTCAGAATCTAGTTTCTAGCAAATTTGGACGTTTGAGATCAGAAAGAAGCCAAAATTTGGACTTTTAGATGAATTTAGAGCAAAAGTCTAAATTTGGACGTTCAAGATCAGAAAGAGGCCAAAATTTCGAGTTAAAGACAACGTTTTAGCCGAATTTGGACGATCAAGATCAGAAAGAAGCCAAAATTTGGACTTTTAGGGCAAACTTTCAGATAAATTTAGACCAAAAGTCCAAATTTGGACGTTCAAGATCAAAATGAAGCCAAAATCTCGAGTTAAAGACAAATTTTTAGCCGAATTTGAAGGTTCGAGATCAGAAAAAAATTCAAAATTTGGACCTTTAGTGCAAACTTTTAGATAAATTTAGGCCATAAGTACAAATTTGGACGTTCAAGATCAGTAAGAAGTCAAATCTCGAGTTAAAGACAACGTTTTAGCCAAATTTGGACTTTAATGATCAGAAAGAAGCCAAAATCTCGAGTTAAAGATAAGGTTTTAGCCGAATTTGGACGTTCAAAATTAGAAAGAAGCCAAAATTTCGAGTTAAAGACAAAGTTTTAGCCGAATTCGGACGTTCAAGACAAGAAAGAAGCCAAAATTTGGAGTTAAAGACAAAGTTTTAGCCGAATTTGGACGTTCAAGATCAGAAAGAAGCCTAAATTTCGAGTTAAAGAGCAAGTTTTTGCCGAATTTGGACGTTTAATGTCAGAAAGAAGCCAAAATCGCGAGTTGAAGACAAAGTTTTAGCCGAATTTGGACGTTTAAGAACAGAAAGAAGACAAAATCTAGATATAAAGACCAATTTTTTGCCGAATTTACTTCAATGAAACTCCTTTTTGGGCGTTTGTACTCTCTTTAGACTAATGAAACACCTTTTTAGGCGTTTATATTGTCGTTAGTGAAACACCTTTTTGTACGTTTATGCTGTCTATAGTCTAGTGAAACGTCTTTTTGGGCGTGTTTATTAAATTAACATCCGGAATCTCTCGACCGTTCCAACGGAGTCGACCGATCAGCCTGGGGGATATACATAGTGTAGTTAAGGGCTCGCAATCCCTTCGACTCGTGCCAAAAATACCGACCAGCCCGAAAGTTGACCATAAGATGGTGGGCCCGTTTTCTCAAACGTTTCTGTTTTCGCTTAGGTATATTCAGGGCAGCCACCTACGCGTATGCATCAGAGTTCAAGGAAACAACGAAAGAAAATTTTCTTCGAAATCGATCGCCCTTATCGGATTTATTTGAACAACTTATCAGTTATCACCTTTCAAGGTTCCTTAGATAAGAAGCACATGTTCAATCGCAATTTTTCTTTCTTCTTTTTTCCCGGTGACGACTTTTATAGATTCTTCTATAATTGACAATTTTATCATTTTATGACGAGTCGGTATTTACCGAAAAAGGTGAATAAGAATTTAATTTATCGACCTATTTCCGAAGAAATGCTTTCGTATCATGAAAAATGAGTCAACTTCCTAGCTTAGTCAACAAAAAGAACTACAGATTTCACTAATTTCCATAAGAATTTCCGTGCTGAAAGTTTTTCCCTTGCTTATCACTTTCTTTACAGGATGTACTTTGGCTAAAATTTCTCGAAATTATGGCTTCTTTTGACGAAATTTTTGGTTTAACGTCCAACTTTGACTGTCCCGGACCAAAAACAAGATGTGGGTGGGTCATCATGGAGATTATTTACGAAGTTGGCAAGCCTGAATATCTGTTGTGCTCTTCGTTTTTAAATGTCCTCTGGCTACTTGCTTATTTCGGTATTGGTTGAATTGTCTTTAAAAACGAAATGGTTAAACATTCTACTGAAATTTTGTCTTCAGGTCGATATTATGGCTTCTTTCTGATCTTGAACGTCCAAATTTGGCTAAAACTTTGTCTTCAACTGGCGATTTTGGCTTCTTTCTGATCTTGAACGTCCAAATTTGGACTTATGGCCTAAATTTATCTCCAATAAGGTGTTTCATTGGTCTAAAGACAATGGAACGCCTAAAAAGGTGTTTTATTGGTCTAAAGAGAGTGCAAACGCTTTAAAAGGTGTTTTATCTCGGTCTTAAACTTAAGACGGTATAAACAACCAAAAAGGTGTTTCATTAGTCTAAAGAGAGTACAAACGCCCCAAAAGGTGTTTCATTTAAGTAAAGACGGTATAAGCCCCAAAAAGGTGTTTCATCAAAGTGAAGACGGTAAAAAGACCATAAGGTGTTTTTTTGAACCAAAGACAGTTTAATCGCACAAAATGGTGTTTCATTGGTCTAAAGACAGCGTAACGCCTAAAAAAAGCTGTTTTTCATTAAACTATGGACAGTATAAACGCCCAAAAAGGTGTTTTGGTAAAGGTGGTGTGGTAAAGACGGTATAAGCCCCCAAAAAGGTGTTTCATCAAAGTGAAGACGGTAAAAAGACCATAAGGTGTTTTTTTGAACCAAAGACAGTTTAATCGCCCAAAATGGTGTTTCATTGGTCTAAAGACAGTGTAACGCCTAAAAAGCTGTTTTTCATTAAACTATAGACAGTATAAGCCCCCAAAAAGGTGTTTTGGTAATGGTGGTGTGGTAAAGACGGTATAAACGCCCAAAAAGGTGTTTCATTAGTCTAAAGAGAGTACAAACGCTCTAAAAAGGTGTTTAATTAAAGTAAAGACGGTATAAAAGACCAATAAGGTGTTTTATTAGTGTAAAGAGAGTGCAAACGCCCTAAAAGGTGTTTCATCTCGGTTTTATTAGCACTAGTCGAAGAGATTGCTAGCCCTCAACTCCACGATATCCCCAGCCCAGTCGACTCCTTCAAGCACCGCCTGAAAGGACTATAGTTACCGCATTTCTCATTATTTGGTTCGGATTGCATATTCTAAACAGTAGGCGAGCTCCACTTTTCTCTCAATTGTACCAACTATAGCGATGAAACTTTCAAAGGGCCATGTTGACGATGGAGATATTAGGTCTTTGATGGTAAAATCATGAGTAGCAGTTGTCAGATTTGATAAACAGATCGCCCTATATGGAGTTTAAATTAGACGTTTCGTATTTTCTTTCGTTTCAAAATAAACAAGGGCGTCCTTCATTTGATTAACAAAACGAGATCGAAACCGAAAATGCCATCAACACATGCTTCCCCTCTTTTTCGCCCCATAAATGGACGTTCGACGCGTTAACGTCGAGGCGTCGTCCGGGACGTATTTGGAAATGGAATCCCGTTGACGTTCAATCCGAAAACGTTTTCATGTATCAATTATCGCCTTTTTATTTCGGACCCAACTTCCCACCTTTTCCGTACGTTTCTCTACACGTTAATCACCTTCTTAGCATACAATCGTTTAAAACGGTATGAAACCACGCAAGATTATCCGTTTGCGAGGCGAAAGTTGCGATCATTTTTGTAGACCAGCTTTTAGTCACATGTTTATAAAAGGATCCAGGTGGAAGGAAAGAGTACAGTCCGGCTTAAAACCTACGTACAAGAAGACCATTGTTCCGGACAAAAATCCGCGGGCTACTCCCAATTCGTATCACGTCCAAAAAAAAAACAACCTTCCTTTACATTCCATCTTAAATAATAAAACAAACGTCAAAATTGAAAACGCCAAAATGGATGTTTCTCGAACTAAAGACGGTGAAAAACGCCCCTTAAGCACCCTTTTTGGCCGTTTTCTAGGTCTCAGACTACAAAAAAACCCTTCATGGGCTATTTTTAGGCGTTTAGTTTGATAAACACCCATTTATTTGGCGTTTTCGGATGTTATTAATTTAATAAACACAAAAGGTGTTTAATTAATCTAAAGACAGTATTAACGCCCAAAAAGGTGTTTCGTTAGTCTTAAGAGAGTACAAACGCCCAAAAAGGTGATTCATTGAAGTAAAGACGGTATAAACGCCAAAAAAATGTGTTTCATTATTCATAAAATAAACATCCAGATTGAAAACGACAGAATGGATGTTTCTCGAACTAAAGACGGTGAAAAACGCCCCTTAAGCACCCTTTTTGGCCGTTTTCTAGGTCTCAGACTACAAAAAGACCCTTTATGGGCTATTTTTAGGCGTTTAGTTTGTTAAACACTCATTTTATTTGGCGTTTTCGGATGTTATTAATTTAATAAACATAAAAGGTGTTTCATTAATCTAAACACAGTATTAACGCCCAAAAAGGTGTTTCGTTAGTCTTAAGAGAGTACAAACGCCCAAAAAGGTGATTCATTGAAGTAAAGTCGGTATAAACGCCAAAAAATGTGTTTCATTAGTCATAAACAAACGTCCAGATTGAAAACGCCAGAATGGATGTTTCTCGAACTAAAGACGGTGAAAAACGCCCCTTGAGCACCCTTTTTGGCCGTTTTCTAGGTCTCAGAATACAAGAAGACCCTTTAAGGGCTATTTTTAGGTTTTTAGTTCGATAAAAACCCATTTTATTTGGCGTTTTCGGATGTTATTACTTTAACTAACACGCCCAAAAAGGTGTTTCATTAGTCTATAGACAGTTTAAACGTCAAATAAGGTGTTTCATTAGTCTATAGACAGTTTAAACGTCTAAAAAGGTGTTTCATTAGTCTATAGACAGTTTAAACGTCCAAAAAGGTGTTTCATTAGTCTATAGACAGTTTAAACGTCCAAAAAGGTGTTACATTAGTCTAAAGAGATTACAAACGCCCAAAAAGGAGTTTCATTGAAGTAAAGCCGGTATAAACGCCAAAAAATGTGTTTCATTAGTCTAAAGAGAGTACAAACGCCCAAAAAAGTGTTTCATTGAAGTTAAGACGGTATAAACGCCCAAAAAAGGTGTTCCATAAGTCTAAAGAGAGTTCAAACGCCCTAAAAGGGGTTTCATTAATCTAAAGGCAGTATTAACGCCAAAAAAAGGTGTTTCATTAGCCTAAAGAGAGTGCAAACACCCTAAAAGGTGTTTCATTAAAGTAAAGACAGCATAAATCCCCAAAAAGGTGTTTCATTAAACTAAAGGCGGCATAAAAGCCCAAAAAGGTGTTTCATTGGTCTAGAGACCGTATAAACGCCCTAAAAGGTGTTTCATCGGACTTAAGACTGTGTAACGCCTAAAAAAGGTGTTTTTCATTAAAATATAGACAGTATAAACTCCCAAAAAGGTGTTTCATTGAAGTAAAGACGGTATAAAAGTACAAAAAGATGTTTCATTAGTCTAAAGAGAGTACAAACGCCCAAAAAGATGTTTCATTGGTCCAAAGACGGTATAAACGCCGGAAAACGTGTTTCAGCGAACTGAAGACACTGTAGCGCCTAAAAAAGGTGTTTTTCATTAAACTAAATACAGTATAAACGCCCAAAAAGGTATTTCCCGAACTAAAGACAGTGGAAAACGCCTAAAAACGATGTTTATAAAACTGGAGAACACCCAAAAAGGGAGTTTCTCGAACTACAGAGAACTCCCGTTTAACATACTCAAGTTTGTACAACTCAAGTTCATAGAAAAACGCCCCAAATGTGTATTAATCAAAACTTTAAAAAAAAAATTCATTTGTCTGAAATCCTCTTGAGGACATAAACGGACGATTAAGCACGTAGAGCGGAAAAGAATCGTGACGAGACATACGGTTTCTTTGTCTAAAACAATCTGGCGTAAAGTGACAAAAAAAAAAGACGAAAAAAAAATTTCCGATGGCGAAATATGTTGGTAATCCTTAAACATTTGACTAAAGGAGGCGTAAAAGTGATTTTACGCATGAAGAATACGTTGACAGTGGGAATTGGACGCGTGCCAAGATGAGACCACTACGAAGAGGACAGATGTCAATGGCAACCCCACCTCATTAAAAAAGTTTCCCGTGAAGAATGAATTTTCTGTTGGCAAAACTGAACAGTCAATATTTTGGTTCTTAATTTTCTCTTTGAAAGGAAGTCTTTAGGTTGAAAAACGCTCGATGAGGGTGTCTACAGACTGTATAAAACGCCTAAAGAGGTGCTTCACAAAACTGAAGGCAGTATAAACGCCCAAAAAGGTGTTTCATTTAACCAAAGGCGACATAAACGCCCAAAAAATGCGTTCCTTGATCTAAAGACGATGGAAACGCCTAAAAATAGTGTAGATCTAACTAGAGACAGGAACACCTCAGTGTAAACGCCCAAAAAGGGTGTTCCTTGAGCTAAAGACGATGAAAACGCCTTAGAATAGTGTTGATTAAACTAAAGACCGTAGAAAACGCCCAAAAGGACATCTCTCGAACTAAAGAGCGCGGGAAACGATGGATAAGAATGTTAAAACTAAAATTAATTCCCGCTAGAAAACGCCCAAAAAGGTGTTTCTTAAACTAAATACAGTGTAAAACGCACGATAAGGGTGATTACTAAATATTAAAAGACTGTAGAAAACTAAAGAGGTGTTTCACGAAACTGGAGGCAGTATAAACGCCCAAAAGGGTGTTTCATTGAAGTAAAGACGGTATAAACGCCCCAAAAGCTGTTTCTTTAGTCTAAAGAGAGTAAAAACGCCCAAAAGGGTGATTCATTGGTCTAAAGACAGTATAAACGCCGAAAAACGTGTTTCATCGGACTAAAGACAGTGTAGCGCCTAAAAAAAGGTGTTTTAAATTAAACTAAAGACATTATAAGCCCTAAAAAAAGGTGTTTCATAAAAGTAAAGACGGTATAAACCCCCAAAAAGGTGTTTCATTAGTCTAAAGGCAGTATAAACGCCGAAAAACGTGTTTCATCGGACTAAAGACACTGTAGTGCCTAAAAAAGGTGTTTTACATTAAACTAAAGACAGTATAAACACCCAGAAATGTGTTTCATTAAACTAAAGACAGTATCAACACCCAAAATGTGTTTAAACTAAACTTAAGACCTAGAAACGCCAAAAAGTTGTTTCATTTAACCAAAGGCGACGAGTATAAACGCCCAAAAAGGTGTTTTGTCGAACTATAGACAACGTAAACGTCCAAAAAGGTGTTCCTTGAGCTAAAGACGATGGAAACGCCTAAAAATAGCGTTGATCTAACTAAAGACAGGAACACCTCAGTGTAAACTAAAGACAGTGTAAACGTCCAAAAAGGTATTTCTTAAACTGAAGAGCGTGGAAAACGCTCGATAAGGGTATTAAATATTCAAGACTGCAGAAACCGCGGAAAAGGTGTTACTGAAGGCAGTATAAAAGCCCAAAAAGGTGTTTTGTCGACCTAAAGACAGTGTAAACGCCCAAAAAGGTGTTTTGTCGAACTAAAGACAGTGTAAACGCCCAAAAAGGTGTTCCTTGAGCTAAATACGATGGAAACGCCTTAGAATAGTGTTGATTAAACTCATTTGCTCTTTGAAAGGAACTCTTCAGGTTCTACGAAAGAAGCTTCTCGATTTTGGGCTTTCTTTAGAAGCAGATGGTGCATGCGGAGGATGGTGATTTTTTCAATTGTCTAATTATAAATTGATTCCATGAAGTTCTACGCTCGAAAATTCCTTCGGCGTTCGAGAATAGGACAAGGCATTCTTGAAGACTATTTATATTAAGTAATTCAAGGTTAAGGAGAGCGATCCCTTCGGTCAAAATAGTTGGTACAATAGTTGAGTTTGGTTATGTTGTCCATATATGAAAGATCCTTCTGAAAGAAATTAGCGTACAGGTGTTTGTAATTGCGCAAGGTCAAAAAATACTCAAGCTCGACCATCTTGGGATATCTGACTATAAAAGGACTGAGATTCTTACGAGAAAATGTAGGTCGTGGCAACCCTCTTCTCGCTCTGACTCATTTTACTCGATTCTTAAAAGACTTTCATTTTTTTTTTGCCCCTATGAATCTTTTAATTTAACAATTTGATGAAAGACGTTTATGGGGAAAATTTCTAGTTTCAGCCTTGATAGGAACCGGATATTTTTATGCACGTCCAGGGTCCGAATTCACTCGGGCGTTCACTTTTCAAAGGTGCATTCGCCGATTACGTAACTTTTCCACTATTTATGACGCGTTGAAAAACAAATATCAATAAACAAACTACACAGAAAGTAAATAAAAGCGGGGAAAAAAAATAAATGAAAAATATGTTTCCCCGTAATTATTGGACCAATTTTAAAAGTTTTTATTGTTTGAAGACAGAAAAAAAGCATTCTATTACGTTTCTTGTTAAATAATAAAAATAAAGGTCTCGATTGAAAACGCCAAAAAAGGTGTTTCTTACACCTAAAAACAGTGGAAAACACCAAAAGAGGAGTCTCTTGAACTAAAGACCGTATAAACGCCCGAAAAGAATGTTAAATGACCTAAAAGACCTCGAACACGCCCAAAAAGGTGTTTTTAAAACTGAAGAGTATGGAAAACGCTCGATAAGCGTGTTTATTAAATTTGCACGACTGTAGAAAACGCCCAAAGAGGTGTTTCATGGAACTGAAGGCAGTGAAAATGCCCAAAAAGGTGTTTCATGGAACTAAAGACAGTGTAAACGCCCAAAAAGGTGTTCATTGAGCTAAAGACCATGGAAACGCCTAAATTTAGTGTTGATCTAACTAAAGACCTCGAAAACGCCCAAAAAGGTGTTTTTAAAACTGAAGAGTATGGAAAACGCTCGATAAGCGTGTTTATTAAATTTGCACGACTGTAGAAATCGCCCAAAGAGGTGTTTCATGGAACTGAACGCAGTATAAATGCCCAAAAAGGTGTTTCATCGAACTAAAGACATATAAACGCCCAAAAAGGTGTTCATTGAGCTAAAGACCATGGAAACGCCTGAAAATAGTGTTGATCTAACTAAAGACCTCGAAAACGCCCAAAAAGGTGTTTTTAAAACTGAAGAGTATGGAAAACGCTCGATAAGGGTGTTTATTAAATTTGCACGACTGTAGAAAACACCCAAAGAGGTGTTTCATGGAACTGAAGGCAGTAAAAATGCCCAAAAAGGTGTTTCATCGAACTTAAGACCATGGAAACGCCTAAAATTAGTGTTGATCTAAGTAAAGACCTCGAAAACGCCCAAAAAGGTGGTTTTAAAACGGAAGAGTATGGAAAACGCTCGATAAGGGTGTTTATTAAATTTTCACGACTGTAGAAAACGCCCAAAGAGGTGTTTCATGGAACTGAAGGCAGTATAAATGCCCAAAAAGGTGTTTCATCGAACTGAAGACAGTGTAAACGCCCAAAAAGGTGTTCATTGAGCTAAAGACCATGGAAACGCCTAAAATAGTGTTGTTCTAACTGAACACCTTTTAGGCGTTTACACTGTCTTTAGTTCGATGAAACACCTTTTTCGCGACTTCTACAGTCTTGATATTTAATAAACACCATTATCGAGCGTTTTCCACGTTCTTCAGTTTAATAAACACCTTTTTGGGCGGTTTCCAGGTCTCTTAGGTCGCGATTAACATTTTTGTTTAAGAAACACCTTTTTGGGCGTTTTCTTCGGTCTTAAGGAAGATCAATACTATTTTTAGGCGTTTCCATCGTTTTTAGCGCTAGAAACACCTTATAGGCGTTTACACCGTATTTAGTTCGATGAAGCACCTTTTTGGGCGTCTTCTACGGTTTTTAGAGTGATCAACGCTATTTTTCGGCGTTTCTATCGTCTTTAGCTAATGGAACACCTTTTTGGGCGTTTATACTGTCTTTAGTTTGATAAGTGTCCTTTTTGGGCGTTTTCTACAGTCTTGAATATTTAATAAACACCCTTATCGAGTGTTTTCCACGCTCGTCAGTTAAAGAAACGCCTTTGGGCGTTTTCCAGGTCTTTTAGGTCGATTAACATTCTTGTTCGAGAAGTAGGTACCTTTTTGGGCGTTTTCTACGGTCTTTAGTTAGAACAACACTATGGAAACGCCTAAAAATAGTGTTGATCTAACTTAAGACCGTAGAAAACGCCCAAAAAGGTGGTTTTAAAACGGAAGAGTATGGAAAACGCTCGATAAGGGTGTTTATTAAATTTTCACGACTGTAGAAAACGCCCAAAGAGGTGTTTCATGGAACTGAAGGCAGTATAAATGCCCAAAAGGTGTTTCATCGAACTGAAGACAGTGTAAACGCCCAAAAAGGTGTTCATTGAGCTAAAGACCATGGAAACGCCTAAAAATAGTGTTGTTCTAACTGAACACCTTTTAGGCGTTTACACTGTCTTTAGTTCGATGAAACACCTTTTTCGCGACTTCTACAGTCTTGATATTTAATAAACACCATTATCGAGCGTTTTCCACGTTCTTCAGTTTAATAAACACCTTTTTGGGCGGTTTCCAGGTCTCTTAGGTCGCGATTAACATTTTTGTTTAAGAAACACCTTTTTGGGCGTTTTCTTCGGTCTTAAGGAAGATCAATACTATTTTTAGGCGTTTCCATCGTTTTTAGCGCTAGAAACACCTTATAGGCGTTTACACCGTATTTAGTTCGATGAAGCACCTTTTTGGGCGTCTTCTACGGTTTTTAGAGTGATCAACGCTATTTTTCGGCGTTTCTATCGTCTTTAGCTAATGGAACACCTTTTTGGGCGTTTATACTGTCTTTAGTTTGATAAGTGTCCTTTTTGGGCGTTTTCTACAGTCTTGAATATTTAATAAACACCCTTATCGAGTGTTTTCCACGCTCGTCAGTTAAAGAAACGCCTTTGGGCGTTTTCCAGGTCTTTTAGGTCGATTAACATTCTTGTTCGAGAAGTAGGTACCTTTTTGGGCGTTTTCTACGGTCTTTAGTTAGAACAACACTATGGAAACGCCTAAAAATAGTGTTGATCTAACTTAAGACCGTAGAAAACGCCCAAAACTGTGTTTTTTAAACTGAAGAGCGTGGAAAACGCTTGATAAGGGTGTTTATTAATTAATCAATACAATATACACACCCAAAAAGGTGTTCCTTGAGCTGAAGACGATGGAAACGCCTAAAAATAGTGTTGATCAAACTAAAGACCGTAGAAAACGCCCAAAAAGGTATTTCTCGAACTAAAAAGCGTGGGAAACTATCGACAAGGATGTTTAAACCAAAATTAAAACCCTCGAAAACGCCCAAAAAAAGTGTTTATCAGACTACAGACCGTGGGAAACGCCTAAAAAATGGGCTTATAAAACTAGAGACCGTAGAAGGTATTTCTATAACCACTTTTTATGAAACTCGTTTCATAAAACTTTTTCGCTATTTATGAAGTGTCGAAAAACAAATATTAATAAAATAAAAAACTACATAAAAAGGACAAAAGTGATAAAATAAATAGGAAAATTAATCTTCGTAATTTCTGGACTAATTTTCAACGTTTACAGTAGATAAATTTATGTAAAAAACAAAATTTTTTATTAATTTACCCATTTTTAGAAAGTTTCCTATATTTTTAAGGGCGAAAAATTGAAATTTTCGGTTTATTTGACACGTAAAAGAGAAAATCCGGATTTGAGTTTTTTTAAGACGGAAAAACGAGTTTCCGAGTACTTTCTTAGGTGGGACGAAAGTAGCCGAACTGTTACGAAGGAACGCTCGTCCTTGAGGTTAAGCCGAAGGCGGCCTGGGGGACCCCGAGGTGTGGCCTCTTCGGGAAGAAAAAGAAGAAGAAAAAAAAGTCTCATGTCCGACGCTGTCGGTTTTTTTCCCAGAGATAAGAAGACGTTTTTTAAAATTCAAAACGTGTTCTACTACTTCAAATAATATTTCACATTATTTCAACAGAATTTAACCCTCCGTTAAAATCAAAACGTCCGTTAAATCAAAATGAGTCAATAAAAAGAATTTATTTCAACCCAGGAAGAACAGAAATCTCATTCTCCACGCCCCAAAACGATGAAGGAGTCTTATCAAAAACTGATAAGGAAGACAATAAAAAATATTTTCTAAGAAAATATTAGTCGGTTAAATTTTTTTCTCCCTCTTCGTAGTGGGGAAAATTCCTTAGATGTCAACTCATCAGTTTGTTTTTAACCTAATTAGAAATTAAAAGAGAAGGGGTTTTAAGAGGGGGTGGGAAAGTAAACAAAATTGCAAACAGAAGTAAAAAAAAATTTGCTTTTTTTTAATTCTGGCGTCACATCTTTGAGAAAAATGGCACAAAAATCAAAGAGTTGGCAGAATTCAAGATAGAAGGTCTAAAAGAAAACTTCGAGGGCTTCCAAATTCAAAGAAAACGCCAAAAGGATGCGGAAAACGCCAAAACAAGGTGTTAAAACGCCCAAAGAGGATGTTTCTTGAACTAAAGACCTTTGAAAACACCTAAAAAGGAAGTTCAAACAACTGAAGACGGTAGAAAACGCCTGAAGAGGTGTTTCTCGGCCTAAGGAACGTGAAAAACGCTGGATAACGGGTGTTTAAACGTAGAAAACGCCTAAATACGATGTTCCCAGATCTAAGGACAGTATTGAACGCCTAAAAGGGGTTTTTATCAAACTAAATAACGTCGAAAACGCCCGAAAAGAATGTTTCTCGAACTTCTGTCCTCAGAAACGCCTAAAAGGGTGTTCTATCAAACTAAAAACGCTCAGAATGTGCTTACCAAGCTAAAAACGCCCAAAAAGATGTTTCTCCAACTAAAGAACGTGGAAAAGGTGTTTATAGAAAATTTAAGACAGTAGAAAACGCCCAAAAAGGACCATTCTTTATCTAAGGACCTAAGAAACGCCGAAAAGGATGTTAAATCGAATTAGAAAACGTACAGAAATGTGTTTCTCAAACTAAAGACGGTAAAAAACGCCAAAAAAGGTGTTTATCGGACTATATAATGAGAAGAACGGTCGATAATGGGTGTTTATCAAACTAAACACCGTAGAAAACGCCGAAACTGCTTTTGGAAATAAGGATCATAGAAAACGCCCAACAATTTTATCAAACTAGAAAACACTAGAAAACGCCCAAAATGGTGTTTATCAAACTAAAGAACGTGGAAAACGCCCAAAAAGGATGTTTCTCGATCAAAGGACCTTAGAATAAGCCCGGAAAGTGTGTTTTTCGAATTTAAAACACAGGAAACGCCTAAGTTCTTGAGCTAGACACGCAGAAAAACGCCCAAAAAGGTGTTTATCAAACTCAGAACGGTTAAAAACGCCCGAAAAGAATGTTGAGCAAGAACGCAGTAAACATCCAAAATGGGTGTTTCTCGAACTAAATACTATTTAATACTCCCAAAAAGGTATTTCTGAACTGAAGGGCGTTTCTTGGACTAAAAACGCCCGAAACGAACGTAAAAACACCATAAAAACGCCCAAAAAGGATGTTTTTAGATCAAACGACCTTAGAAAAGCCTGAAAAGTGTATTTTTGGAACTTAAAACCCTGGGAAGGTCCTAATTTCCCTCCTCTCGAGCTGGAGACCCAGGAAAACACCGAAAAAGGTGTTTATCAAACTCAAAAAAGGTGTTTATCAAACTCAGAATTGTTACAAACGCCCGAAAAGAATGTTCAGCAAATTAGGAACGTAATAAACATCCAAAATGGGTGTTTCTCGAACTACTAAAAAGCTTTTCTGAACTGAAGGGTGTTTCTTGAACTCAAAACGCCCAAATCTCGGATTAAAAACACCACAAAAACGCCAAAAAATGATGTTTATCGAACTACAGACTCAGGAAAACGCCTAAACTGTACTTCCTGTGATGAAGACTGAGGGAAAAAAAACCAAAAAGGTGTTTATCGAGCTAAGGACCAAGGAAAACAACCAAAAAGGTTTTTATCGAGCTATGGACCATGAAAACACCCAAAAGGGTGTTTATCGAGCTAAGGACCAAGGAAACCACCCAAAAAGGTTTTTATCAAGCAAAGGACCATGAAAACACCCAAAAGGGTGTTTATCGAGCTAAGGACCGCGAAAAACACCCAAGAGAGTGTTTATCGAGCTAAGGACCATGAAAAACACCCAAAAGGGTGTTTATCGAGTTAAGGACCATGGAAAACACCCAAAAAAAGTGTTACTCCATTTAAAAACTCAAAATTCGGATGTTTCTCGAAAGAGCGTGGAAACCAAAGGAACTAGAATTTGCCAGAAAGGCAACAAAAAAAATGCAGTAAGAATGCAAATTTCAAGGTCAAAGGTCTTAGAAATGAAGAGGGCTTTGTTGGAGATAAGGAAGCCGAGGAGATTGGAGGAATAAGGTAAAAGGAGTTGTTTTTTTACTTAGTTTTTGGTAGTTTAAAGTTAACTTACGTAGATAAGGCCGGAATAGTATCTGTCTTTGATGTTGTGAAGGACGCAGGCTTCGTTGAGACAGGTCAAATCCGCCATATCCTCGACTTTATCGTATTTGGGAGGATTCATCTTCTGAATGTCGTCTTTGGGTACGAAGATCCTTTTCCCGGTTTCGACGAGTTCGACTTCGACTTCGTCGCCGCGTTCTCCCTTGATGCCGGCGGCGACGAAGCCGGCAACCTCGTGCGGTACCCAAACGAGACGCTTTTGGGTCCATTCCGCCTGAGTCGCCGGATCGTTAAAAGTGTTCCTGTCGACGGACAAATATTTAAAATCCGGATCTGAACGGTCGACTTTAGTCTCGGAGTCAGCCATTTTTTACCCAACCGCCAAACAAACCGAGCAAAACTTAAAACTCTTTTCTCCCCTCCAATAAAAACACTTATTTCTTTAATTAAAAACAACGGGTAATACACTATTTTTTCAAACACATATCACATAAAACAGTTAATAAACGCACTTTTTTTTGTTATCTTTTAAGTCCGGTGGGAACAGGTGTGTGTTCCCTGTGGGAAGGCGAGTCCGCTTGTGGTTCTCTCACGGGAGGAATTTTTCGATTGGACCCCTCGATGGGAGGGAGAAAATGCCCGCTTGAGAAACTATCGATATCCCCACTACAGTTCCCGCCAAAACTCAACGCTCTACCTCACACACAAGAAAAAAACCACTTTTATTTTACTCCTCAAAAAACTATACTTTGCATGGTGGTTTTGAAGTAATCACCCCTTTTATTTTTTAAACTATTAGAAATCGGGGAAAAGTTTAAATTTAAGCCAACCCCCCCTTTTTTATTGACGAAGAATTGGGAGGAAACCGTTCAACCCTAAAGAAGTTGAACATAAATCTGCATTTCGACATAAAAAATATGAGGCGCTCCGGGTACGAAGGGCGAACTCAACATCGGACAAATTTTTTTTTTTCATTTTCAGATTCTAGACCTCTTGGTGAATACACCCATATAATTTTTATGTTGAGTTCGCCCTTTTTTCCCCTTTTAATACGTAAAAACCGATATGCGGCAAAGCTCTAACTGCGATATCCGAGCGGGTACGAAGGGCGAACTCCACATCCTAGTCCACAACCCCTCACTCCTTTTCCCATTCCAGGGCATGGCTTTTCTGTTGAGTTCGCCCGTAACATAAAACTTTAAAATGCGAATATCTCGAAACTACGTTTTGTCGAGTTCGCCCTTCGTACCCGGAGCGCCTCATATGTAGTTCACCATAATGCGTTTCGGCATAATTGAACATAAAGCTCTCAAAAGTACAAAAATTTTGATAATCAACAGCGTTTCGACATAAGCGACTTTTTCAATAAATGCAAGTCGACATAAAAAAAAGTCACTATAACGCTTCTCACCATAAAAGCCTCTTTTTAAACATGTTTTGCCATAAAACTGTTTCTGTCGTTTGGGCATAATCTCACCATAAACTAGGGACAGCGAAAGAGCAAGCCTATTTTCGCTGATGCGATTATGGCGAAATGACAAAAACCGTGAAACTTGACAGTTCGCCATAATGCAGTATAAAGCATCTCACCACAAACTAGGAAAAGCAAAAGAGAAGGCAGCTCCTCGTTCTTGTGTTATAAAACGAGCTGATCCCATTGGCTGCCTGCTTATCTTTCCTAGTTTATGGTGAGATGCTTTATTTTGAAATGCATTATGGTGAACTGTCAAAATTTAAGGTTATTATCATTTCGCCATAATCGCGTTTTAAACGACGAAAATAGGCTTGCTCTTTCGCTGTCCCTAGTTTATGGTGAGATGTATTATGCCCAAATGACAGATACAGTTTTATGGCGTAACAAGTTTAAAAAGAGGCTTTTTATGGTGAGAAGCGTATTTGGTTTAGAAAATTTACCGTTTTCTGAATTTTCTAATGTTTTTTGGCATTTCTACACCAAAAAATCGAGGAAACCCCGTAAAAAAATTGTTAAACGCCCGAACGCCAGATAAAACTGGTGTTTCGACACCAAAAAATCGAGGAAATCCGGCAAACGAAATGTTAAACGCCCGAACCCTGGATAAAACGGGTGTTTCTACACCAAAAATCTAGAAAACCCGGTAAAAGAAACGTTAACGCCCGAAAGCCAGATAAAACGGGTGTTTCTACACCAAAAAATCGAGGAAATCCGGCAAAAGAAATGTTAAACGCCCGAACCCCAGATAAAACGGGTGTTTCTACACCAAAAAATCGAACAATTAACCAATAATAGAGGAAGAAATGACTGTGATAACGGGTATCTCACGACGCGTTTCGGCTTAATAAGCCTCGTCAGGTGAGCTATTCCCTCTATCACAATCATCGAAAAATCGAGGAAACCCGGTAAAAAAATCGAGGGAATCCGGCAAACCAAATATTAAACGCCCGAACCCTGGATAAAACGGGTGTTTCTACACCAGAAAATCGAGGAAACCCGGTAAAAAAATGTTAAACGCCAGATAAAACGGGTGTTTCTACACCAAAAAATCGAGAAAACCTGGTAAAAGAAATGTGAAACCCCCAACGTCAGATAAAACGGGTGTTTCTACACCAAAAAATCGACGGAGTCTCTAAATCGAGAAGGTTGCAACATTCGTCAATCCATCATCACCTTGTTTGGAAATAAATTAATAAGATGCCGCCCTGCGGGATTCACGACCTTTCGGTCCATCCCTGGGGGGCTTGCATTTGTCTTTTGTGAATGCAAAAAAATTTCTCCTTCTTCAGGTTCCGATCATTGAAAAGTGTGTCCTTTAAAGATTAGGAAATAATCGTTGTTTTGATCCAGCTCTTGTTCGTTTAAGGAGTGAAAATATCCCGGGTGTTTAGTCATCATGAGATTATTCAACAGTTTTTAACCTCCCCCACCGCCGCCACAAGACACGAAGCCTCCTTGATCCCTTTCATGTACACCGACAGGTTTTTTCCTCATAAGATCCCGTTTTTTTGGAACGTAAATCCGCGAAATTTTTCATTAATTGGCCACTCGAGAAATCAACGTTTTTTTTAATTCACTCTGCTGTTTTTAAAGGTTTAAAAAGTGCCTTTATTTCTATAAAATAAGCCATTATATTTGAAAAAAAGAAACCGGTGGCAAAATTTTTTTTTGATCTAATTAGGTAATTCAGTCGTACCTACATAACAAAAAAAAGTTTAAGAATTTTATCATGTCGTACAATCCAATAATTACCTTTTTAAAATTTTTATATTGCAAAAGACTTGATATGGAAGACCAGTTTTTAAAAAAATGATTAATATTCTACAACATCGATTTTACTTTATAAGGGAAGTTGTTTATTCGCCCGTTTTGGACTCGCCAAACATAGTAAACAGAAAGAGAATTTAATAACTAATAAGTAGGTCTTAAATCACTTAATAAACATCCTTGTTCTTTATTAATAATTAAATGTTTTCTCGTTTTGGAGGGAGAAAAAAATTTTGAAAAAAGGCGGGAACGCCTAAAAAACACACCAAAGAAAAAACTTTTCAAATTGAAATTTAGACAATATTTATATTCTTATTCAAATGTAAATAAATTATTTGGAGTTACGTATGATCGATTTTGTGTTTTAAAAGCATTTTTTTGTTTTTAAAATTTTAAAAATACGAGGGATTTTTACCCAGGTTGGCCAACGTTGGAAGACTAAATTTTCCTTACGTGTCGCCGAAATCGAGATGCGAACAGATCCTCTGTGGACGGCATGATGAACATAAAGAGCAAATGACCGGAATCGTCTTAAATGTATTCAATAAACGCATTTTTCTTCCTAGAAAAACAAAATGAATTTAGAACAGTGTTGTATTTTGTCATTTTACGGTAATGAAAGGGGTGCGCCTCCGGATTTTGGGATGTTCGCCTAATTTTTATGGGACAAATAAGTAAGAATCCTGCATAATAGGGTTTCTTTGCCAAAATGCGAGAAAAACTCCAACAAATTGTGTAAAATACTGAAAATAGGGTAAATCTGTAAAAAAAAATAAAAATCCTGAACAAACGCTAAAAATGGTGTTTCTCTCTCCAATAGCGCAGGAAAACTCTCAAAAATCTTATAAAAATGGGGGTTTTCTATTTAAAAAAAAATAATAATAGGGTTTCTCAGGCAAAAAACGCTAAAAATGGTGTTTCCCTCTCCAAAAGCGCAGGAAAACTCTCAAAAATCTTGTAATAATGGGGGTTTTCTGTCAAAAAAACTTAAAATAATGTTAAAATAGCGTTTTTTGGGGTCAAAACGCACATTTTAAGGCTGAGATTGGGTTGGCCTTTTTACGTTTACGATTTTTAGGAAATTTGAAATTCAGTTGGTCATTTTCATCGATTTTTTGGTGTAGAAACACCCGTTTTATTAAGAGTTTGGGCGTTTAACGTATCTTTTACCGGATTTTTAGTCATTTCCCTGAATTTTTTTGGTGTAGAAACACCCGTTTTATCAGGAGTATGGGCGTTTAATGTTTCTTTTACCGGATTTGTAGTAATTTCCTTGGATTTTTTGGTGTAGAAACACCCGTTTTATCAGGAGTTTGGGCGTTTAACGTTTCTTTTACCGGATTTTCAGCAGATTTTTTGGTGTAGAAACACCCATTTTATCTGGCGTTCGGGCGTTTTACATTTGTATTACCGGATTTGGTCATTTTCCTCAATTTTTTGGTGTAGAAACACCCGTTTTATCAGGAGTTTGGGCGTTTAACGTTTCTTTTACCGGATTTGTAGTAATTTACCTTGATTTTTTGGTGTAGAAACACCCGTTTTATCTGGCGTTTAACAATTCTGTTACCGGATTTGGTCATTTTCCTCGATTTTTTGGTGTAGAAACACCCGTTTTATCAGGCTTTCGGGCGTTTAACATTTCTGTTACCGGATTTGGTAATTTTCCTCGATTTTTTGGTGTAGAAACACCCATTTTATCTGGCGCTCGGGCGTTTTACATTTCTATTACCGGATTTGGTAATTTTCCTCGATTTTTTGGGGTAGAAAAACCCGTTTTATAAGGAAGTTGGGCGTTTAACGTTTCTTTTACCGGATTTGTAGTAATTTACCTTGATTTTTTGGTGTAGAAACACCCGTTTTATCTGGCGTTTAACAATTCTGTTACCGGATTTGGTCATTTTCCTCGATTTTTTGGTGTAGAAACACCCGTTTTATAAAAAAATATCCCATTAACATAGCGATTTCTCTAAATCCGCACACGGCAATGAACACTAAATTTCTTAAAAACAGAAAAAGGGTTATTTTCGCCCAAAAAAGTCTCGAATTTCATGGCGGATGAACTTTTTTTTTACAAAATCGTTGTTTTTTTGGGTCAAAATGCACATTTTTAGGCTGAGATCGGGTTGGCCTTTTACGTTTAAAATTTTTTAGCAAATTTGAAATCCAGGAGATCCCATCAATATCTAAATAAGGCTTTAAAAAAAAGAAAGAAAAAGGTCCGAAAGTTACATTCTGGGTTACACAATGACGTAGCGCCTTCAACCTAGTTTTATCCGTGTAGGTAATTTTTTGTCCAAATATGGTCTCAAGAACTACTCCTCGCGCCGGACAGATCCTTGGCCGCGCGAATGGCGTCTTTAGACCTGTCGATTTTCACACCCCATTTTAAGCCTTATTACGCCGTTCGGTCGATCTTTTAAATTGCCTGTTTTAAATTAAAAGAAGGCAATCTCAATTCATGTCACACCTTTAAATAGTTGGCTAGCCTGTTTTTCAATACGTAATATCCATGTCATACTAATAAAACATCCATTTTTCAGGTTGAACAACAAAACATGTAGTGCTACAGAGTTGGCTAACGAGCTAAAATTCATATCTAAAATAGTCACAAAAACCTCAATTTTTTTTCGAAATTAGTCAACGGAATACCACTTCAAAGTTTGCTAACCTACTCTTCCATACAAATGCTCATCAATCAAATTAAACCTCCATTTTTCAGGCTGGCCAACCGGAAGATCACACAAAATAAAATTTATTTACCTGGGGTTCAAAAAACGATATAAATTAACAATTTAATTAACTTTTTTCCCTATAAAAACACTTTACACAAACAAAATATAATAAATCACATGTAATGTTCGTTGGCAACACTGACTTGCGTTCATTACACAAGGGTTTATTATTTTTTCTTTAAAAGGAGAAAAGTGGTGCCATCTAGCGATCAAAGGATCAACTATCTTTATTCTTTTTAATTTTAAATAAAAAAAAATAACTATAATTTATTACCTTTAATTAATTATAAAAGAAAGACATTTTATTTGACAAATCTTTTAAAAACCTCCATTTTTCAGTTCGCCCCAGAGTTTTAAGTTTGCAAACCTGCTCTTGCATACACAAAAACCTCATCATTTACATAAAAGCCTCCATTTTTCAGGCTAGCCAATGGGACTATAATTTATTACCTTTAATTAATTATAAAAATAAGACAGTTTATTTGACAAATCTTTTAAAAACCTCCATTTTTCAGTTCACCCCAGAGTTTTAAGTTTGCCAACCTGCTCTTGCATACACAAAAACCTCATCATTTACATAAAAGCCTCCATTTTTCAGGCTAGCCAATGGGACTATAATTTATTACCTTTAATTAATTATAAAAGTAAGAAATTTTATTTGACAAATCTTTTAAAAACCTCACCCATGAGTTTTAAGTTTGCAAACCTGCTCTTGCATACACAAAAACCTCATCTTTTACATAAAGCCTCCATTTTTCAGGCTAGCCAATGGGACTATAATTTATTACCTTTAATTAATTATAAAAATAAGACATTTTATTTGACAAATCTTTTAAAAACCTCCATTTTTCAGTTCAGCCCATAGTTTTAAGTTGGCAAACCTGCTCTTGCATACACAAAAACCTCATCATTTACATAAAAGCCTCCATTTTTCAGGCTAGCCGATGGAACTATAATTTATTACCTTTAATTAATTATAAAAGTAAGACATTTTATTTGACAAATCTTTTAAAAACCTCCATTTTTCAGTTCACCCCAGAGTTTTAAGTTTGCCAACCTGCTCTTGCATACACAAAAACCTCATCATTTACATAAAAGCCTCCATTTTTCAGGCTAGCCAATGGGACTATAATTTATTACCTTTAATTAGTTATAAAATAAGACATTTTATTTGACAAATCTTTTAAAAACCTCCATTTTTCAGCTCACCCCAGAGTTTTAAGTTTGCAAACCTGCTCTTGCATACACAAAAACCTCATCATTTACATAAAAGCCTCCATTTTTCAGGCTAGCCAATGGGAAATTGGCAGATTTGGTTCAGATTTCTCAATTTAAAAATTAATTTCATTTTTAAAAACTAAATTTTTCTTTAAAAATTAATTTTTTAAAATAATACTTTCAAAATAAGTTTTAAAATTTTACAATTAAATCTTTTTAAAATATGCAATTTTCATGACCCATATTAGTTCTATTTGCTTAATAGAATAAACGTTGAAGGTAAAATTAATAATCGACAATCTGTCGACATCCTCAGGTGCCATTCTTTAACCGTAGCTTCGACAATCAACTTTATCATCCGCTAAAAAAACCGATGATTCGTTTATCTCAAATCTTTTAAAATCAAGAAAAGTGTGGGTGAAATAAACCCAATTCAGTCGATAATTCGAAGCCGAAGAGATCTTACATAAAAGGTACGTTAAAAATAACAAAAATAACAATAATCATTTGACCTATTAATCGTTTTAATAAAAAAAACATGTAGATTGCGTTTTTACGTAATTAGTGGAGATAAACGTCAGGAAATAAGTGAAAACTGTTTTAGTAACTCACTAACCACGGTCAATATACAGGTTTTTATAATTAATTAGCGCCACACCTTGATAGGCAGGAAATAAATTAAAAAAGAGAATTTATAGCGAAAGTTGTCTGCAGATTAGATCCAGACGTCTCAGTGTCAAAGACAATTTTTTTTACAGCAGAATGCATGCCAGGATATCCAGAAAGCTGTTAGGAAGGAAAGGCCTTCTTGAAACAGCAAAAGCGACTATTTATCAAGTACAAGGAAAAGTGGAGTACCCTAAAAATGTAAGTTTTCTTTGTTAATTTTTAAGAAATAAGCGTTTTTTCTTTAGGTCAGAATCGTAGACTACAGAAGCGATACTTTCTCGATTCCGAGTAAAGAGATGCGACAGGCGATGTTTGAGGCTAAAGTTGGCGATGATGTCTATGGAGAAGATCCCACAGTCAATGGTTTAAACACCGATTAAATAATTTGTTTTTTAATTTTCTTTTTAGCGTTGGAAGAAAAGGGAGCAAATATGTTGGGGAAAGAAGCAGCTTTGTTTGTCGCTAGCGGTACTATGGCGAATTTATTAGCGAGTAAGATTGTTTATATTGGTTAATTGTTTAATATTTAATTTCTTAAAAAATAGTTATGACACATTGTGATAATCGTGGATGCGAGATTGTGGTTGGAGATGAGAGTCATATTCTGCTATGGGAGCAAGCTGGTGCTGCTCAGGTAAGAGGACCTTCCTTGTGTTGGTAGCCCTGTTGTGTTGCTCAGAGTTAAGAAGTTATTGTATTACATGTAGGGTTTTTGCGGGTCTTCCAGAGCTCATAGGGTCTTATCGATGGAGTTTTCGTTGGAAGCTCTTCAAACTAGTATTTTTTTCAGATTGCACGAATGCAGCTTAGAAGTGTGGCAAACCTTCCACACTGTGTTGGTAGCCCTGTTGTGTTGTTCAGAGTTAAGATTGTATTACTCTCCATGTAGGGTTTTTGGGGGTCTTCCAGAGGCCCATAGGGTCATATCGATGGAAGCTCTTCAAACTAGCACTTTTTTCAGATTGCAGGAGTGCAGCTTAGAAGTGTGGCAAACCTTCCACACTGTGTTGGTAGCCCTGTTGTGTTGTTCAGAGTTAAGATTGTATTACTCTCCATGTAGGGTTTTTGGGGGTCTTCCAGAGGCCCATAGGGTCATATCGATGGAGTTTTCGTTGGAAGCTCTTCAAACTAGTATTTTTTCAGATTGCAGGAGTGCAGCTTAGAAGTGTGGCAAACCTTCCACACTGTGTTGGTAGCCCTGTTGTGTTGTTCAGAGTTAAGATTGTATTACTCTCCATGTAGGGTTTTTGGGGGTCTTCCAGAGGCCCATAGGGTCATATCGATGGAAGCTCTTCAAACTAGCACTTTTTTCAGATTGCAGCTTAGAAGTGTGGCAAACCTTCCACACTGTGTTGGTAGCCCTGTTGTGTTGTTCAGAGTTAAGATTGTATTACTCTCCATGTAGGGTTTTTGGGGGTCTTCCAGAGGCTCATAGGGTCATATCGATGGAAGCTCTTCAAACTAGCACTTTT
This sequence comes from Orius insidiosus, assembly GCA_014119065.1. NCBI lineage: Eukaryota > Metazoa > Arthropoda > Insecta > Hemiptera > Anthocoridae > Orius > Orius insidiosus. Next base: position 26,514 of record JACGAQ010000130.1, read on the forward strand.
TTCAGATTGCAGGAGTGCAGCTTAGAAGTGTGGCAAACCTTCCACACTGTGTTGGTAGCCCTGTTGTGTTGTTCAGAGTTAAGATTGTATTACTCTCCATGTAGGGTTTTTGGGGGTCTTCCAGAGGCCCATAGGGTCATATCGATGGAAGCTCTTCAAACCAGCACTTTTTTCAGATTGCAGGAGTGCAGCTTAGAAGTGTGGCAAACCTTCCAAATGGAACTTTCAGTATAAAGGAAATGTTGCTGAAGATAAGGAAAAAGAATCAGTACTTTCAACCGAGGACATCGCTTGTGTGTATAGAGAATACGCATAATTCGTGTGGTGGTCGTGTACTTCCAATTGAATGGCTAGGCGAGGTAAATTTGTTGTTTGATTGGTTGTTTAAACTGTTTTTTAGCTTGCAGAGGCATTGAAAGATAGGGAGATACCTCTTCATATGGATGGCGCTCGGTTTTTCAATAGCGTCGTCCATACAGGAATTCCTGCTAGGGAGATAGTCAAAGATTGCGACTCGATCAACATTTGCTTGAGTAAAGGTTTAGGCGCACCAATCGGAAGCCTGCTAATCGGCTCTGACGAATTTGTAAAAAATGCCCGGAATTTGAGAAAAGTTTTGGGAGGCGGGATGCGACAAGTCGGTTTAGTCGCCGCCGCTGGAATATACGCTTTGGAAAACATGGTTGAAAGATTGGCTGAAGACCATGCGCACACAAGAGCAATAGCAAAAGGTAAAGACAATAATAAAATGTGGTTCTAAACACATCATTTATAGCAATATATGACATGAAGAGTTCAGCAGTACAAGTCGATTTGAGCAGCCATGAGACAAACATACTTCTTATACAGCTTGATCCAGATGTAATCAATTCTCAAGACTTCTGCAAAAGACTGGCCACGGTGACCAAGGAGGAGCTCGATTCAGGAATAGAGACGGTAGTCAAGATACTCCCATGGACGCAGAGTGTCGCCCGACTTGTCGTCTGCTGCAACAACAACTCCGACGATATGGTAGCGACCATCGAAAAAATGAATTTTGTCATCAACGAAATTCAAAATTCTAAATTGTACAAAAAAATGAGTTCTTAAAACGTATGGTGGTTTTTAATATGTCGCCTAAGAGTAGCACTGCTTGCTGATCTATACTGACATTGACTGCAAGCGTACGGCTTCTCTCCTGTATGCTTACTTATGTGGACCTTCAGCGAAAGTTTATCGCAGCATTTATAATCGCAGAGGTTACACATAAGTTGATTTTCACCATGCGTACGTTTGTGACGTATCAACGAATCTTTCTTGGAACTTCTATAATCGCAGATATCACACATATACGGCTTTTCTCCCGTATGTCTTCTTTTATGAACTTTCAACGTGCTTCTGTCTTTACATTTAAAATCACAAGAATCACATGAAAATGGAGATTCTCCAGTATGTTTTCGCCTTTCATGAATGGTAACGTTGTATGATTTAAAGCAGCGATAGTCGCAGAAACGACATGAATATGGTTTTTCGCCTGTGTGGATTCGTCTTGTGTGCATTTTTAATGTACTTGAGTTAATAGACTTAAAATCGCAAAGTTTACACTCATATGGCTTTTCTCCGGTGTGGACCCTAGTATGGTCTTTTAAATGAAAAGCGTATGTAAAACGAGCGTTGCAGAAAGTACAAGTAAACCCAGTTTTGGTTCTATCATGTTTTTTTATATGTCGCTTCAAATCGACTTCTCTTTTCGCCACATAAGCGCATTCCGTACATGGAAACTCTTTGTCGACATGCTTCCTAGATTTGTGCAAGTTTAATAGATACTGTTTGACGCATCTGTACCCGCAGGATTCGCACTCGTATGGTTTTTCTCCATGTTGGAGAAGATGTGCAGCCAATGAGGCTTTCCCTTCGCATTGAAAACCGCAGAATTTACATGAGCGAGGGAAATGAGATCGTTTTATGTGAGCAAGAAGGTCTTCTTTTTTGGCACTTTTAAAGCCGCATTGTGCGCAGCGGTATCGCTGCTCGTGAGTTCTTCTGTGACGATTGAGCTCGCTCGGTGTCGAGCATTCAAAGTCGCATAGATCGCACGGAATCGGATGGCTTTCCTCATGCAGCCTCATTTCTTTAGAATCTCTACTTGTAAATTCGCATCTCCTACACTTGACAAGCTCCTCCCCATGTAGTTTCATATGTCGCTTATACGAAGAAAAGCTTACTGTCATATAACTACATTTCCTACAGACATGTTTCACTTCCAGAAGTGATATCTCCAATGGTAACTCATCATCAATCTTCTCAAACTCATTTTCTTCTTTTACTTCCATCTACAACAAAATCAATTAAAAAACATTCTTTCTTCCTCAAAACAAACCCTCAGCTTCTATTATCACTTTTCAATTCATTAGTGGATAAACATAAATACTACCTTCCTATGATAAGACGCACGCGCGTCAGGTTACGCTGAAGTAACCGTGAACTGTATCAGATAAAGCGTTCCTGCTCCATAATGAACATGTCAAAACTTGCAGAAAAAATTCAACGCAGCGAGTTTGGACAAAAAAGAAGGATAATACAATGTATTCTTTTTTTTGGGAAGGTAATTGATAAGGATTATTGAGGATTGTGCTATTATTATCCAATGAGAGCCCTCCGATGAAGAGCTCAGTTCGTGGAGGGTAATCTAATAACTCCCTTTCGAAAAAGTTAACATTTCTAAACGCCCGAAAAGAATGTTTCTCGAACTTAGAACCTCAGAAACGCCTAAAAGGGTGTTCTATCAAACTAAAAAACGCCCAGGAATGTGCTTCCCAAACTAAAAACGGTAGAAAACGCCAAAAAAGGTGTTTCTCGAACTAAAGAACGTGGAAAAAAAAAGGGTGTTTGAAGAAAATTTAAGACTGTAGAAAACGCACAAAAAGGAAGATTCTGAATCTAAGGACCTAAGAAACGCCAAAAATGATTTTAAATCGAATAGAGAAAACGTACAGAAATGTGTTTCTCAAACTAAAGACGGTAGAAAACGCCAAAAAAGGCGTTTTTCGGTGTAAATAACGTGAAAAACCCTCGATAAAGGGTGTTTATCAAACTAGGCGCCGTAGAAAACGCCCAACAGTTTTATCAAACTAGAAAACACTAAGGATAGTGTTTTTCAAACTAAAGGGAATGGAAAACGCCCAAAAAGGTGTTTATCGAACTAATGAACTGGGAAAACACTTTAAAATGGGTGTTTATCAAACTAAATAACGTAGAAAACGCCCAAAAAGGAAGATTCTTAATCTTAGGACCTAAGAAACGCCTAAAAGGATTAGAAAACATACAGAAATGTTTTTCTCAAACTAAAGACGGTAAAAAACGCCAAAAAAAGGTGTTTTTCGGACTAAATAACGTGAAAAACGCTCGATAATGGGTGTTTATCAAACTAAGCACCGTAGAAAACGCCGAAAGTGCTTTTGGAAATAAGGACCATAGAAAACGCCCAACAGTTTTATCAAACTAGAAAACACTCAGGAAAGTGTTTTTCAAACTAAAGGGGTTGGAAACACCCAAAAAGGTGTTTATCGAACTAATGAACTGGGAAAACACTTAAAAATGGGTGTTTATCAAACTAAATAACGTAGAAAACGCCCAAAAAGGAAGATTCTTAATCTTAGGACCTAAGAAACGCCTAAAAGGATGTTAAATCGAATTAGAAAAAGTACAGAAATGTGTTTTTCAAACTAAAGACGATAAAAAACGCCAAAAAAGGTGTTTTCGGCCTAAATAACGTGAAAAACGCTCGATAATAGAGAGTTTTAGCTACTCGTATTTTGGTCCATTCGTATTACGAATAGAAATCCCGAGTAGCCCTATTCGGAGGTTCAGAATTTAGAGTTTTAGCTACTCGTGAAGTCGTAACACGAGTAGAGCTAGCGCTCCAAGCGGAATTAAACGAAGCTGAGAACAGTAGGGTTTTGTTTGTGTAACCGTCCAGTGAAGTTATTTTTCTATTTTCTAACATTCATATTTTAAAAGTCAGAAATGGATTAAGAAAGTTTAGATCTTTTGTACGAGGAAACGTTCGAATAGTTGGTATTTCTCGAAGCTGTCGAAGTTGATTGAAATGTTTGTAACCTTCGTGTAAGGTAACCGAAACGACTTTAACTTGGCTAACGCTTTTTTGTTTTTAAATTTATAAGTTTTTAATATCATAAATTGTAATAATTAAAAATTTAATTAAAATTTTAGAAGAATTCTGTGTTATTTTATGCTTTTTGATTACATTTAATACTTTTAACGTGTTCGTTGGACTAACCTCACTTCTATTCGTTTTACGAATGCCACTCGGAGTCGGCAACGAGTAGATCTTCTCGTTTCGTAACACGAATACGACTCAGAGCCCACTCGTATACGAGTAGGGCTATTCGTGTTACGAATAGACCAAAACACGAGTTGCTAAAACTCTCTAATGGGTGTTTGTCGAACTAAACACCGTAGATCACGCCGAAAAGTGCTTTTGGAAATAAGGACCATAGAAACTATTTATATACTATATACGCCCAAAAAGGTGTTTATCAAACTAAATAACGTAGAAAACGCCCAAAAAGGATGTTTCTCGATCAAAGAACCTTAGAAAAAGGCGGAAAAGTGTGTTTTTCGAAAACCCTGGAAACGTGCTGGTTTCGCCTACAACGTCGAAAACGCCCGAAGAGAATAGAATGTTTTTGGAACTTAAGCCCTCAGAAACGCCTCAAAGGGTGTTTTATCGCCCAGAAAACTCCCAGGAATGTGCTTCCCAAACTAAAGATTCAAGAAAACGCCAAAAAAGGTGTTTCTCGAACTAAAGAATGTGGAAAGCAAAGTGGGTTTATAGAAAATTTAAGACTGTAGAAAACGCGCAAAAGGAAGATTCTTAATCTAAGGACCTAAGAAACGCCAAAAAGGCTGTTAAATCGAATTTGAAAGCGTACAGAAATGTGTTTCTTAAACTAAAGACGGTAAAAAACGCCAAAAAAGGTGTTTATCAAACTAAAAAACACTCAGGAACGTGTTTCTCAAACTAAAGGGAATGGAAAACGCCCAAAAAGGTGTTATCGAACTAATGAATGTGGAAAACGCTTCATAATAGGTGTTTATCAAACTAAATAACTTAGAAAACCCCCAAAAAGGACGTTTTTCGATCAAAGAACCTTAGAAAAAGCACGAAAAGTGTGTTTTTAGAAAACCCTGGAAACGTCCTGGTTTCTCGAGAGTCGCAGAAAAACGCCCAAAAGGTGTTCAAACTCATAAAGGTTAAAACGCCCAAAAAGAATGATTCAAAGAACGAAGTAAACATCCAAAATGGGTGTTTCTCGAACTCAATAATATTACTAACTCCCAAAAAGGCTTTCTGAACTGAAATTTCCCTCTACGACGTCAGGCACCCCTGACTCCAAAACCATTCATGGAGGGTAATCTAATAACTCACTTTCGAAAAAGTTAACATAAAACCCTATTTAGGAATAAAAAGGATTTTTTAAAATAATGTATGGGAATGACTCACCCTGAGAGGGAAGAAAAAAAAAGGAGTTCGGTGGGGGATAGGGAGTCAGCGTGGACCCGATCCCAGTCTCGTGTTGCCATCCGTTAAGTGAACTTAAAAATCAAAAGTAGAGGAGACTTGAAAATTTACTTAAAATGTCAAAATACTTTATAAAAAATGAACAAAAATAAGGATTTATGCCAAGTTTTGAGTTATTCTTTTAAAATAAATTTTTTGGCAGAAGGCCAAAATTTGAGGTTTTTTAATGTCAATGCTGAGTGACAGAAGGTAAACTCGATTTGTAGGAACGTATTTTTTTAATGATGACAACCCAATGGGAGCAACTGATCAGCTCGACGATGACTCCGACGACTGCGGTCGCCGTCAAACTCGCAGTGACGCCGGACGACGAACCAGCCCAGACGCCGACAGAGACGAACGGTCTTTTAGGATCTTTAAACCGCCACGTCGGAAAATTGGGAAATCACAAAACCTCTTCTCTCTTCAGGTAAAAAAAAATTTATATTTTACAACGATATAAAATTCAAAAAAACCGGTTACGACCCACCAGATTCCATGCATTTCCGCGTTTTTTTCTCTTTTTCTTGTGCGATTAAAAAAAAATTACTGGTTGTTAACAAGATAATTGCTTTAAATTCAACAATTCCACAACTTTCTTAAGCTTGACCGCGATTTATCTTATTTCTTAGGATCCAATTGTGATTTTAAAGAAACCTAGTAGAAGAAAGCTTGAAGAAAAACGAAGTTTCTTCAACTACTTTTCGACTAAAAAATCCCATTTTGAGGATTTATTTTCTGAAAAAGACTTTTGGTACGGAGAACACCCGTTTTTTTATAGACTTAGCTTCTGGAAAACAACTTTTTTAGCAGTTTTGTAAATTTTTTTCGGTAAAGAAAACGTAGTTTTCCCATTTTCATTTCATTCTTCAGTTTTCTCACATCATCAAAACAGATTTTTTTTACACTGAAAACGCCTGGGGGGGGGGGGGGGGATTTGTGGTGTTTTTCTCCATCTTCTGGTTAAGAATCGTCCATTTTTCTTGGTTTTAGGCCGATTTTCAAAGTTTTTGCCAGAAAAACCCTGATTTTACCAGATTTTAAGCAGTTTTCTTAGTTTTTTTTTTTCCGGAAAAACTTTTTTCCCACTTATTTTTCAACCTTTTTGCACTTTAGACTTCAGTTTTCTCGTATAATCAAAACAGATTTTTTAACACTGAACAAGCCTTTTTGGAGGGGGGGGGGGCATTGGGTTGTTTTTCTCCATCTTCTGGTTAAGAATCGTCCATATACAGGGTGTCCGGAAACACATGGCAAGCGTCTGGGAGAGCGTTAAAAAGTGGTTTTACGAAAAAAAGTTAAATGTAAACCCCCCTTAATTTAAATCAAAGAATTTGATGGTGTAGTTTAAAATCCGCCTGGATATACAGGGTGTCCCAGACACAACCTAACTTCGTTATTTCAAATGAGAACTTCTATTTTTATTTCAGATTCGTAATCTACGCAAAATTTTAAGTAGATTTGAGTACTCATATGACAATTTTGGACAACTTTTAAAAAATGTCAAAATTTAGCGTTTTTTGCGCTAAAATCCGTTAAAATTGACCTAGGAGACTCGTTTTTTTTAATTCCACTTATTTTTCCCGAAGAATCCAACTGTCTCAAATTTGAGCATCTTCGCATTCTGCATCACGAGATTTCGTCGCTAATGGCCTTTTTTCAAGGGTATTTTCCTCCATCCTCTAGTTAAGATTGGTCCAGTTTTTTGGTTTTAGGCCGATGTTCAAAGTTTTTGCCAGAAAAACCCAAATTTAACCAGAATTTAAGCAGTTTTCTTGGTTTTTTTTTCTTCCAAAATTATTTTTCCACTTCATTCTCCAGTTTTCTCGCATAATCAAAACAGATTTTTTTAAACACTGAAAACGCCTTTTTTTTTGGAGTTGTATTTTCTCCATCTTCTTGTAAAGAATCGACAATTTTCTTGGTTTTAGGCCGATTTTCTCGGTTTTAGGCCGATTTTCAAAGTTTTTGCCAGAAAAACCCCGATTTTACCAAATTTTAAGTAGTTTTCTTCCTCTTTTTTTGGACAAAACTCTTTTCAAAGATCGAGTTGGAAAAAAAAATTACAAAATCTGTTTTAATTAAAATGGACTCTACAATTTCATTCTGCATTTAAAATTAGACCCGACCGTGAATATTAAAATAAAACGTTTTTATTTATCGACTCGCCTTTTCTAAAACGTTTAATTATATCGCCATTTTTGACCACCCAATCAATAAAAACCTTTTATTTTGCATAACTAGTTTTTTTAAAGAACTTTACGAAATTTCTACTCTTGTGTAAACATTTTTGTATTTTGAAAAAAAAAAAATTTTTTTAAAGGGTTTTTAGACTATGCATCTTACGTCAGATGCTCTTTTATGAAAATATAAATAGAATTTCGGTCCTATCCGATTCCTTTGTTTAAGTTATAACTGGAGTGTTAAAAAACTTAAATTTATTATTTCTGTATATTTTTTAAAAAAACTTTATTTGCATCACATAAAAATCCCACGATTCGTCACCTTGAGTCCTTTTAAAACCAGATCTTTTTTTTTTTTCTTCTTTCTTTCCTTAAGCCCACGATTTTTAACTTTCTTAAAGAAGTTATTGTGATACCCTCGACGTCGGGTTTTTGGGGAAGGGTCTTCCAGACCCCGGAGGGTCAATTCGAATATTGATACCGATCTCAACTTGGTCTGTGGTGCCGGCCGGCCGTAGTTTTTCCGGAACACTTTTCGGCCACAGTTTTCATCCGATTTTCACCAAATTTTCACACAAATTTCTTTAGCCGGTGAAGCAGAAACTAGGGCGATTTTTGAATTTCGAAAAAATGTCGGAGATATGTCTGTTTGTAATTTTAAAAAATTCGCTGCGGCCCGTTGGTCCGATTTTCACCAATTTTTCACCAATTACTCCTTATATTTTTGACGAATTTTTTGGTGAAAAAAATTTGCCATTTTTAACTATGTATTATTTTTTAGTAGGGAGAAATTTCATACTTCTACCCATTACGAGAGGCACATCCGTAGGGCAAAGAGCCCATTATTCTACCTTGACACTTAAAAAATTTTTCGAAAAAAAACTAATTTTTTTTTGTCAAAACAAAACTTCGAAAATTTTTCGAAAAAAAAAAAAAGGAAAACCCGGAAAAATTTTCGCAAAAAAGAAAAACCCGGAAAATTTTTGGAAAAAAAGGGAAACCGGAAAAATGTTTGAAAAAAAATCTTAGAAAATTTTTGAAAAAAAACCGGAAAATTTTTCGAAAAAAAAAAACTTGGAAAATTTTTCGAAAAAAAGAAAAACCCGGAAAATTTTTCGAAAAAAAGGAAAACCCGGAAAATTTTGAAAAAAAATCTTAGAAAATTTTTTGAAAAAAAAATCGTAAAAAATTTGTTTAAAAAAACCGGAAAATTTTTCGAAAAAACAAACTTGGAAAATTCTCCTATATACTTTCCCTCCCTTATACATCCTCTTCCGTTGTACTTTCGATCCCTTATACTTCCCCCTCCGTTATACTTCCCTCCCATATACTTCCCACTCCGTTATACTTCCCTCCCATATTCTTCCCACTCCGTTATACTTCCCCTCCCATATACTTTTCCCTCCGTTGTACGTCCCCTCCGTTATACTTCCCCCTCCTATATAGATACTTCTCTTTAAGAAAGTTTTCGTTGGAAGCTCTTCAAACCAGTACTTTTTAGTAGGGAGAAATTTCATACTTCTACCCATTACGAGAAGCACATCCGTAGGCCAAAGAGCCCATTATTTCTACCTCGACACACAATTTTCGAAAAAAAAAAGAACTTAGAAATTTTTTCAGAAAAAAAGCGCAAAAAAAAAGAAAACCCGGAAAATTTTTCGGAAAAAAAAAACTCGGAAAATTTTGCGAAAAAACAAAAAACTGGAAAATTCCCCCTCCGATATACTTCCCTACTTTATACTTCCCCCTCCTATATTGTTACTTCTCTTAAGGAAGTTTTCGTTGGAAGCTCTACAAACCAGTACTATTCTTTTTTAAATATTCGATTTTCTTTCCTTATTGTCTCCCTCCATCCATTTCTCGAAATATCTCGATTCCGCTTCTTCAAAAACGAGGTTTATACTCTCTGGGTGTGAAAAATCGCCTTTTCATTGTCTCGTAAACGTTCGGAATAGTTGGAAATAGTAGGCGTCTTTATTAGTGAAGAGATAATCGTTCAAATAGAAAGTGATTTAAAAACAAAAAGATCAAACTAAGAAAAATGGGAACGAAGAAAAGGAGTGCCAGTCTGGGGCTGTCCTCGAAGGGAACTTCCGGGAAGAATAATGTAGGGGGAAGTATAAAGGAGGGGGGAGTATAAACGAGGGGGATGTATAAGGGAGGGGATGTGTTCGGTGAGAATCGGTCCAAAGGCAGCAATCTCAACTTTTTCTAACATGTCGGAACACGTCAAAGTACCACTTCAATCGCTTAAAAGAATAAACAATCTCTTTTTTCACATCTAAAAACGTTCGAGAAAAAAGAAATAAACAGAAGATTCTAATCTATTTACGACCAGAGGCCAAATTTGCTTACTCGCACATAAAAAAAACGCTTTTCCCTTCATTTTCGATGTGACTATAATTACAATAAAAGTCTTCATCTATGACAGTAATAATATTAAAATAAAAAATTATGATTTTTAGGTTAAAAAAAAAATCTAAATAAAAATACGTTTTACGGTTCATAAGGCCGTGGACCTATTTGGACAGAAGCCAAACTGTGACGTCAGCAATGGTATCTGATTCATTTTCTAAGGTTTTTTTTTTGACAGTTTATTTATTTTTCCGTCTTGCACCTGCACGTTTGATTTTAAGACATTGAACTTTCCTCTAGTCCCTTAGAATTGTTTAATTTTTTTCTTCTTCTGGCGTTGGGTAGATGAATGCCGCATTATTTTTGGTTATAAATAGGAGGGGGTTTCGATAAGCCAAAATTTTGAAGAGAGTACGTCATCGGGTTGATTTATGGTGGAGAATTACCCTTAGCTTGTTAATTAATCGGGGAGATGCTAATGGAGCGCACTCTGTTCTTTTGAATGCAACCTCTCATCCGTTTCGCGCGACGAGATGACATATCGGACTTAAGTTTTATTTCTCCTCATCTTTCAGGCTGTTTATGAGGCCTTCAGCTTCTCTCAAGAGTCGCAAAAAAGTCTTCTTTCTTTCGCAATTTACTTGTTAATTAATTGGTATCAGAAGTGGGATGATCATCTGCCGTTTTCCGCGTTTTGTGGCCCATTTTACCAGATTTTTGGTTGATTCCTTGATCCTTTAGGCTAAAGAAGAACCGGTTTTTGGTCATTTTCATTTATTTTAGATGTAAAAACTCCAGTTTATTAGGTTTTTGGGCGTTCAACATTTCTTTGACCGGGTTTTGGGTCATTTTCTTCGATTTCATGATCTAGAAACACCCGTTTTATCAGGTTTTTGGGGTTCAACATTTCTTTTACAGGGTTTTGGTCGTTTTCTTCAATTTTATGAACTAGAAACACCCGTTTATCAGGTTTTTGGGCGTTCAACATTTCTTTTACCAGGTTTTTGGTCGTTTTCTTCAATTTTTGATCTAGGAAACCCGTTTTATGAGGTTTTTGGGTGTTCAACATTTTTTTACCGGGTTTTTGGTAATTTCTTCGATGTTGTGATCTAGAAAACCCGTTTATATCAGGTTTTGGGGGTTCAAACATTTTTTTTACCGTGTTTTTGGTAATTTCTTCGATGTTGTAATCTAGAAACACCCGTTTTGTCAGGTTTTGGGCGTTCACATTTCTTTTACCAGGTTTTGGTCGTTTTTTCAATTTTTTGATCTTGGAACACCCGTTTTATGAGGTTTTGGGTGTTCAACATTTTTTTTAACGCGTTTTTGGTAATTTCTTCGATGTCGTGATCTAGAAACACCCGTTTTATCAGGTTTTTGGGGGCGTTCAACATTTCTTTTACCAGGTTTTTGGTCGTTTCTTCAATTTTATGATCAGGAACACCCGTTTTATGAGGTTTTTGAGTGTTCAACATTTCTTTTACCGGATTTTGGTCGTTTTCATCGATTTTGTGATTTAGAAACACCAGTAAATCAGGTTTTGGGCGTTTAACATTTCTTTTACCGCGTTTTTGGTAATTTCTTCGATGTCGTGATCTAGAAACACCCGTTTTATCAGGTTTTTGGGTGTCAACATTTCTTTTACCGGGTTTTGGTCATTTTCATCGATTTTATGATCTAGAAACACCCGTTTTATCAGGTTTTTGGACGTTCAACATTCTTTTACCGGGTTTTGGTCATTTTCTTCGATTTTGTGATTTAGAAACACCAGTTTATCAGGTTTTTGGGCGTTTAACATTTCTTTTACCGCGTTTTGGTGATAAACACCCGTTTTATCAGGTTTTTGGGGTTTCAAACATTCTTTTACCGGGTTTTTGGTCGTTTTTTTTTTTTTCGATTTTATGATCTATAAACACCAGTTTTATCAGGTTTTTGGGGCGTTCAAACATTTCTTTTACGGTTTTTGGTCGTTTTTTTTTTTTTTCGATTTTTGATCTATAAACACCAGTTTTATAGGTTTTGGGGCGTTCAACATTTCTTTCCATTTTTTTAATCATTTTCCTCGATTTCCTGGTCTATAATCACCCTCTTTATCAGAAGTTTAGGCGTTTAACATTTACTTTAACCGGATTTTTGGTCATTTTTAGTTATAGAAAAATAATTAAACTAAGAATCTATTGTTTCTAGTAGTGGGAGGCTCGTCCCTTTTTACCCCACCGCGCAAAAAAAGACGAAGAAGAAAAAAAGAAGAACTCCCTAGTCAAACCCGATGCCAATCAAAATAAATATATCGGCGAACAATAGTTAGCTTGAAACGTTGGACCAGTTTGCGTTTTTTTACCCCCTCCCCTGGCAAAAAATAATAATTTTTTATGGGAAACTCTCTTGTTGTTTATGTTTTTATGGTAATTATCGGAAGTGTTCAAGTTTTTAAAAATTATATTCTTTATGGAAATTTCGATTCATCAATCATGTAATCTCATTTTTGAGACGAAATGTGGACTATGAAAATCCATGGTATTTTAAGGTTTGATTTTTTTATTTTTCCTCTCGATTTTAGCTTTTTTGTTTAGAAAAAAAAACTGTAACAAAAATGCTTCCAAATCTGCATTCTGATTGGTCAGAATTTTTTTTGCAACGCATTTTTTTCGATTTCCGCAGTCCCTTCTTTTTATCAAAAAACAGAGCCTCCCTATTCGGCGATAAGCCTGATATGTTTTATAAAAAACACATTTTTTTTTTCAATAAAGTAATAAAAATTTCATTCTGAGATCATAAACATTTCTTTTACCGGATTTTTGGTCGTTTTCATCGATTTGTGATTTAGAAACACCAGTAAATCAGGTTTTTGGGCGTTTAACATTTCTTTTACCGCGTTTTTGGTCATTTTCTTCGATTTTACGATCTACAAACACTCGTTTTATCAGGTTTTTGGGCGTTAACATTTTTTTTACGCGTTTTGGTAATTCTCGATGTCGTGATTTAGAAACACCCGTTTATCAGGTTTTTGGGGGTTCAAACATTTCTTTTATCGGGTTTATGGTCATTTTCTTCGATTTTATGATCTACAAACACCCGTTTTATCAGGTATTTGGACGTTCAACATTTCTTTACCGGGTTTTTGGTCATTTTCTTCGATTTTATGACCTAGAAACACCAGTTTGATCAGGTTTTTAGGCATTCAACATTTCTTTCACTGGGTATTTGGTCGTTTTCATCAATTTTATGATCTAGGAACACCCGTTTTATGAGGTTTTGGGGTGTTCAACATTTCTTTTACCGGGTTTTTGGTCGTTCCATCGATTTATGATCTAGAAACACCCGTTTTATCAGATTTTTGGACGTTCAATATTCTTTTTACCGGGTTTTGGTCATTTTCTTCGATTTTACGATCTACAAACACTCGTTTTATCAGGTTTTGGGCGTTTAACATTTCTTTTACCGCGTTTTTCGTAATTTCTTCGATGTCGTGATTTAGAAACACCGTTTTTATCAGGTTTTTGGGGGTTCAAACATTTCTTTATCGGGTTTATGGTCATTTCTTCGTTTTTATGATCTACAAACACCCGTTTTATCAGGTTTTTGGACGTTCAACATTTCTTTTACCGGTTTTTGGTCATTTTCTTCGATTTTATGATCTAGAAACACCCGTTTTATCAGGTTTTTGGGCGTTCAACATTTCTTTTACCGGGTTTTTTTGGTCATTTCTTCGATCTTATGATCTAGAAACACCCGTTTTATCGACCGGTTTTTGATGTTTTTGCGCCAAAAAACGCACTTTTTGCCAATTTTTCAAAGAAAGTAGTTCTTCAGATTTTTATTTTGCTAAGAAACACCCTTTTTTCCTCGATTTATGATGTTTTACCGTTTTTGGAGTACAAACAGCCATTTTATGAAATTTTTCAGCTAAGCAGCACCGCATTGGGCTTTTTCTGAGCACTGCTATAGGAGTCTCTCCATTTTTTTCTAGTAACCTGAAACAAATTGACCATTTTGACGCCACAGACGATGTTTACTAACTCTCAAAGCGTCTCTCGATTTTCGTTTTATCTCCATCTCGCTCGCACTTATTATAAATAGTGTCAGACACTATTAGTGCTAAGATTGGTGCCAATTTGATGAAGCTCCAACAGCAGCGTTCGCCCATATCGAATCGTCCGTATACAGTCTCGCATTTTCACGAGAGACTTTCAGAGTCAAAAACCATTTCCCCAACGCCAATTTCTTTAAATCTATCCTTTTAATTTTTGAGAACTCAAAAAATATGAGGCGCTCCGGGTACGAAGGGCGAACTCAAACAAAACGTAGTTTCGAGATATTCGCATTTTAAAGTTTTATGTTACGGGCGAACTCAACAGAAAAGTCATGCCCTGGAATGGAAAAGGAGTGGGGGTTGTGGACTAGGATGTGGAGTTCGCCCTTCGTACCGCTCGGATATCGCAGTTAGAGCTTTGCCGCATATCGGTTTTTTACGTATTTAAAGGGGAAAAAGGGCGAACTCAACATAAAATATTATGGTGTATCACCAAGAGGTCTAGAATCTGAAAATGAAAAAAAAATTTTTGTCCGATGTGAGTTCGCCCTTCGTACCCGGAGCGCCTCATATTAATCAGCCTTTTTTTAACTTCCTTAAAGAAGTTATTGTGATACCCTCGAGTCGGGTTTTTGGGGAAGGGTCCTCCAGACCCGGAGGTTCAAATCGAATATTGTTCTTTACGATCTTAACTTTGTCTGTGGTGCCGGCCGGCCGTAGCATTTTTTTATCCACGCCCTTAATTTCTCTACTTTGTTGGCTTCATTTTCTTTCAAAAACGTGTTACTTCCCTCGATGATCCGTAGATTAGAATTAATTTATACCCTTGGGCAAAAAGTCAAAAAAAATTATAAAGAAATTAAAAAAATTCAAACACAAGTGAAAATTTATGTTTTTCTTTTTTTTTTTTTTTTCTCCTCGAATATAATTTTCAAAAATAAACCCGCCATGATGAATCGTATGCCGTAAATTAGAAAGATTGTGAGACGCATTTTAGAAAAAAAAAAAAATTTACAAGTTAAGCCACTGTCAAAAGACACCAACATAGAAACCAGGCTTGCCAATTCAAATTAAAGTACCAACTGTTCTCAAGCGGGGGGGGGGGGGGGGGGGGGGATATGCAGTTATGCACTAATTTTGCAAAAAAAAAAAAAAAAAAAATACTTGTTGAAGAGCTTCCAACGAAAACATCCTTAGAGAGAAGCAAAAAATAGGAGGGGATGTATAACGGAGGGGGGGAAGTGTAGAGAGGCGATGTATAAGGGAGGGGGAAGTATAAGGGAGGGGGAAGTATAAGGGAGGGGGGAGTATAAGGGAGGGGGAAGTATAAGGGAGGGGGAAGTATATGAGAGGGGATGTATAACGGAGGGGGAAGTATAAGGGAGGGGAAGTATAAGGGAGGGGAAGATAGCAGAGGGGGAAGTATAACAAGGGGGAAGTATAACAGAGAGGGAAGTTAAGAGAGGGGAAGTTAAGAGAGGGGGAAGTTAAGAGAGGGGAAGTTAAGAGAGGGGAAGTTAAGAGAGGGGGAAGTATAAGGGAGGGGAAGTATAAGATAGGGGAAGTATAACGGAGGGGGAAGTATAAGGGTGGAGGAAGTATAACAGAGGTGGGAGTATAACAGAGGGGAGTATACGGGAGGGGAAGTATAAGAGGGGAAGTATAACGGAGGGGGAAGTATAAGGGTGGAGGAAGTATAACAGAGGTGGAAGTATAGGGGGGAGTATACGGGAGGGGAAGTATAACGGAGGGGGAAGTACAAGGAGGGAAGTATAATGTTTGATTTGAACCTCCGGGGTCTGGAAGACCCCTCAAAAAGCCGACGTGGAGGGTATCACATAATTCTTAATCATTTATTTAGTTGGGAGAAATTTCATACTTCCACCTGCTACTAGAGGGACCTCCCATCGGCAAAAATCCCATTATTCCTACCTTGATACATACTCAAAAAAAATTTCGAAAAAAACTAAAAATTTTTTTTTGATGAAACAACACAACAAGACGCCTCGTTATTAACTTCCCCTTCTTTATACTTCCCTCCGATATACTTCCCCTTCTTTGACATCCCCTCCCTTATACTCCGCCTCCCTTACACTTCCCCACTTTTATGCTTCCTCCTCCGTTTTACTTCCTCCTCCTTCATACTTCCCTCTCCTATATTTTTATTTCTCTTTAAGGAAGTTTTCATTGAAAGCTCTTCAAACTAGTACTTTAATTTTAATCGCAAAAAATTATGATTTAAGAAATACGAAATTTCTTTTTTTTTACATTTACCATATGATTTTCGTAAAAAAGAATCTTTTGTATTTAAGTAATAAAGGTACCTAAATCTAGAGCCAAATTAAAAATAAAAATTAAAAAACAACAGCATTTTTAGCAAAATTGGAGAAAAAACTTAAAGAAAACGCCAAAATTAGTTTCCTCTACAGAAGGTCCTGTTGCAGTAGGTAGATTTACTCGTAAAAAGAGGAGAAAAATTTAAATGATTAAATGTCTAATTTCTGCTCAATTTTACAGTTTAAATGATTAGATCCAATAGAGGAAACAATGATAGGAATTCTCGAAGTTGATTCAGCCAAAAAAAAAAAATTATTTCGATAAAAAAGAAAGATTTTTTAGGCATATCTCACTTCTTTCTAGACTCTCAGGATCACAAAAATACTTGACTTTCGACAAAATATTTTGCTTTGGAAGCCAAAAAAAAACTGGCAAATTATAAAGAATTTGTCTTGTTTTCTTCTCTTTTCAATGGGTCGTTAACGTGCGACGCGACGGGTAATTTAAAGCAATACATGCTCGTAAGAAGGTTTGCCTAAGCGAAGAATTGTAAGGGACTTTTATTTATAGAATTTTCAATTTTAGGTATCGCCAGACGAGATTCAGTTCAAGAAGAGTGAGAAGGAGGTCGTCTTCAACACGGCGACTGCAACGTCGTACAGCAAAACGTCGCTAAAACGCCGGAGATATTTACAGGTAAGAAAATCGATTAAGATTCTTTTTTTAAATTTTTTGTAGGATATTTTTACGACGTTGGTCGACGCGCAGTGGAGATGCGACCTGCTTGTTTCGCGTTGAATTTTCTGGACGCTGCTTGTTTTCGCGTTGAATTTTCGTTGAGCTGGTTGGGATTCGCGGCTTGGTGGCTCGTTTTGTTCACCCATGGGGATCTTGATCCTTCTAATTATACGAATTCGACGTGGACGCCGTGCGTTCAGGACGTCAGAACGTTCAGCGGATGCTTTTTGTTCAGCGTGGAAACTCAGCATACTATAGGTAGGTTTGGTATCCAGACATCTGGTTCTATGAGGTGGATGAAATAAGGAATAAAAAGCTAGTTCTAGCCTTCGTATCTTCGGCAAAAGCCCACCACCCTCTTCCATCACAATCACAGATTTTCCCCACCCAAGCTGAATTATGAAATTTTGGGGAAACCAACAATTTCAACAGCCGCAAATTCGGCCACCCGTTTTAACAGATTTTTGGGCGTTCAACACCTTCTTTACCGGTTTTTGGTCGTTTTCTTCTATTTAATGATCTACAAACACCCTTTTTATCAGGTTTTTGGGGGTTCCATTTCTTTTACAGGGTTTTTGGTCTTTTTGTTAGATTTTATGATCTAGGAACACCCGTTTATCAGGTTTTGGGATTCAACATTTCTTTTATAGGGTTTTTGGTCATTTCCTCTATTTTATGATCTAGAAACACCCGTTTTATCAGTTCTAGAAACACCAGTTTTATCAGTTCAAGAAACTCCCGTTTTATCAGGTTTTTAGGCGTTCAACACCTCCTTTACCTGGTTTTTGGTCGTTTTCTTCGATTTTATGATCAAGAAACACCCGTTTTATCAGTTCTAGAAACACCCGTTTTATCAGGTTTTTGGGCGTTCAACATTTCTTTTACCGGGTTTTTGGTCATTTCCTTCGATTTTATGACCTAGAAGCACCCGTTTTATCAGGTTTTTGGGCGTTCAACATTTCTTTTACCGGGTTTTTGGTCATTTCCTTCGATTTTATGACCTAGAAGCACCCGTTTATCAGGTTTTTGGGGGTTCAAAATTTCTTTTACCGGGTTTTCGGTCATTTCCTTCATTTTATGATCTACAAACACCCGTTTTATCAGGTTTTTGGGGTTAAACATTTCTTTTATCAGGTTTTTGGGGGTTAAACATTTCTTTTACCGCGTTTTTGGTCATTTACTTCGATTTTATGATCTAGAAACACCCGTTTTATCTGGTTTTTGGGGTTCAACATTCTTTACCGGTTTTTGGGGGTTCAACATCTCTTTTACCGGGTTTTTGGTCGTTTTCTTCTATTTATGATCAAGAAACACCCGTTTTATCAGTTCTAGAAACACCAGTTTTATCAGTTCAAGAAACACCTGTTTTATCAGGTTTTTAGGCGTTCAACATCTCCTTTACCTGGTTTTTGGTCGTTTTCTTCGATTTTATGATCAAGAAACACCCGTTTTATCAGTTCTAGAAACACCCGTTTTATCAGGTTTTTGGGCGTTCAACATTTCTTTTACCGGGTTTTTGGTCATTTCCTTCGATTTTATGACCTAGAAGCACCCGTTTTATCAGGTTTTTGGGCGTTCAACATTTCTTGTACCGGGTTTTTGGTCATTTCCTTCGATTTTATGACCTAGAAGCACCCGTTTATCAGGTTTTTGGGGGTTCAAAATTTCTTTTACCGGGTTTTCGGTCATTTCCTTCATTTTATGATCTACAAATACCCGTTTATCAGGTTTTTGGGGGTTAAACATTTCTTTTATCAGGTTTTTGGGGGTTAAACATTTCTTTTACCGCGTTTTTGGTCATTTACTTCGATTTTATGATCTAGAAACACCCGTTTTATCTGGTTTTTGGGGGTTCAACATTTCTTTTACCGGGTTTTTGGGGGTTCAACATCTCTTTTACCGGGTTTTTGGTCGTTTTCTTCTATTTTATGATCAAGAAACACCCGTTTTATCCGTTTTTTAGGCGTTCAACATCTCTTTTACCGGGTTTTTGGTGAACTAGAAACACCCGTTTTATCAGGTTTTTTGGTGTTCAACATTCCTTTTACCGGGTTTTTGGTCATTTTCTTCGATTTTATGATCTAGATTCTAGAAACACCCGTTTTATCAGGTTTTTAGGCGTTCAACATCTCATTACCCGGTTTTTGGTCATTTACTTCGATTTAACGATCTAGAAACACCCGTTTTTGTCTGATTTTTGATCGTTTTAATAGTAGAAATTTCGGGGCAACCAGCAATCTCAACAGCTGCATAATCGACTTGATTTTCACCCCTTTCTACAGATTTCTCCCACCTCCGGCGTAGAACCGGCCATTTCTGTTACTATCGACAGTCGATTCCCCTATGCTTTTATAAAGCCCTATAGGGCACCATAAAGAAAGTTCTGGTCTAATCCTTGCTTTTCTAGGATACGGCGCCAAACATACAACAGACGAATGTCTAGCAGCGATATTCGTCATGTGCCTACAGAGTCTCGCCGGCGTCATGATCCAAGCTTTCATGGTAGGAATCGTCTTCGCAAAACTCTCACGTCCCAAAAAACGAACACAGACGCTCCTTTTCAGCAGAAACGCCGTCATCAACTTAAGAGATGGACAACTCTGCTTGATGTTCAGAGTCGGAGATATGAGAAAGTCTCATATACTAGAAGCACACGTTCGGGCGCAGTTGATCACCCAGAAGGTAACTAAAGCACATTAAGACTTCTAATCCTTTTTCTTCAAGGTGACGAAAGAAGGTGAATGTCTACCTTTCTACCAACATGAGCTCAGAATCGGAATCGATGGTGAAGAAGACAAAATCTTCTTCATCTGGCCGACGACAATCGTCCACCAGATAACCCCCGAAAGCCCACTTTACACACTTTCAGCAAGCGAAATGCTTCGCCATCGTTTCGAAATCGTCGTCATCCTCGAAGGTACCCAAACAATAAAAAAAAAAGTCAAATTAACCTTTCTTTTAGGTGTTGTTGAATCTACAGGGATGACGACGCAAGCTCGCTCGTCTTATTTACCCAATGAAATCTTATGGGGACACCGTTTTGAGAATATGGTGAACTTCAGAAAGGAAACCGGAGGTCACATAGTCGACTATGGAGTTTTCAACAATACCTACGAAGTGGACACACCTATCTGCAGCGCACAAGCATTAGATCAGCTCACATCCGTCAATAACAACTCCGGATTCCAAGTAAACCTAGCGCCAGAAACGCCGACAAGTATAGAATCGAACGGAATCCTCGACAAAAACGATTCCCTCCAGCAAATCGTCATTCATCCCACAGACAGCATACCCGGGCCCGAATCACGAATATGACATTTCGGTAATTTCCACATTTTATTTAGCTCAAAAACAACGACCTACATTCCGAAATTAAACTAGATTCGCCTTTTGTTACAATGCTTCCTGTCTTTCAGGGGCACTGATTAACAAAATTGAAAAAAGTGAAAAAAAAATGTAGGTATCGCCGAGACTGTAGGCTAATAACAGCTGTTATTGAGACCATAACATTTCAACATTTCTTTTACCGGGTTTTTGGTCATTTTCTTCGATTTTACGATCTAGAAACACCCGTTTTATGAGGTCTTTGGGCGTTCAACATTTCTTTTGCCGGGTTTTTGGTCATTTTCTTCGACTTTACGATCTAAAAACACCCGTTTTATCAGGTTTTTGGGCATTCAACATTTCTTTTACCGGGTTTTTGGTCATTTTCTTCGATTTTATGATCTAGAAACTCCCGTTTTATCAGGTTTTTAGGCGTTCAACATTTCTATTGGCGGGTTTTTTTCATTTTCTTCGATTTAATGATCCATTAACAAATTGAAAAAAGTGAAAAACAAAATGTAGGTATCGCCGAGACTGTAGGCTAATAACAGCTGTTATTGAGACCAATAAGGAAGCGTTTTGGACGCAGGATGTACGAATTGTCCCCTCTCTTCATTAAAAGTAAAAACATGTTCTTCGGACATGATTAGGCTTTAGATACAGGCCCAAAAAAAGTATAAAATAATTTTAAAAAAATCAAAGCACATTTTATCCAACTTCTGATGTCAACTATGATCGTCTTTCCCACGTAAGCCATTAACCATTGACAGGTTTTTGGGGGTTCGACATTTCTTTTACCGGGTTTTTGGTCATTTTATTTGATTTTATGATCTACAGACACCCGTTTTATTAAGGTTTTTGCGTGTTCAACATTTCTTTTACCGGGTTTTTGGTCATTTTCTTCTACTTTATGACCAAGAAACACCAGTTTGATCAGGTTTTTAGGCGTTCAACATTTCTTTTACCGGGTTTTTGGTCATTTTCTTCGATTTTATGATAAAGAAACACCCGTTTTATCAGGTTTTTAGGCGTTCAACATTTCTTTTACCGGGTTTTTGGTCATTTTCTTCTACTTTATGACCAAGAAACACCAGTTTGATCAGGTTTTTAGGCGTTCAACATTTCTTTTACCGGGTTTTTGGTCTTTTTCTTCTACTTTATGACCTAGAAACACCAGTTTGATCAGGTTTTTAGGCGTTCAACATTTCTTTTACCGGGTTTTTGGTCATTTTCTTCTACTTTATGACCAAGAAACACCAGTTTGATCAGGTTTTTAGGCGTTCAACATTTCTTTTACCGGGTTTTTGGTTATTTTCTTCTACTTTATGACCAAGAAACACCAGTTTGATCAGGTTTTTAGGCGTTCAACATTTATTTTACCGGGTTTTTGGTCATTTTATTTGATTTTATGATCTACAGACACCCGTTTTATTAGGTTTTTGCGTGTTCAACATTTCTTTTACCGGGTTTTTGGTCATTTTCTTCTACTTTATGACCAAGAAACACCAGTTTGATCAGGTTTTTAGGCGTTCAACATTTCTTTTACCGGGTTTTTGGTCGTTTTCTTCTACTTTATGACCAAGAAACACCAGTTTGATCAGGTTTTCAGGCGTTCAACATTTCTTTTACCGGGTTTTTGGTTATTTTCTTCTACTTTATGACCAAGAAACACCAGTTTGATCAGGTTTTTAGGCGTTCAACATTTATTTTACCGGGTTTTTGGTTATTTTCTTCTACTTTATGACCAAGAAACACCAGTTTGATCATGTTTTTAGGCGTTCAACATTTCTTTTACCGGGTTTTTGGTCTTTTTCTTCTACTTTATGACCTAGAAACACCAGTTTGATCAGGTTTTTAGGCGTTCAACATTTATTTTACCGGGTTTTTGGTCATTTTATTTGATTTTATGATCTACAGACACCCGTTTTATTAGGTTTTTGCGTGTTCAACATTTCTTTTACCGGGTTTTTGGTCATTTTCTTCTACTTTATGACCAAGAAACACCAGTTTGATCAGGTTTTTAGGCGTTCAACATTTCTTTTACCGGGTTTTTGGTTATTTTCTTCTACTTTATGACCAAGAAACACCAGTTTGATCAGGTTTTTAGGCGTTCAACATTTATTTTACCGGGTTTTTGGTCATTTTCTTCTACTTTATGACCAAGAAACACCAGTTTGATCATGTTTTTAGGCGTTCAACATTTCTTTTACCGGGTTTTTGGTCTTTTTCTTCTACTTTATGACCTAGAAACACCAGTTTGATCAGGTTTTTAGGCGTTCAACATTTCTTTTACCGGGTTTTTGGTCATTTTCTTCGATTTTATGATAAAGAAACACCCGTTTTATCAGGTTTTTAGGCGTTCAACATTTCTTTTACCGGGTTTTTGGTCATTTTCTTCTACTTTATGAGCAAGAAACACCAGTTTGATCAGGTTTTTAGGCGTTCAACATTTCTTTTACCGGGTTTTTGGTTATTTTCTTCTACTTTATGACCAAGAAACACCAGTTTGATCAGGTTTTTAGGCGTTCAACATTTCTTTTACCGGGTTTTTGGTCATTTTCTTCTACTTTATGACCAAGAAACACCAGTTTGATCAGGTTTTTAGGCGTTCAACATTTCTTTTACCGGGTTTTTGGTTATTTTCTTCTACTTTATGACCAAGAAACACCAGTTTGATCAGGTTTTTAGGCGTTCAACATTTATTTTACCGGGTTTTTGGTCATTTTATTTGATTTTATGATCTACAGACACCCGTTTATTAGGTTTTTGCGTGTTCAACATTTCTTTTACCGGGTTTTTGGTCATTTTCTTCTACTTTATGACCAAGAAACACCAGTTTGATCAGGTTTTTAGGCGTTCAACATTTCTTTTACCGGGTTTTTGGTCATTTTCTTCTACTTTATGACCAAGAAACACCAGTTTGATCAGGTTTTTAGGCGTTCAACATTTCTTTTACCGGGTTTTTGGTCATTTTCTTCTACTTTATGAGCAAGAAACACCAGTTTGATCAGGTTTTTAGGCGTTCAACATTTCTTTTACCGGGTTTTTGGTTATTTTCTTCTACTTTATGACCAAGAAACACCAGTTTGATCAGGTTTTTAGGCGTTCAACATTTCTTTTACCGGGTTTTTGGTCATTTTCTTCTACTTTATGACCAAGAAACACCAGTTTGATCAGGTTTTTAGGCGTTCAACATTTCTTTTACCGGGTTTTTGGTTATTTTCTTCTACTTTATGACCAAGAAACACCAGTTTGATCAGGTTTTTAGGCGTTCAACATTTATTTTACCGGGTTTTTGGTCATTTTATTTGATTTTATGATCTACAGACACCCGTTTTATTAGGTTTTTGCGTGTTCAACATTTCTTTTACCGGGTTTTTGGTCATTTTCTTCTACTTTATGACCAAGAAACACCAGTTTGATCAGGTTTTTAGGCGTTCAACATTTCTTTTACCGGGTTTTTGGTCATTTTCTTCTACTTTATGACCAAGAAACACCAGTTTGATCAGGTTTTTAGGCGTTCAACATTTCTTTTACCGGGTTTTTGGTTATTTTCTTCTACTTTATGACCAAGAAACACCAGTTTGATCAGGTTTTTAGGCGTTCAACATTTATTTTACCGGGTTTTTGGTCATTTTCTTCTACTTTATGACCAAGAAACACCAGTTTGATCATGTTTTTAGGCGTTCAACATTTCTTTTACCGGGTTTTTGGTCTTTTTCTTCTACTTTATGACCTAGAAACACCAGTTTGATCAGGTTTTTAGGCGTTCAACATTTCTTTTACCGGGTTTTTGGTCGTTTTCTTCGATTTTACGATCTACAAACACCCGTTTTAATAGTTTTTTGGGCGTTTAACATTTCTTTATCCGGGTTTTTGGTCATTTTAATAGTTTTTTGGGCGTTTAACATTTCTATATCCGGGTTTTTGGTCATTTTAATAGTTTTTTGGGCGTTTAACATTTCTTTTACCGGGTTTTTGTTCATTTTCTTCCATCTTATGATCTAGAAACACCCGTTTCATCAGGTTTTTGGGCGTCTTTCCCACTAATTAATCCTTAATTAGCCAGTAGAATTGTTTTTTTAATCTTTCAAATTTTTTATTTTTTCAGGGTTACCAGATCTCGATAATAAAAGGAATTTTGTAAATAGAAAAATTAACGGAATATTTTTTTGTAATCCAAAGATTATGTGATAGTTTAGTTAGATTGTAGTGCGAAAAAAGAGTGACAAAGTGACCGTGAAAAAGAAGAAGGGAGAGGATGAAAGAC
This sequence comes from Orius insidiosus, assembly GCA_014119065.1. Classification (NCBI taxonomy): domain Eukaryota; kingdom Metazoa; phylum Arthropoda; class Insecta; order Hemiptera; family Anthocoridae; genus Orius; species Orius insidiosus. The sequence goes on from JACGAQ010000130.1 coordinate 51,257, forward strand.
GGACGAAAAAAAAACGCGAGTGGTCGGGGAGGGATCGTAGAGCAGGCAGAACGGTGCCGGCGTCCGCCGTGAGAAGAGGGTGTTTTGTCGGTCTCTCGGTCGTTTCTACGTGATGACTTCGAGGGAACTGGAGCCGTTGAGGATTCTGAGGAAGCAGTCGACTCCTGGGGACTTTAGATATTTTGATGATGTTGATACAGACGTCGAAAGCCCGAAAACGCCTTCACATCAAATCCGAATCGTCCCGATCAATGAGGAGAACAATGTCACACCACATACGAACTCCTATTTCAAGTAAGTTTTCAAGCATTTATCATAGAAAAAAAAAGGGAGCCGTTTTCTCAGAAAAAGGCACAGCTTTCTCAGAAAAGGACACCGTTTTCTCAGAAAAGGGCTCTGTTTTCTCAGAAAAGGACGCCGTTTTCTCAGAAAAAGGCACAGCTTTCTAAGAAAAGGACACCGTTTTCTCAGAAAAGGGCACCGTTTTCTCAGAAAAGGGCACCGTTTTCTCAGAAAAGGGCTCTGTTTTGTCAGAAAAGGACACCGCATTCTCAGAAAAGGGCACCGTTTTCTCTCAAAAGGACACCGTTTTCTCTGAAAAAGGCACAGCTTTCTCAGAAAAGGGCTGTTTTCTCAGAAAAGGACACCGTTTTCTCAGAAAAGGGCTCTGTTTTCTCAGAAAAGGGCTCTGTTTTCTCAGAAAAGGACACCGTTTTCTCAGAAAAGGGCACCGTTTTCTCTGAAAAGGACACAGTTTTCTCTGAAAAGGGCACCGTTCTCTCAGAAAAAGGCACTGTTTTCTCAGAAAAAGGCACTGTTTTCTCAGAAAAAGGCACTGTTTTCTCTGTAAAGGGCACCGTTTTCTCTGTAAGGGGCACCTTTTCTCTGTAAAGGGCACGGTTTTCTCTGTAAAGGGCACCGTTTTCTCAGAAAAGGGCTCTGTTTTCTCAGAAAAGGACACCGTTTTCTCTGAAAAGGACACCGTTTTCTCTGAAAAGGACACCGTTTTCTCTGAAAAGGACACAGTTTTTTCTGAAAAGGGCACCGTTCTCTCAGAAGAAGGCACTGTTTTCTCTGTAAAGGGCACAGTTTTCTCTGTAAAGGACCCCGTTTTCTCAGAAAAGGGCTCTGTTTTCTCAGAAAAGGGCTCTGTTTTCTCAGAAAAGGACACCGTTTTCTCAGAAAAGGGCACATCTTTCTCCGAACAGGGTACAGTTTTCTCAGAAAATGGCACCGTTCTCTCAGAAAAGGGCCCCGCTTTCTCAGAAAAGGGCCCCATTTTCTCAGAAAGAGGCACCGTTTGCCACCCAAATTCAACGTCCTTAAAAAATGGTATTAACGCCACAAATTGCATAAATGTACCAGATTCCTTTATCTTCTTATTTCAAGGACTCAAGTCACCCTTGTCATTTTTGAGGTTTAAAGAATCATAAGTCTTCAATCTACTCAGTAAAAAAATTACAAATATCTCAGAAACGGCTAATCCTACAATAAACATTATTTAACTCATTTTTATTTAAAATAAAATTTTCTTCAATTTTGTATTTAGTTATGTTTAACGTAGGACCAGCCATTTCGGAGTTATGAGCAATTTTTTGTTCCAAAACTTTTCAAAAAATGTGGTTTTGTTTAAAATCGTGTGGTTTAAAAAAAATTTTTTTCTTCTGAAAGTGAAAATAATGAAATCCGTTACGAGGTTTAGGGACTACCTGCCAATTCTCCGGTCATTCATGAACATTTTTTTTACCGTTCGTTCTTACCTGCTCCTTCAAATAATCAAATCCCAGGGGTTACGAGAAGAAAAACTTTGAAAATAAATTCAAGAATCGATTAATATTCGTGAGGACTCTGTATATAACAGGATCGGCCGTGTTGAAAAACGGACAGGAAGTTCCCCGACGGTAAAAACAACTTTATAGTTTTTTTTTCCTTTAAAACTTACGGTGTGCAATAATCTGGTTTAATCTCCTACTGCCAAGGACAAACTATGAAGGACATTTTAGGTAATTTACCGTCGTAAAGCATTAAAAACGGAAAATACGCCGAAAAAACGTGGATTCGAATAAAAAACGCGCGTGTCCGACAAAAATTGGCCGGACGTCATCATTTTTCGAGCGGAGACACGGCCTCCGGAAATACGCTCAAAAATGGTGTTTAAGCAAGAAAAACGTCGGTTTGCGAATAATGAAAAAGACCAATTTACAATTTTTATTCAGAAAGTATTAAAATTGAGTCATTTAGTCAAAAATAAGGCTAAGGCTAAAAAAAAATGAGGTTAATTGATTATTATAGGGATAGAAATGCCATTAGTTAACACATTTATGGCTAGAAATGCCATTGGATCGTAAATGAAGGGCTGGAAATGCCATCAGGTGGCAAATTATGGGCTGGAAATGCCGGAAGATCGCCAATATAGGGCTAGAAATGCCATTGCATCGGAAAAGTAGGGCTAGAATGTCATTGGATCGCAAATGAAGGGCTAGAAATGCCAGCAGGTCGCAAATAAAGGGCTAGAAATGCCACTAGGGGGGAAAATTATGGGCTAAGAATGCCAGTAGATCGCCAATATAGGGCTAGAAATGCCATCAGGTGGCAAATTATGGGCTAGAAATGCCATTGGATCGTAAATAAAGGGCTAGAAATGCCACTAGGTGGCACATTATAGGCTACGGATGCCAGTAGATCGCCAATTTAGGGCTAGAAATGCCATTGGATCGTAAATGAAGGGCTAGAAATGCCATCAGGTGGCAAATTATGGGATAGAAATGCCACCAGGTCGCAATTTATGGCTAGAAATGCGGTAATATTGTAAATGATTGGATAGTGATGCCATTGGATCGCAATTTAAGGGCTAGAAATGCTATTGGATCGTAAATGAAGGGCTAGAAATGCCATCAGGTGGCAAATTATGGGCTAGAAATGACAGTAGATCGCCGATTTAGGGCTAAAAATGCAATTGGATCGTAAATAAAGGGCTAGAAATGCCATCAGGTGGCAAATTATGGGCTAAAAATGCCAGTAGATCGCCAATATAGGGCTAGAAATGCCTTAATATTGTAAATGAATAGATAGTGATGCCATTGGATCGCAATTTAAGGGCTAGAAATGCTATTGGATCGTAAATGAAGGGATAGAAATGCTATTGGATCGTAAATGAAGGGATAGAAATGCTATTGGATCGTAAATGAAGGGATAGAAATGCTATTGGATCGTAAATGAAGGGCTAGAAATGCCCTAAATTGTAAATGAATGGATAATGATGCCAATGGTTCGAAAATGAAGGGATAGAAATGCCATTAGATCGTAAATGAAGGGCCCGAAATGCCAGCAGGTCGCAAATAAAGGGCTAGAAATGCCATTAGATCGTAAATGATGGGCTCGAAATGCCAGCAGGTCGCAAATATAGGGCTTGAAATGCCCGAAGATCGCCAATATAGCGCTAGAAATGTCAGCAGGTCCCACATTAATGGCTAGAATTGCCATTATATTGTAAATGAAAGGATAGAGATGCCATTGGATCGCAAGTGAAGGGCTAGAAATGCCATCAGGTTGCTCATTAATGGCTAGAATTGCCTTTATATTGTAAATGAAAGGATAGAGATGCTATTGGATCGCCAATATAGGGCTAGAAATGCCATTAGATCGTAAATGAAGGGCTGGAAATGCCAGTATATCGCCAATATAGAGCTAGAAATGCCATCAGGTCGCAAATATAGGGCTACAAATGGCAGTAGATCGCCAATATAGGGCTAGAAATGCCATCAGGTCGCAAATATAGGGCTACAAATGGCAGTAGATCGCCAATATAGGACTAGAAATGCCATTAGATCGTTAGTGAAAGGATAGAGATGCTATTGGATCGTAAATGAAGGGCTAGAAATGCCATTACATATATTGAAAATCGTTGCGTTAGTTCTAACTACGGATAAGTCATTTTCCTAAGTTTTCAGGAGAGCCAAAATACAGATTAAGTTCTCATTAGAATCAATGCATTACCTGTTGGCTAAATCGCGAACTACGCGTTTTCTGTTGGTAACAGTGTTAAGCTACCAACAGAATTCTCCATAAATTTACCATCAGAAACTATGCCTAACTCAAAATTGATAAAAAATGACTTATCCGGTGTTAGAACTAACGCGACGAAATGAAAGGATAGAGATGCCATAGGATCGCAAATGAAGGGCTAGAAATGCCATTGGATCGTAAGTGAAGGGCTAGAAATGCCAGCATATCGCCAATATAGGGCAAGAAATGCCATCGTCGCAAATTAAGGGCTAGAAATGCCATTACATTGTAAATGAAAGGATATAGATGCCATTGGAACGCAAATGAAGGGCTACAAATGCCATTGGATCGTAAATGAAGGGCTCGAAATGCCAGCAGGTCGTAAATTGAGGGCTAGAAATGCCATTACATTGTAAATGAAAGGATAGAGATGCCATTGGAACGCAAATGAAGAGCTATAAATGCCATTGGATCGTAATTGAAGGGCTCGAGATGCCATCAGGTCGCAAATTAAGGGCTAGAAATGCCATTATATTGTAAATGAAAGGATAGAGATGCCATTGGATCGCAAATGAAGGGCTACAAATGCCATTGGATCGCTAATGAAGGGCAAGAAATGCTATTGGGACGTACTAGGCATTGAAGAAAAACCGCTAAAAATGAACTAACTCAAAGAAAAGATCAAAGGCCGGCCGCACTGTCCAGTTCAAAAAGAAAAAACAATTCGGGCACTAAAACAATTATCGCTTGTGGACATTAGCGTCCAATTTTATGGCAGTGTTGTAAACTAAACAGCAAATATTGTCAAAAAAAAGGCCGATCGTATCTACTAGATAGGATTCAACCCGTAATTCTTAGACAAGATTACCTCATTTTTGTGTTCATTAGAAATTTGAAATTTTTAATAAGAAACACTGCACGTTATGGCAACCTTGCGTAGCCCATTTTGTTTACATCTGAACTGTTTAAACGTGACAAAAAGTAGACCCAGTCCAACAAAAAAACCAGCTCAATGCATCAGATTTGTAAAATGTGGCCTAAAAAAATTTTCTGCATTATTTAAATAAGGTTTATATTAAAATGTCTATTTTGGGGGACAAAAGTAACTGATCTCTGTTATCTTATCTCTTTTGATAAATAAAACCAAGTTTTTTTTTCTCACCATCTTAGATTAGAAAACTTAAAAAAAAGAGTTCTTGGTCAACTCAATTACTACGAGCTGGTTTAAATGTCACTCAGTTTAAACAAAAACGTGGGGAAGATAAACCGAAAAGAGGGGATTTGTAAATTGTTTCCATTATCAGATAATGGGAGGAAAGGCACTTGAAGGAAACGTTCATTTTTATCCAGTTTGAGCCCACTCGAAATAAAAATGCACAAAAATGTAGTTTCTCTTCAAAATATGGAAGGTAAAGACGTCTACGGAATCGTCGAAAACGGCCTTTTCGGCGAAGTCGAAAGCCTCTCGCCAAGTTTGAAGTCGGAATTTGATTTCGAGCGTCCCAAATTGGAAAGAAGTTCTTCCAGAACATCAAGAACATCTCGATCAAGCACCAGGTTAAAAATAAAAATTATACAGAAGGCCATCTATAATCTGCACGTGTGTCACACGTGTTGCACAACTCTAATCCTATTTTTTTTCTACTTTGAATAAGGAGTGTCGGAAATAATTCTAATTACCCACCTTCATTAGAGACGCAATACGTTTGGAAAAAATAATAGACATAAAAAAAACCTTTTCTTTTATTCCCAATAACAAAATTTGCATTTTTTTCTCTATTTTTAAATGACCGGGATTTTTAAGGTCGTTTTTTCTAATTAGAATTAATTAGCACATAAGGGAAAACAATAACTAAATTTTTTTTCTGCTAATCACCGTTTTTTAAAGTATAGCCGCTGATTGGGTAATTTTTGGACTAAATGCCAATAAAATTTACCCTTTGAATATTCCTAACTGGTTTTATCCTTTTTGTCATGGAGATGAAGGGGGGATGACGAAATGACAGAAGTGCAACGTTGCGTATTTTCTGACCTGAGAATTTTTAAATTTTTTTTTTCTTTTAGATCGAGGAGTAGAAGCTCGACGAGAAGGCTGAAGCGAAGGGCTGTATTGAAAAATGGCGAATGTAATGTTACCAAAATTCACATATCAAAAAGACGTAGAAAATATCTGCAGGTAAGATTCATCTCTTTGGTTTTTTAGCGCCATTCCCTCGATTTTAGGCTAAAGAACATCATTTTTATCTGATCGTTGAGCCTTTTCCTAAATTTTTTGGGGAAAAACACCCGTAAAACGGATATTCGAGCCTTTTTATCGGTTTTTAGACCAAAAGACGTCCTTTTTATCGGATCTTTGAGCCTTTTCCTAAATTTTTAGGGCAAAAAACATCCTTTGTAACGGTTCTTCGAGCCTTTTTATCGATTTTTAGGATAAAGAACACCGTTTTATCAGATCGTTGAGCCTATTCCTAAATTTTTGAACAAAACCGTCCTTTTTATCGGTTCTTCGAGCCCTTTTATCGATTTTTATGCTAAAGAACATCCTTTATAACTGATCGCTGAGCCTTCTCCTAAATTTTTAGGGCAAAAAACATCCTTTTTAACGGTTCTATGAGCCTTTTTTTTTTATCGATTTTTAGGGCAAAAAACATCCGTTTTTACGCATCTTTGAGCCTTTTCCTCAATTTTTAGCGCAAAAAACATCCTTTTCAACGGATCTTCGAGCCTTTTTTATCGATTTTTAGGGCAAAAAAAATCCTTTGTAACGGATCTTCGAGCCTTTTTTATCGATTTTAGGGCAAAAAACATCCTTTTTTACGCATCTTTGAGCCTTTTCCTCTATTTTTAGCGCAAAAAACATCCTCTTTTACGGATTTTCGAGCCTTTTTTATCGATTTTTAGGGCAAAAAACATCCTTTTTAACGCATTTTAGAGCCTTTTACTCAATGTTTAGGGCTAGGGTTGTTGCGATACTTCCAATACATCAGAATATCGATATTTTCCTTCCAATACATCAGAACATCGATATTTCCTTCCTATATTTGAATCGATATTTTCCTTCCGATTTATCGGTTTATCCGATATTTTCCTTCCAATATTTTATCCGATACGATATTCCTTACCGATATATCGCGATATTTTACGAAGAAAAAAAATCAGTCAAACGGAATATTAACCGCTTGCTAACAAGATTGGGAATTCCATAGCATAAAGATGTAAGGATTAGGGCTGTTGCGATAATTCCGATATATCGGAATATCGATATTTTACTTCCAATATTTGTACATATCGATATTTTCCTTCCCATATATCGGTTCATCCGATATTTTTCATCCGATATTGAACGGGGCAACGAACATCCTTTTTATCGGATCTTTGAGCCTTTTCCTCAATTTTTAGGGCAAAAAACATCCGTTTTAACGCATCTATGAGCCTTTTCCTCAATTTTTAGGGCAAGAAACATCCGTTTTAACGCATCTTTGAGCCTTTTCCTCAATTTTTAGGGCAAAAACATCCTTTTTAACGCATTTTCGGACCTTTTTATCGATTTTTAGGGCAAAAAAGATCCGTTTTAACGCATCTTTGAGCCTTTTCCTCAATTTTTAAGGGCAAAAAACATCCTTTTTAACGCATTTTCGAACCTTTTTATCAATTTTTAGGGCAAAAAAGATCCGTTTTAACGCATCTTTGAGCCTTTTCCTCAATTTTTAGGGCAAAAAACATCCTTTTTAAAGCATCTCTAAGCCTTTTCCTCAATTTTTAAGGGCAAAAAACATCCTTATTAACGCATTTTCGAACCTTTTTATCGATTTTTAGGGCAAAAAAAATCCGTTTTAACGCATCTTTGAGCCTTTTCCTCAATGTTTAGGGCAAAGAACATCCTTTTTAGCGGATCTTCGAGCCTTTTTATCGATTTTTAGGCTAAAGAACATCCTTTTTTCATAATCGTTGAGCGTTTTCCTTTTTTAGGGCAAAGAAAATCCGTTTTAACGCATCTTTGAGCCTTTTTATCGATTTTTAGGGTCAAGAACATCCTTTTTATCGGATCTTTGCGCCTTTTCCTAAATTTTTGGACAAAAACATCCTTTTTAACGGTTCTTCGAGCCTTTTTATCGATTTTTAGGCTAAAGAACATCCTTTTTTCATAATCGTTGAGCGTTTTCCTTTTTTAGGGCAAAGAAAATCCGTTTTAACGCATCTTTGAGCCTTTTTATCGATTTTTAGGCTCAAGAACATCCTTTTTTCATGATTGTTGAGCCTTCTCCTAAATTTTTAGGGCAAAAAACATCCTTTTAGCGGCTCTTCGAGCATATTCCTCGAGTTTTAGTTCAAAAAACATCCGTTTTAACGCATCTTTGAGCCTTTTCCTCAATTTTTAGGGCAAAAAACATCCTTTTTAACGCATCTTTAAGCCTTTTCCTCAATTTTTAAGGGCAAAAAACATCCTTTTTAACGCATTTTCGAACCGTTTTATCGACTTTTAGGGCAAAGAACATCCTTTTTTATCGGATCTTTGAGCCTTTTCCTCAATTTTTAGGCCAACGAACATCATTTATATCGGATCTTTGAGCGTTTTATCGATTTTTAGGCCATAGAACATCCTTTTTATCGGATCTTTGAGCCTTTTTCTCATTTTTTAGGCCAACGAACATCATTTATATCGGATCTTTGAACCTTTACCTTGAGTTTTTAGGCCAAAGAACATCCATTTTAGATACTTCTATTTCCTAGGATTTTTGAGCCTTTTTTTAAGGTTTTCCGGTCATTTATCACAACGCTCTAAACCTTTCTCTATAAAATTGAAAAAACCCTTTTTTACCCTATTTTTATTTCCTAGATTTGTTGAAAAAGCGCTTTTTCTTTTGACAAATGATTTTTTTTTCAGGATATTTTTACTACTTTGGTGGACGTCAAATGGAGATGGACTTTATTAGTTTTCGCTTTAAGTTTTACACTCTCGTGGCTCGTTTTCGCCCTGATTTGGTGGCTCATCGCATACACGCATGGCGACTTAGACCCAGAGAACTTAAAAGAAGGATCTGATTGGTCTCCATGCGTCGTAAACATCAACAGTTTCGCCTCTTGCTTCCTATTCAGTATTGAAACGCAGCACACAATCGGCTACGGGTCCAGATCAACGACGGAACAATGCCCAGAAGCGATTTTCGTCATGTGCCTTCAGAGTATCACAGGCGTCTTCATTCAGGTAAAATTATTTAAGAAATAGAAAATTGTATAGTTTTTTTAGGCGTTTATGGTTGGGATTGTTTTCGCAAAAATGGCTCGACCGAAGCAAAGGACTCAAACGCTGATGTTTAGCCGAAATGCGGTCGTTTGTATGAGAGATGGCGTTTTATGTATAATGTTTCGTGTTGGCGATATGAGGGAAAAATCTCATCTGATTGGTTCATCTATAAGAGCGCAGCTTGTCAAACCGTATACGACGAAAGAAGGCGAAGTACTTTCGCCATGTCTTTACGATTTGAAAGTCAAAGCCGACAACTACGAATCCGACATATTCCTAATATGGCCGATGACCATCGTACATGAAATCGACAGCTCAAGCCCTCTTTATGACATAAGCGCTGCAGATATGATCAACGAACGTTTTGAAATAATCGTCGTTTTAGAAGGTACGACAGAAAGTACAGGGCAGACGACTCAAGCCAGAACATCATACGTCGCATCTGAAATCCTTTGGGGACATCGTTTTCAACCTCCAGTTTCATTCAACAAACAAAAAGGGACCTATCAAGTAAACTTCTCGCTTTTCAACAACACCTACGCAGTGGACACTCCACTATGCAGCGCACGCGATCTCGACATATTCCTCGAACCTACATAACCTAAAAAACCTACCTAAAATTAACATCACCCAAAAATAGACTAGTCTCTTAACCTCCAGAACAATAACCTTTCTTTTTTAATTGTGATAACAATTCTTTGTAAATCCTGTATATTTTAATCAAAAAGACAGGCCTAAAATGTGTGCCCTTTTTATTAAAATTACCTCCTAGGAGGTTACAATTTTGATGCTACAGGTTGGCCAATGGGTGCTGATGCTGATCTTATTTTTACTATTCTAGACTGAACAAAATAAACATTTTTTAATATATTGTTTATATTTATTACAAACATAACACTCTATGAACAATTAAGGAGTATAAAAAGATTATACCCTGTTCCTTGTGGAAAGAAAATCCACCCAGTATAATAATTTTACAAAGCAGCTAGTAACAGGGACATATGGCGCCATCTGTGGGTCGTCGAGGAAACTACAAAGGAGGAAGCTTTTTTGAGAATAATTAGAAGGCATATGCACTAATTTTAACCTAATTTTGTCTATCAACCTAATTTTGACTAAAATCTTTTGGCTAAAATGATTAACAATATTTTTTTCCTATTCTAGATATTTTTGTTTTGAACGTCCGTTAAATGATCGTCACATCGACACGATTTTAGAATATTTTAGGTTGATAATGACAGAAAGGTGGAGAGTTTTGAGCAAAGATTTTTATTGTTGGTCTAGTTGATCGGCGAGTTTGTACAAAACGCAGCAGTTGACGGTGAAGTGTCGATGTGGCGGAGGCAAGCGCTAGACGGGCGTGGTTCTACGGAGGGAATCGTAGTCGCTTCGGGAACGTTGGTCTGACGGGATCCTCAATGGCGGGACTTCGTCTAAGTCGAAAGTGACGAAATCGGGATGAGGAGAGTAGTCGCCGATGTCTTCGCACGAGTTGATATCTGCGGTTGTGGAAACCGTATGGTTTGTGAGGTCTCGTGGAAGTTCTCGAGGGAAATCCCATGGTCTCACGATTTCAGCGTCCAACTCGGACGGATGGTACGCATCGTCCGGATACGCATAATAAGTCGAAACGCTGCTAACTCTCTACAAAAAAAGAATTAAAACATTTTAAAAACTTCATTATATATTCAACCTGATCATGCGGAGCTAAACAAACTCCCACACAAGAGTTTCCTGTCTGGAAAAGAAAAAATTAATTTTTTCTACAAAAATTATTTTTTTCTCATTGTCAAACTTAACCCCATTTTTTTCCGTAAAGATCAACTTTTGGTAATTGGGTGGGGGCAATCCACTGACCAATCGTAAGCGTTGAGCAAAATTTAGCCACGCCCTCTGACCTTGAGGAGGGCTCCCTAAAGGAGCCCTGAAGGAACGATGAATTTCGCCGCTAGGATCGCTTAGTTAGCTAAGTGTGGGGAACATAACTGCCACTAGGCAGCACTGGTGCGGTGGAATAACAGAGGCCAATCAGGTTCCTCGAAAATTGCTCCCGTGTAGGATGCCTCCTACACTTATAGAGGACACCGGATGAATAGATATGTTGGACCTTGAGGGTTAAGCTGACAGCTCCCTAAAGATCACAAAATTACCTGTCGAGGAGTTTGAGGAGGGGAATCTTCAGAATCTCCTTGTTCCAAATAAAGCCTTCGTTGATGCTGAGGCGACGCGCGATCAACGTGTGAAATATGATTGCCAAGAATCGGCTGCGTGTACTGCGGATGCCTCCTACACGGATAGAGGACACCGGATGAATAGATATGTTGATCGGGAAGTAAAGCAGAGGACGAAGAAAGCTTCCTATGATGATGATTCATCATCGTCATTTCCAGCGTTTTCTTCCCCCAGTCATTTTGATGCCAGTAAATATACAAAAAGACTGCGCAAGTCCCTGCAGTCTCTATAGACATAAAGCCGCTCACATAAAGCAAAAAACTGTATCCATATTCGAACGTAAACTGCGGTGGTTGTAGCTGCGATCTCGGCCTCAACTTCCCGCCAATCTCAGCTTTAAAAATTGATATGTACATAACAAGCCCAATCAGCATCAACAAACCTAAAAAAAATGTTAAAAAATTATAAATAAACAATTTTTTTTTACCAGATATTATAAAAATAACGCCGGAGACAAATGTGTATATTCGACGACTTCGGTGAAAGTGGCCATAGACGCATGAGAATTCTCCGCAGAAGAGGAGGAGGGTGGCGATTATGAAGAAAAACGCAGATCTCGTCACGGCGTCTGAAACAAAAGGAACGATGAATTTCGCCGCTAGGATCGCTTAGTTAGATAAGTGTGGGGAACAAAACTGCCACTAGGCGCCACTGTTGCGGTGGGATAACAGAGGCCAATCAGATCCTCAGATATTGCTTTTCTAAAAATCAAAGGTTTTACAAATTCTCTTTTTGTTCTTTCTTTCAGCGTGAAAAAGAAAAGATGTCGATATTTCCATTTTAAAAGTGTTGAGTCAAAGGGCGTAATTTGAATTTCTGATTTCCCCTCCCTCATTTTATTTTCACCTTTCTGACACTGCTCCAATTAATTATGTTTTCTTTGAAACTGTTTGAATTTAAGATATACTAGTAAAAGGGAGAAAAACGAAGATCTTCAATTTGCAACAGATGTTAAAAGTGAGAAAAACAAAGGTTGCATCATGTTGATTTTGATGTCATTTATTTTGATGGTAAAAGGTAGTGATTTTTCATTGGACGATTCGGAGACTGGTCAAGTATGTCAGTTGGGGACGTATCCGTTTATAGCTGCGCTTTTAGACGAGGATTCTCATAAGCACATATGCGGTGCGGCGATCGTGAGTCAGATGTTCGTAGTAACGTCATGTCATTGCATCAAAAAGCCGACGTTGAAGAAGCACACATATAGAGTGAAGCTTGAAGACGTGATAGTAGTCGCGGGTGCGATGACGACCCAGGATAACCAAGGTGTCGTACGAAATGCCGAAATCGGTTTCTTCCATGAAAAATGCGATTACGAAAACCCAAAGGAGTTCGTCGACGTCGCCGGTATCAAAGTCAACTACCCTTTTCGCTATTCCAACCGCCTCCAGGCCCTGAACGTCCGACCAAAGAAAAAACAATCAGATTTCATGCTCGACTACAAAAACATGATGTCTGGAAAAATCAAATGTCATTATGTCGCATGGTCATTTCTTCAACGCAACTTCCCATCTCTCAAATACAAGCACAACAGAGTCCTCGTACGGATACACGTTTTACCCGTAAAGGGGAGCGAATGCCGAAAAAAAGTCTGCCAAGAATACCTCAGTTTGAGCCTGACGAAACGCTGCTCTATTTTAGTCAACAAAGGAGAGCTCTGCTTTAAAAAGAACACGTCGGAACCTTCTAGACTTTTCGACGTCCACGAAGAAGGTGGGTTCCTTATGTGCGAAGACTATATTTACGGCTTTAGGAAATGCGCGGAGTATTCCAGCTGCGTACTGACTCGTTCCCCTTTAATATTTACATTTGTCTCATCCTTCCACGAATTTTTCGTCACAATCTCTTTCGCCTTTTCTCAACAGCATCATTTGACGATATTTCTTTTACATATGACTTTTCTGATTTAAAAATAATAAAGATGTAAACAAAAAGTATTTATTAAGTCGATTCGCTTTCTGATGATTTCTCTTCATCGGGATCTGAAGCAAAAGTTTTGTTTAGAATTCGCCCAAAAAAAGAGACAACTTATGAATTAACCCTTTGGAGACCGCAGGCGACTATAGCTGCCATGCGCGCATCTTGCTTGGAGAACGCAGGCGAATATAGCTGCCATGCGAGCATTTTGCTTGGAGACCGCAGGCGACTGTAGTTGCCATGCGCGCATTTTGCTTGGAGACCGCAGACGACTACAGTTGCCATGCGCGCATTTTGCTTGGAGATCGCAGGCGACTTTAGTTGCCCAGCGGGAAGCCTCTCTAAGATATTTAATACCTTCGCTTCCCGTGGCGCTAGCGACATGCAAAAGCTGGCCATCTGTTGGGAAAGAAATGAACTACGTGATGATCGCATCACTCGTAGCTTTCTGTGCTTTGCTGTGCGCTGGGAGCGGTCGTGGAGAAGTGAGGGGAAAAGTGCTGCGCAGAGAATCCGGCGTCAGACGCGGTCTCGAAAGGGTTAAAGATAACAGAATAACGCGTTCCATTGGCCCGCGCATGCGCGTGGTTCTGGTATCTGTAATTCACATGCATCGGAGATTGAAATGGGAGTTTTTTGGTCAAAAGCCCTTAAAAAACGGTTTTTTAGTAAAAATTTACCGTTTTCCATGCACTCGTCATCTTCCGCACTTTCCGAATCGTCCGAAAACGCCTCACCCGTAAAATAGAGAACGGCTCTAGGGATAACCCTTTCCCTTAAGTAGGTCGCGATTTCGTAGTCGTAGACGTTTTTTTCGTCGTTTTCATCTAAAGCGTTGAAGAAATTGAAGAAAGATCTTTTCTGAACTGTTTTCGTGACTGTGCGGACATCGGAGCCGCTTTTATGCTTTTGCTTTTTTAGAATCCTTTTGACCGTAAGGTTCTTTCCAGGCTTCCATTTTATTTTGTCCGCTTCGCATTTGTAGATTTCGGATCCCTGGAACTCGAAAGGGCTTTCAGGGTCCGGCTCGCATTTCAGAAAATACGTTTTCGAAAGGCTTTTATTTTCGATGTATTCGTTCGGGTTGAATTCGAATTCGAGACGGAAGGACATCGGTTCCATTGAAACGCTGCTTTTGATGTTGGTCACCGATTTGAGAAGAGGTTCATCTTCCTTTGAGATCAAATCCGTCATTATAGGAATAGAACGTAATACGTTAAACCAGAAATTGGGGATACCTTTGCTGTCTTCGTCGACAATCGCGTCTAAATAGACATTCGTATTTGGAAATGGGTAAACGATTTCATCATCTTTCGGCTCGTCGATTCCGTTCACGATTTCCTTTCTTCTTTCCATCAGCAGTCTTATTTTCGACTCGAATTTACATTCTAGCTGATGTACAGCGCGGAAGAAATCGGCTTCCGAGCGTACGAATTTCGTCTGAAGCATTTTAAGCGCGCGGACACGTCGACGTACCGGGATCGAGAAGAGCTGCGGGCGCGGGTGTTCCTGAAGAAGGTGCTGGATCATTTCACGCCTTTCTGCTGGTGTCAGCTCTCCCGAATTTTCTCCAAAATCCCTCATACTTTCAGAACTATTCATTTTATGGCAAAAAAATTAAAAAAATAACTTTATAACATCTGTATCTTAAAGATCCTAACTTAAAATCTGGCTTTTGGCCAAAAAACACCCTTTTTATGAGATTTAAAGGTGTTTTCCTCAGTTTTTGGCCCAAAAACACCATTTTTAACAGATTTGATGTGGGGGTTCCACATTCTGGGACCAACATTTTTCATTATCATGTGAATGATTAAAAAATAGTTAATTAAGTTATCATTTGCTGAAAAGAAAAAACACCATTTCCAGATTTTTCAGGAGAATTTGGTGGGAAACACCTTTTTTAACACAAGGTTTTTTTTTGGCATTTTTCCCTTTTCCAGATTTTAAGAGGTTTTCCTGAGTTTTAGCCAAAAAACACTCTTTTTACCAAATTTTAAGGTGTTTTGCTCATTCAAAATTCGATAAAACGAGCTTGTATATATATTTATGAGTGTTTAATAAAGCAGAAAGCTAAAAAGTTTTTTTCTTATCTGCATTCAATTTCTTGTAAATTGGGAGCAAATTAAAAACTTCATAAAATTAGGGTTTTTTAGAAAAAAAAAAAAAAAAAAAAAAAACAATTTAAAATGCCGCATTAATAAGTGATCTTTCTTCAATAGACCAGCTGTCTACATTAGATGTGACCTAAAGGGTTTAAACTTGTTCGCTGATTTGTCTTAATATTAAATTAAAGTTTATGAAAGCTTTCATCAATGTTAAAACATAAGTTTGGACTTGAAGGACGAAGTTTTGAGTTTTGGAAAACTGTACGATTAAGAAGTTTTGAGTCTTAAAAATATGATTGATGGAAAAACCCAACTTTGATGGGACAATTGTTTTAATACAATTTTTTTTCACCCGGTAAAATGCATATTCAACGCGTTTTATTTTCACTTTGTTGTGAATTCAGAAAAAGGGATTTGTGTGGGATTATAAGGGCTTTACTTTCACCCCGGTGACTATCAACAGGATTGACTTAAGAGGGTAGAAGAGTCCCGGAGAGGGTGGCGCGGTGGAAGAAGTTTAGTACGAACTCTCATCAATTCTGTCTTCCCCTCTCTAATTTTCTTGTCAAGAAAACTCTCCTGAACTCATTTACAGCCATCAAAGATGTTATTTAAAAATGTTTAAGAAAAAAGGAGAAAGAAAAAATTGCGGGCGAGACATAACCGTTTTAAAATGACATTATCGGGATTAATGCTCAGTCCAATTTCCGTTTTAAAAAATGTCCTTTTTGTTTGGTTTCTTCATCTGATTATATAAAATGGTTATTTTTTGTCAGTTAATACCTAATTGGATTCTTTTAAATGCAAAATAGGTGTTTGAAGGATAAAATCGCCAAAAAACTTGTGTAAAAAAGGTGTTTTCCCGCCTAAAACCTTATAAAAATGGTGTTTTTGGCCAAAAACTGAGAAAAAACACCTTAAAATCTGGTAAAAAGAGTTTTTTTTGGCTAAAACTCAGAAAAACCTCTTAATATCTGGTAGAGGAAAAAATGCCAAAAAAACACATGTGTTAAAAAAGGGTGTTTTCCCGCCAAAAACCTCCTGAAAATCTGGGAATAGTGTTCTTTTTTGTCAGCAAATAATAACAGATATTTATACCTTAAAATCTGGTAAAAATGGTGTTTTTTTTGGCAAAAACTGAGAGGAAAACACCTTAAAATCTAGTAAAAAGAATGTTTTTTGTCTAAAACTGATCAAAAACTCTTAAAATCTGGAAAAAGGAAAAAATGCCAAAATGCTTGTGTTAAAAAAGGTGTTTTCCGGCCAAAAACCTTCTGAAAAATCTGAAAATGGTGCTTTTTTTTAGCAAATGATAACAGATCCCCAATTAACTATTTTTTAAATCATTTACATAGATATTGAAAATATTGGCCCTAGAATGGACCCTTGTGGAACTCCCACATCAAATCTGGTAAAAATGATGTTTTTTGGCCAAAAAATGAGGAAAAACACCTTAAAATCTGGTAAAAAGAGTGTTTTTTTTGGCTAAAACTCAGGAAAAGCTCTAAAAATCTGGAAAAGGGAAAAAATGCCAAAAAAAACTTGTGTCAAAAAAGGTGTTTTCCCGCCAAAAACCTTCTGAAAAGTCTGGAAATAGTATTCTTTCTTTTCAGCAAATGATAACAGATATACCTTAATTAACTACTTTTTTAATGATTTAATAGATAATGAAAAATGTTGGTCCTACAATGGACCCTTGTGGAACCCCCTCATCAAATTTGGTAAAAATGGTGTTTTTTGGCCAAAAACTGAGAAAAACACCTTAAATCTTTAATAAGAGTGTTTTTTTGGCTAAAACTCAGAAAAACCTCTTAAAGAGAAGTAACAATATAGGAGGGGGAAGTATAACGGAGGGGAAGTATAAGTGAGGGGAAGTATAGCAGAGGGGAAGAATAACGGAGGGTCAATTCGAATATTGATCTTTACCGATCTCAAATTTGTTTGTGGTGCCGGCCGGCCGTAGCATTTCTTTTCATAACACTTTACGGCCACAGTTTTCATCCGATTTTCACCAAATTTTCACACGAATTTCTTTAGCCGGTGAAGAAGAATGTAACGAGGGCGATTTTTGAATTTCGAAAAAATGGCGGAGATATGTCTGTTTGAAATTTTGAAACATGCGCGTTGGTCCAATTTTCACCAAATTTTCACCGAAAATCCTTTATATTTCTTACGAATTTTTGGTGTAAAAATTTCTACTTTTTAATTATTATTTTTTTAGTAGGGAGAAATTTCAAATTTCTACCCATTACGAGAGGCACATCCATAGGGCAAAAATCCCATTATTTCTACCTTGACACTTAGAAAAATTTTGGAAAAAAAAGAACTCAGAAAATTTTTCAGAAAAAAAGGGCAAATCGCAAAAAGAAAATCCGGAAAAGTTTTTGAAAAAAAAAATTAGAAAATTTTCCGGAAAAACTAAAAACTAGGAAAATTAAAAAAAAAACTCGGAAAATTTCGAAAAAAAAACAAAACAAAAAACTTCCCTCTCCGTTATACTTCCCTTCCCATATACTTCCTCCTTCATTATAATTTCGTTCCCTTATACTTTCCCCTCCGTTATACTTCCCCCTCCGTTTTACGTCCCCTCCGTTATACTTACCCTCCCATATACTCCCCCCTCCGTTATACTTTCCCCTCCTACATGGTTACTTCTCTTTAAGGGGGTTTTCGTTGGAAGCTCTAAAAACCAGTACTTTCTACCTTGGTACTTAAAAAAAGTTTCGAAAATAGAACTTGGAAAATTTTTCGAAAAAAAAAAAAAACTAAGAAAATTGTTTGAAAAAAAAAGTCCCCCTCCGTTATACTTCTCCTACTTTATACTTTCCCCTCCCTCATAATTCCCCTACTTTATACTTCCCTCCCTTATACTTCCCCACCTTTATACTTCCCCTCCTTTATACTCCCCCTCCTATATTGTAACTTCTCATTAAGTTCTCGTCGGGACCAGCTCCAGACTATCACCATATAACTTTTTATTTTATTAATTTAACAATTTAATCTAGATGTTCATTAAAAAGGGGGTAAGAATAAAAGTCCCGTTTTATATGTAGTGACCTTCTATTTTCTGAAAAGAGTTGGGTGCGAACAAAAAAAAAAAAAAGTCGCCGCTACAGATAAAGGCTTTCAACCCTCTTTTAGCCCGTATTCCCCCAGAGATTTTAAACATAAAGGGTGCACGCGAAAGTCAAAAAAACGTCCCTTTTTTTACGATTCGAAAAAGATGACTATTGACCCAAATAAGAAAGAAAAAAAAAGTACTTACATGGTATCGCCATTGTCGAGTCGTTTGGGTCCGGACTGTATTCTTCTTTGGGGAAATATTCGATATTTGTACAGTGAAGCACTTTTTCTCCCGCTGAAACATAAAAAAGTAAGTATTTAGAGTGAAAATTCGTCAAAGATTATAAATTAAACATCTTTTTGTATTTAAGAGAATAAATGGGAAAGACCTTAATTTTCCGAAGAAGGCGATTAAGGTTTCGGGCTAATGATCAGAAAGAGAAAAAGCCTTTTTTCGAGAAACAAAAGACGAAATTAAACATTCAATAACTATTTCGTTCATTGAGGGCCGACGTCACCACCTTCAAGCCTCCCCGCATCAATATTGACCTTAACGAGAAAACGGGAGAGTAAATATTTGAAAATCATCCGAAGGCAGTGGGGGGGAAAAAAAGCCTTTGATTAAACTATTGACGTTCAATTAGACCCGGAAACTTTCGCCCTTTGGAATTAGACAAGCAATTTAACCTGAAACTTCGGGTGTTAATTTAGTCGCTAATCCTTGGGGGGGGCCTTATTCTGCCACTTCGGCAGGAAGATTGTTGAATATTTTCGATGGACTTCATTTTATGTTGGGTTAACTGCGTAAAAATGGGTGTTTTTAGGACAAAAAACAGAAGAAAACACTTGAACATCAGAAAAAAAGGGTGTTTTTAGCCAAAAATTGAGAGAGTCATTTTAAAATCTGGTAAAAAAGGTGTTTTTAGGACAAAAACTGAAGAAAACCCTTGAATATCTGATAAAAAGGGTGTTTTTGGAGAAAAATTGAGGAAGTCATTTTAAAATCTGATAAAAAGGGTGTTTTAGGACAAAAACCGAAGAAAACACTTGAACATCTCATAAAAAGGGTGTTTTTAACCAAAAATTGTGGAAGTGAAATCTGGTAAAAAGGGGGTTTTTAGGACAATAACCTAAGAAACCCTTGAAAATCTCATAAAAAGGGTGTTTTTAGCCAAAAATTGAGGAAGTAATTTTAAAATCAGGTTAACAGGGTGTTTTTTGGGCTAAAAAAATATACATAACACCTGGTAAAACGGTTTTTGGCAAAAAAAAAAAAAAATAAAATAAAAAAAAATAAAAAAAAAAAAAAAAAATAAAAAAAAACAGTAAAAAAACCAATAATTTTTTTTTTGCTAAAAACGGATGAAAACCGCTTAAAATTGATAAAAAGGGTGTTTTTGGTAAAAAGCTGAGGAAAATACGTAAAAAATAAAAACTGCGATTTTCACCAAATTTTCACCAAGTACTCCTTATATTTTTAAAGAATTTTTGGAAAAAAAAAAGAAGAAATTTTTAAATTTTTTAATATAAGTATATAAGGTAGGGAGAAATGTAATACTTTTACCAGGGGCGAGATAGACATCCCTCTGGTAGACGGCTCATTATTTCTAGCTTGATAAAACCCTCCATTTACTTCCCCCCCTAAACTTCTCCTCCATTATACTTCCCCCTCCCTAAACTTCTCCTCCATTATACTTCCCCTTCCTATATTGTTCCTTCTCTTTGAGGGAGTTTTCGTTGGAAGCTCTTCAAACTAGTACTTTTAAACTTCCTCAAAGAAGTTATTGTGATACTCCACGACGGGTGAAAAATTTTCGAAAACAAGAAGGAACTTAGAAAATTTCTTGAAAACCTTAGAAAGTTTTTCGAAAAAACAAACTTGGAAATTTTTCGAAAAAAGAAAACTTGAAAAAATTTTCGAAAAAAAAAAACTTCCCCTCACTTATACTTCCCCCTCCTTTATACTTTCCCTCCCTTCGTTAAACTTTCGGACCCTTATACTTCCCCCTCTGTTATACTTCCTCTCCCATATACTTCCTCTCCGTTGTACGTCCCCCTCCTATATTGTTCCTTCTCTTTGAGGGAGTTTTTGTTGGAAGCTCTTCAAACTAGTATCCTTTTTTTTTTTGCCAAAAACTGATGAAAACCTCCTAAAATTTATTAAAAAGGGTGTTTTTGGTCAAAAACTGAGGAAAATACCTAAATATGTGATAAAAAGTCTTTTTTTCCAAGCAAAAAATGAAGGAAAACTCTATTAAATCAGGTAAAAAGGTTCTTTTTTCACCAAAAAGGAAATATTTTCGGAGAAATTTTTTTCCGTCTAACAAGGAAATAATTGAAATTAAATAAATTTTGTAAAAATGGTGTTTCTGCCATAAACGGGGAATAAAAATAAGCCTTACACCCTTAAAATGATAACGTTCAATTTAGAACTTGAATGTCAGCGTTAATTTTAGTTAATCCACGTTTATTGTCCTAATGTGTCGAGTGTATCAACAAATTAACGGAAGGGCGGATATGGGATTCGATTCACGCGCTTAATTCGCCTCCTCCTCCCGCAATTCGCTTAACATCGATTGACCGTTGAAAATTTAAAAGCTGCTCCCCATTTTCTGTTTCGCCCTCGAGAGTAATTAGACCGGACGTGAGGAACGTAGCGAATGCCGAATTTACCCTCCCCCTTTTCAGGAACCCATCAAAACCGGATCATCCTTCTTAAAACGCCCTAATTCGTTAAGAAGATTTAGAATAAAAGAGACTTACAAAAAATTGTACGACCCAATACCGTCAACTTGAGGGTTTAGCCTAACCAAAACGCCGTAAACCCACGACAAATTGATTACGGTTCGACCCCCGAAATGCCAGATTTCGCTAACAAATAAGCCCTTTCCCGCATTCCAAAATGAATAAATCAAAACCGACACCTGCTCCCACAAATTTTAAAAACGAAATTAAACATAAATTCAAACTTTCCCAAATATGCCGTGGGGTTCCCCGAGTTCATTCGCGTTTTCCCAAGTGTGTTCACCCCTAAGGCGTTATTTTAGCATAAAGACGTGACTTAACTTTGAAAATTTTAAACTTTTAACTTAGAATTGATAATAGGAAAAATTAATAACATGGCGGAAAAAAATCTGAGGATGCTTGTTCAGCACTAGGTAAGCCGTTTTCTGGGCAAAACCTTCTTAATTATATTCCTGTACGTGAGACAATTATATGGAAACGTGACCTTAGCGGAAAGATTAATCGATCAGCCGATTAGCCATCGATTCTTTTCAAATGGGAAGCTAAAACAGTAATTTTATCAAGTTTTTGCTCCCAATTTACAAAAAATTGGAATTGGTTAGGAAAAAACATTCTGAGCTTTTGTCTTTATTAAACAATCATAAATTTAAATACAAACTCAGTTTTCTTCGAAAATTGACATCTTATCTGATTTTTGAAAAAATTCTTTTGTATTTCATTAAATAAATGGATTCTAAAGCCAAGAAATAATTTAAGAAACGAACAGTTTTCTCGCAAAAGGAACAAAACTTAAGAGAGGTACGACTTGTTTAAAGAGCTTCCAACGACAACTTCCTTAAAGAGAAGTCAAAATATAGGAGGGAAGTATAACGGAGGGGAATTATGAGGGAGAGGGAAGTATAACGGAGGGGGAAGTATAAGGGAGGGGATGTATAAGGGAGGGAAAGTATAAAGGAAAATTTTCAAAGTTCGCTTTTCGAAAAATTGTCTAAGTTTATAATTCTAAGAGTATAAGGAGGGAAGTATAAGGAGGGGGAAATATAGAAAGGGGAAGTATAAGGGAGGGGGATAAGGGAGGGGAAGTATAGAAAGGGGGAAGTATAACGGAGGGGGAAGTGTTTTTTCGACTAATTTTCCGAGTTTTTTTTGTTTTTTTTTGCGCTTTTTTCCGAAAAATTTTCAAGTACAAGGTAGAAATAATGGGATTTTTGCCCAAAAGAGGTCCCTCTCGTTAGGCGTGGAAGTATGAATTTCTCCCTACTAAATGATAATTAATGCGAATTTTTTCTACCAAAAATTCTTTAAATATAAGGAGTGATTGGTGAAAATTTGGTAAAAATCGGACCAACGCACAGTGCGGCAGCCTGTGGACAAAAGTCGAAAAATCAACTTTTAAAAAACTTTTTATACTAAGTAATTTCCATAATGACCTCAATGATACGGAACGGGAGCTTTTAAATCCTATATTCCCCAAAAAACTAAAGATATCATGTTTGAGGTAGTGGTAGATCACATATCTTTCTGAATCAAACAGCAATTTGCAGTATGTTTTATTTTCTACATTGAAGGTTTTACTAACTATTTTAAGGAATGGAAAGCATCGAAGAAGGTAATTATTTTTCATTTATTATATTATTTTATATTATGTTATATTATATTATAATTATAATTATAATATAATTATATAAATTTTTAAATAATATTTTCGTAAATACCTACGAAAAAACCCTTTTTTTAACTTTAATTGAATATCTCAAGTTCTTCTCAAAACATCCTGAGATAATGATATCTAATAAAACTATTAACTTCATAAACTGTCAACGTTTCTTGCTTTAACTGCTTGAACGTTTCTATGATTTTTTCTTTCAGAAAACCAGCTGCCGAAATTTTATCATCTTCATAATTATAACTTTCCAGTTTCCATTTTTTTTTAAATTAATAATAATTCTACTATTCCAAATTATAAAAATATTTAAAACTTTTTCATTGTTTTCTTTTAAAAAAACCGTCATGACATACTTTGGTCCACTTCGACCATACAAGCGAAGCATAATGCGGCCTTTTCTTAATGTAAGAGTGAAAAAAATACTTGTAAGAGTGAAACATCCGATTTAATTTAAACACAATCACACATTTTGTTTTGGCTTACATATTTAAGACCCCAGTGGGTCGTATCCGAGATCGTAATGCCATTTTTTTTATGAAATCCATAGCCCAAAGACTTTTGTCCACTTGAGCCATATGGTTGCCGCACTGTGCAACGGTTCGGCCGCAGCGAATTTTTTAAAATTTCAAACAGTCATATCTCCGCCATTTTTTCGAAATTCAAAAATCGCCCTCGTTAGTTTCTCATTCACCGACTAAAGAAAACTTGGTGAAATCTGGTGAAAACCGGTGGAAAATTGTGCCGTAAAGTGTTCCGGAAAAAAAAAAATGCTACGGCCGGCCGGCACCATAGACAAAGTTGAGATCGGTAATGATCAATATCGACCCCATAGCCCAAAGACTTTTGTCCACTTGAGCCATATGGTTGCCGCACTGTGCAACGGTTCGGCCGCAGCGAATTTTTTAAAATTTCAAACAGTCATATCTCCGCCATTTTTTCGAAATTCAAAAATCGCCCTCGTTAGTTTCTCATTCACCGACTAAAGAAAACTTGGTGAAAATCTGGTGAAAACCGGTGGAAAATTGTGGCCGTAAAGTGTTCCGGAAAAAAAAAATGCTACGGCCGGCCGGCACCATAGACAAAGTTGAGATCGGTAATGATCAATATTCGACCCTTCCCCAAAAACCCGACGTGGAGGGTATCACAATAACTTCTTTAAGGAAGTTAAAAACGTCGTAAAAGTGAGTTTCTAAAAGAGGCAAAAAAAAAAACTGAACTCCCCAAATCTTCCAAAACTTCTAAGACAATATTTTTTAAGATTCGCGTTTTCCTCGGTTTTCGACCAATTTCACTTTTTGCGGAATTTTCTTCCCTCGATTTTTCCGTCCATCTAAAGCTTCTTTTAAAATAGGGTTATCTCTTTTTCTGAATTTTTCCGATGACCCTCTCAGTTTACAAAGGTTCAAGGATGCGATAGGAATTTTACTTACCAAGGGATCCCCTTTAAGTCGAAACTTGAAGTTTTTTCGTCAACTTAGTAATAATAGAGCGAGAATGTTTAGTTTGTCAAATGGTCCACCCGAGGGGGATTCCGGTCTGTTTGCTCCGGGAAAATCCCAAAGACAAATTTTTCTCCCTCGCCCATTTTTTTTTTCGCCAAAACATCGGGCTTCTTTTCTTCAAGATTCCTTAACATAAATAATTCATCACGTGCGTCTGTCATAAGGGATGGGGAGACCCTTTTTTTCCGTGGGAAATCGTCCCGTACATTATTCAAATTCCCCGTGACTTTTTCAAGCGCTAAATGTTCGACAAGTAAAATAAATCTTAAGAACTGGTCAGAATTGTGGAAAATTGCCTGAAATACCGACCCCTTTTTTTGTCCCCCTTGAAAAGAGGAAAAGAATCCGAGATTCCACCCTTCCCCACTTGAATTTCTACTTTTTTTTTCGACTTTCAAGGCATCATTCCATTTCCAGAGGCCACTAAAAGCTTTAACGAACCGAGGACACCTAAGTGGATTTAGCCATTCGTTTATTCTTCTCTTATTTTCAACTTTTTCAGGTCATTTTTTGACATAAAATGCACAGTGGACGCCATTTTTTAAACCTAATCTCGAACTTGAGAACGGAGGAAACTTTTTTTTTTCTTTTATTATTGCTGGTTAGCTCGATATTCTTTGTTCTAGAGCCCGCCCCTTAACTCTTTTACACTTTGTTTCTTTCAACCCAATTTGTCCAATATTCAACTTCCTTTTTTTTGTAAGAAAAAGAGTTCTTTTTATGTTTCTTGGAAAATCAAGACGCTGGACTGTTCATGTTCTGACTGGGCGAAAGCTTACATTTTTGTTAAAATTTGTTTTCGATGGTAGGGATCAATTGACGTACTTTGAGGAGGCTACCGTCGGGGCGAAATGCAAGTTCGGCTTTTCGCAGCGGTTGGAATGGCATCGACACACTCGTTGACATCGATGTCCGCTATCGGCAAGCCTCGATGTATGGCTGGATGGCATCGAAACACTCATTGACAACGTCCGCTTTTCGCAAACATCGAAGCATGCATGGATGGCGTTGAAGACATCGACATCGGCGGTTCGCAAGCCTCGACGCATGGCTGGATGGCATCGACACACTCATTGACAGCGACGTCCGCTTTTCGCACACCTCGATGGATGGATGGATGGCACCGACACAATCGTCGACATCAATGTCCTCTGTCGGCAAGTGATGCATGTATGGATGGCGTCAACGACATCGATATCCGCTGTTCTCCAGCCTCGATGCATGGCTGGATGGCATCGACACACTCGTTAATAGCGACGTCCGCTTTTCGCACACTTCGATGCATGGATGGATGGCATCGACGACCTCATTGACAGCGACTTCCTCTTTTAGCACACCTCGATGGTTGGAATGGCATTGACTCGTTGAGAGCGACGTCCGCTTTTCGCACACCTCGATGGACAGATGGATGGCACCGACACAATCGTCGAAATCGATGTCCGCTGTCGGCAAGCCTCGATGCATGGCTGGATGGCATCGACACACTCGTTAAAAGCGACGTCCGCTTTTCGCACACTTCGATGCATGGATGGATGGAATCGACGTCCTCGACGACATTGATATCCGCTATGCGCGCTATTATTTAAACGGTTTTCTTCGAAGATTTAAAGCGCGCGGTTTGGGTCTGTAATTTGAACTGAATGTCAGTTGCGGTTTGGGTCTGTAATTTGAACTGAATGTCAGTTCGTTAAGTACCGATGGTAGGGAATTGACGTACTTTGAGGAAGTTCCCGTCGGGGCGAAATGCAAGAGGGGCAAGTTCGGCTTTTCGCACACCTCGATGGTTGGAATGGCATCGATACACTCGTTGAGAGCGCCGTACGCTTTTCGCACACCTCGATGGATGGATGACACCAACACAATCGACGACCTCAACGTCCGCTATCGGCAAGCCTCGATGGCGTCGACACACTCGTTGACATCAAGGTCCGCTTTTCACACACCTCGATGCATGGATGGATGGCATCGACGTCCTCGACGACATCGATATACGCGGTTCGAAGGCCTCGACGCATGCTGGATGGCATCGACACACTCATTGACATAAACGACCGCTGTTCGCAAGCCTCGATGTATTGATGGCATCGACACACTCGTTGATATCGACATCAACATCGACGTCCACACCCTAGGCGATCAAGATAGTGCTTTTAAACGGTTTTCTCCGAAGATTTAACGCGAGCGGTTTGGGTTCCGTAATTTGAACTGAATGTCAGTTCGTTAAGTACTTCATGACCGAAAAGAGGGGGGCCTTCCCTTTCAAAAGAAGCAACCTCCCTGAAAGTCGTTAAAAGTTAAACCCCTCCCGATGTTTGGCCTCTAAGTGGGAGCGGGAAAAAGTTGCCACCCCTTCTCAAACTCTCCTTGAAATTACGTGGAAATTTAATCATTTTTGTGTTCGAAAATTCACCCCCCTGATATCTAGCAAATATGAAAGTTGAAGAAAGAAAGAGGGTTTTTTTTTTTTTTTTTTTTTTTTTTTTTTTTTTTTTTTTTTTTTTTTTTTTTTTTGCCGAGGGTTGAGTTTCTGGTAAGAGGACCTGGGGGTGCAATATGTCACGACAAGGGCTGCCCCGACACCCGCCCTCGCCTTCACTCAAACGCCCTTCATTTTCTATAAACCTCCTTACATTCACAACCCCACATCTTCTATCTATTATAAAATTCAGTTCCAAAAAGAGTTGATCAAATACAAAAAAAACCTAGAAATATCCAAAACTTGTTAACTTTAACCTCTCAGAAGATTTAAAAAAAGGAGGGAAAAAACGTGGTAATCCTTAACAAGATTTTGTAAATTTTCCGGTTAGAATGGGTTAAATACGTCTTTTTCAATAGGGTTATCCTCTTATGGTATTCGAGGAAGAAAATCCTTCTAGTAGTAGATACAGGGGAGAAGAAGGGGACTCGAGGACAGGAAGTACCTCGTTATCCACGTTGGTCCTCCCCCCACTCTTTTTCCTTCCCCTTCCACTCAGCCCGAACGTCATCCCTTTTCCACGGAAATCATTCGGCTACGGCCCTCATCGGATTATCAGACCCAGTTCCTATTTCTCCTCGTTTCTATCAGACCCGAAAAAAAATTGGCAGAACTGAAAATAACATGACAGAAAATTCAATGAATATTTAACCATTGTTGAGGCTATGTCTCAAAATGAATAAAAGAAAGAGGGGAAGTGGTACGGTACTCAAGGTCATTCAAAAACGAAGTTGGCGCTTCCTGGTGAGAATTAAAAGAAGTTTACAGACTGGAATTTCTAACAAAACTAATTTTTTTTTCAATCTGTTCTTTGTGTTTTAAGGCGTCCTAAACGTCCTAAAATCGACGATTTTTTGCCAAAAGATGGAGAGAAAATTCTAAAATCTGGTTTTCTGGGACGAAAAAGTTGGGAAAAATCGTGAAATCAGGAAAGATTGAAGTTTTGGCTCAAAAGATTTATTTTGATACGGAAAAACGGCAAAAAATTAGTTCAAGCGGTTTTTAAGCCCACAGTTCAGAAGAAACGGAAAGCCGAAAAAACGCGGGAACTAATAATCCTCGCATGCGCGTTACCCCGTTGGCTCGCGCCTGCGCTTTGCTCTGGTATCGTAAACTCACATGTACCGACGTTTTCAATCAATGCTCGGAGTTAGCGGTGATTTCGTGAACTAAATGAAGTGCCACTGCCCCCTAAATTTTAGTTTTCACTCTGGTCTTTGTGTTTTAAGGCGCCCTATACGTCGTAAAGTCACCTAAATCTACGATTCTTTGCCAAAAGATGGAAGAAAACCCTAAAATCTGGTTTCCTAGGACGAAAAAGTTGGGAAAAATCATGTAATCTGGAAAGATTGAAGTTTTGGCTCAAAAAAATTGGGAAAAACGGCAAAAAATTAGTTAGGAAGGCGGTTTTTAAGCCCACAGTTAAAAAAAAACGGAATGCCGAAATAACGAAGTTTTTTCCAAACTTTGTTTTTTGCTCGGTTTTTCAGTGGCTTTCGTCACCGATTCTTGACAGACTGCTTTCTCAGTGGGTGACCTTGAAATTGTTAAAAACTATCCTCAAGCGGTGATTTATTGTACTAAGTTGACCTTGAAATCCGCACCGATTCTTGACAGACAGCTTTCTCAGTGGATGACCTTGAATTTGTTAAAAACTATCCTCAAGCGGTGAATTATTGTACTAAATTGACCTTGATTTCCGCACCATCACCCCCCCTACAGTTTCTTTAAAAATAAACGTATTTTAGAGCGAAAAAAGGCTGATTTTGCGTTTTCTATGAAATTGGCTGTCATGATCTTTTTAAAAGGAAACCTCAATAAAAGTCGCATGTTCTACACAAGTCAATATAGAGACGTTCGGTTATTTCCTCCTTTCAAAGCACTATTTTTTTATTATTTGCGTTTATTTCGTGTTTACCTGAACTCCAATAGCGAATGAGATAGAAAAAAGGGAATTCCGGATGGTAAAAATCTTCGGATACAGTTT
Organism: Orius insidiosus; assembly: GCA_014119065.1. Lineage (NCBI taxonomy): Eukaryota > Metazoa > Arthropoda > Insecta > Hemiptera > Anthocoridae > Orius > Orius insidiosus. The sequence goes on from JACGAQ010000130.1 coordinate 80,200, forward strand.
CAAACGCTAATTTCATTATAATTGTAATTAGAGGATTCGCGATATCTCATGTCACCCTTTGGCTCACTCATAACGTCTCGGTGGCGCATCAATCATTTTCCTCTCCCCGTGTCAGTTAACTTAACGATCTGCCGTGTAAACCAAGCCTGGTGATCTAATCTCTTATCCGGGTATCCATTTCGTTAATTAATTGTATTTTAATTAATTTTTTTTTTTTTACTCCCTAGAGGAAAAAAGGGGAAAGGGCCGATTTACGTAATGTCTCAAGACCTTTCGGAAAATCGATCGGGTTTAAAATCGTATTTGTTAGCGATTACACTCCGAGAGGATGGTAATCTTTATAAATTGTCGTTTAAAAAAAACCCCCCCAACCCCTGGGAATCTGGCCGTTGTCAGATGACGAGAATACGTGAGTACAAAAAAAGGAGTTTAAAAAAAGAAAAAAAAAATCTTTAGTAAAGGCACTCCAGAAGAAAAGGCGACAACCATTACTCACCCTTTTCCTGCACGAAAATCCAGTGAAAATAAAAGAAACGTACGAACCTAATCAGGGGAAAACGCCAAAAAAAGAAGGGAAATTTTGGGCCAAAAAATCCTGAAAAAGGGAAATTTTTGACCTTGAAATTATTTTTTTGAAGAAATTACATGAAGAAAAACCTCCAGAAATCCACCAAAAATGAGGTTCCCTGTACACCAAACCGAATAAAAACACCAGAAAACCAGTTTTAAAGTTGTATTTTGGACAAAAATTAAGAAAACTCCTTAGAAATCCTACAAAAATGAGGTTCGTCGGACACAAATATTTCAAAACGCTCGGAAATCCAGTAAAAAAAAAGGAGTTTTAGGACAAAAACCAAGAAAAACGTCAAAAATTCTCTAAAAAAGGGCACAAAAACAAAGAAGAGCACCAGAAAAACAGTGGAAGAGGAGTATTTTTGACAAAAATGAAGTAACCTCAAAAAATCAAAGAAAACTGGGGTTTACCGGACACATATATTAACAAACGCTCGGAAATCCAGTATAAAAAGGAGTTTTAGGACAAGAACAAAAAAACGTAAAATCCGCTGGAAAAAGGGCACAAAAACAAAAAAAAACACCAGAAAACCAGTGAAAAAGTAGTAATTTTGACAAAAAATGAAGGAAAAACCTCAAAAAATCGACTGATTTTTTCGGTGATAAAAAGTTTTTTTTTTTAATAGGGAGAAATTTCATACTTCCACTCATTACGAGAGGCACATCCCTATGCCAAAGAGCCCATTATTTCTTCCTTGACACTCAGAAAAATAAAGAAAAACAAGAACTTAAAAAATTTATGAGAGAAAAAAAAGCGCAATTTTAAAAAATAAAACCCGGAAAATTTTTTAAAAAAAATTCGAAAAATTAAAAAAAAAAAACTTGAAAAATTTTTCGAAAAAAAAACTTTGAAAATTTTCTTTATACTTTCCCTCCTTGTACATCCTCCTCCATTATACTTTCGTTCCCTTATACGAGTACTTCCCTCTCCGTTATACTTCCCCTCCATATCCTTCCCCCTCCGTTGTACGTCTCCCTCCTATATGCTTCCCCCTCCTATATTGTTACTTCTCTTTAAGGAAGTTTTCGTTGGAAGCTCTTCATACCAGTACTTTCTATGTTGATTTTCTCCTCAAAAACATATTTTACTTGTTTGTTTTTGTCACGGTTTTTCAGCCAAGACCGACTCTTGACTGCGAGCGCTATCTTTATTAGTAGATGACCTTGAAATTGTTAAAAAACTGCTCTCAAGCGTCGATTTAATGTACTAAATTGCACAAATATCGACAAAATTTCGTCAAAATCCAGAAAAAAGGGAGATTTTTTGGAATAAAACCTATGCGCAAAAATTTCTTTCAAAAGGGAGTTTTGTTGTCTAAAAACCAAAACTTAGAGGAAAATCTGGTGAATTCGGACCAAAAAAGTATTAATACCGGAGAGGGAAGTTTGTTTTTCCAACGAATTTTTCAAGTTTTTTTTTAAATAATTTTCCGAAGTGTTTTTAAATTTTTTTTGTTAATTTTTAAGTTTTTTTTTTCGAAAAATTTTCCACCTTTTTTTCGAAAAATTTTCCCAGTTTTTTTTCGGAAAATTTTCCACCTTTTTTGAAAAATTTTTCTGCTTTTATTTTTTAAATTTGCGCTTTTTTTTCTGGAAAATTTCTAAGTTCTTTTTTTCGAAAATTAACTTCCTTAATTTTTAGGTAAGTGTCAAGGTAGAAATAATGGGATTTTTGCCCAAGAGAGGTCCCTCTCGTAAGGCGTGGAAGTATGAAATTTCTCCCTACTATAATGATAATGTAAATGATATAATAACGCCCCTCTTCTCTCTTTCGCCTTTCAATTTAAATTTAAAAAAGTGATAAAAAAAAAGTATTTCTGAGTTAACTATCGTCCAAGAAGGGATTGAACCGTCTCAATTTCTCGGAAAGACAAAAGGGTTGTCTCGAAATGCTTTCAACTCGGTATTCGTCTTTTCCTCGCTTCCTATGTAAATGCACCTAAATCCGCGGAGCGTTCGAGAGATTGAGGAAACACGTACCCTCTCCCCAGACACCCCGGCCTAACTCTTAGTAATAGTCGTATAAACTAATGCTATTAAACTCAAATCCGGGCTCCTAATAAATCCCACCCCTACTTCTTCAGTATCGGCATTTTATAAACCGTCACATTTTCCGAAGGGAAATTTTCATCGGGAAATGTGCTTTTAAACAAAGTTTGATTGCGTGCGTGAAAATTTAAATAAGCTCCCTAAGTTCGTAGTCCCTCGGATAATTACTTTTGTCCCTTCGGTAAATAATAAAAACGATTTTATTATCCCGCGGTTTCCAATTCGAAAACGGACAATGTCAACAACTTTAGGTTAAACATTTTTAAGAAAAAGTTTAAAGGTGAAGAGCTTTAAGATGCAGAATGAATTTCTCGCTCTCGTAAACCCCCTATCGCGCCGGGAAGGAAGCAGGTGGAGAGGAAAAAAGTTGCCTCCGAGGGATTTTTTTTAGTCAATAAGTTATAACCGCGATATGGCCTCCTGTCAGGGTTGATCATACTTGATTTATTTCTACCAAAAGTGGGAAGAAAAATTTTTTCGTATTTTAAATAATTTATGTCGACTTCTTATGGCGATTTTTTTTAAATTTGGAGCCAAATTGGTAATCATGACGGGTACCATACAACGCGCATGCGCCGTACTACTATTTCAAGGTCATTCAACAACCAAGTTGGCGCTTCCTGGTGAGAATTCAAAGAAGTTTTACGATTTCAGAAACGTCAATTAATCCAAAACTGGAATTTCCACCAAAATCATCTTGTTTTTTCGTCCGAATTCACCAGTTTTTTAAAATCTTAAGTAGTTTTCATCTATCTTTTGGATTTAGATGATTTTAGGACGTTTAGGGCACCCTAAAATCCAAATTTGAACTGATTTCCGAAGAAAAATTTAGGGGACAGTGGCACTTCATTTAGTTCACGAAATCACCGCTAACTCCGAGAATTGATTGAAAACGTCGGTACATGTGAGTTTATGATACCAGAACAAGCGCAGGCTCGAGCCAACTGGGCAACGCGCATGCGTGTATATTAGTTCCACTTTTTTTCGGCTTTCCGTTTTTTTTAAACTGTGGGCTTAGAAACCGCCTTCTGAACTAAATTTTTGCCGTTTTTCCCAATCTTTTTGAGCAAAAACTTCAATTTTTCCAGATTTCACGATTTTTCCCAACTTTTCGTCCCAGGAAACCAGATTTTTGGGTTTTCTTCCATCTTTTGGCAAAGAATCGTCGATATAGATGATTTTAGGACGTTTAGGGCGCCTTAAAACACAAAGACCAGAGTGAAAACTAAAATTTAGGGGGCAGTGGCACTTCATTTAGTTCACGAAATCACCGCTTACTCCCGAGCATTGATTGAAAACGTCGGTACATGTGAGTTTACGATACCAGAACAAAGCGCAGGCGCGAGCCAACTGGGCAACGCGCATGCGTGTATTGTTAGTTCCCGCATTTTCAAAAATTCATGTTTGAGAATAGCTTGTTTGATAACACCTGGGGCTTAATTTTTTTCCTCTAGGAAGAAAAGCTCGTAGCTAGCTCTCCTTGTGAGAGAGAAAAAAATTAACACCCTCGTGTTATCAAACAAGCTCTCCTTACGAGAGGAAAAACATCCCCCCCCCCCCCGCGTTATCAAACTAGTTTGAAGTTAGGCAATCTCAAAGATGAATTTTTGAAAAAACGCGGGGACTATAAATACACGCATGCGCGTTGCCCAGTAGGCTCGCGCCTGCGCTTTGTTCTGGTTCTGTAAACTCACATGTACCGACGTTTTCAATCAATGCTCGGGAGTTAGCGGTGATTTCGTGAACTAAATGAAGTGCAACTGCCCCCTAAATTTTAGTTTTCACTCTGGTCTTCGTGTTTTAAGGCGCCCTAACGTCCTAAAATCATCTAAATCGACGATTGTTTGCCAAAAGATGGAAGAAAACCCTAAAATCTGAAGCCATGTTATTGGTTTTTATCGCGTTTTTCTGTTTTTCATTTTTTCCCCTACATTTTTCTTTGATGCACGTGTTTTATCCACATGTTTATATTAAAAATTTCTAAATTTTGGTTTCTAAATAAATTTTAGTGTAAAATAAAGATGTATCAAAGAAGGGTAAGTTGAATCTGCGCAGAGGTTAATCAATTTGTGATTTTTAGTCAAAATGTGAATCGATCGGCCCTCTTTATTTTTTGAAATCTCTACGCGATTCTCTGCAGACTTTTCAGTCATCCAGAGGTGTGGGACCATCGGAGGATAATTTCGTGAGCCTTATGGCTGCCATCGTTGAACACTCGTGGCGTGCTGTCTACGTCGTCTTTTCAATGTTTCGCGCTATCTTTCCCATTTTACGATACTCGTTCATCTTTTCATTTCCTGCTAGACTGCGCTTAGAATGGTGATGACCAGGAAGAAAAAAGACCTTTGGATCAGAGGTACGATCGCCATTGTTCAATTGATCGTACTTTTTTTAATACTGTCCTTTGTCCTCGGTGCCATTTTCAAGCCTATCTTTACTATGCAGATGACCATTTTATCTAAAATTTTATTTTTTGATGATGATTCTGGGATATTTTAATAAAATATTTTTGAATTTGGGAAATGATTGCGTTGAAGTTGGAACTTACGGTTGGTTGAGCATAAAGTCCAAGGCCGCTGACTGTGAACTTCTGAAGGTACTCATTGTCGCCGGTCCCGTTGTAGTTCGGGTTCGGCATCTTCTCCTCCGTTAGAAGCCAAGAGTTTGTCGAGATCGCGACTGAGACGATGGCGAGCGAAAGGAGGGCGGTCAGAGGTGAGAGTACAGAGGCAGTCCACCCGCCTCCCGCCTGCCATGTCTCACACGCAACATCACATGCCAAAATACTCTGAAACAAAACGAAAGGTCCTTTTAGTACTATATCTGGTCAAATCCCTCAATAGCCCCTTGACAATGAGCATGATTGGGGGCTGGATAAGATGATGCTATGGGAATCCGTAAAACAAACCAGTAAAAGATGTTAAACGCCAGAACACCAGATAAAACGGGTGTTTCTAGACCAAAGAACCAAAAATCCGGTAAAAGAAATGTTAAATGCCCAAACTCCTGCTAAAACGGGTTCTCCTGCACCATACAATGAGGAATATGACCAAAAACCTGGTAATAAAAATTTCAACGCCCGAAATCCTGCTGATAAGGGTGTTTCTACACCAAAAAATCGAGGAAAAGGCCGAAAAACCCGGTAAAAGAAATGTTATTCGCCCGAACTCCCGATAAAACGGGTGTTTTAAAGTGTATGACCAAAAACCCGGCAATGAAGATAAATCACCCGAAATCCTGCTGATGGGTGTTTCTACACCAGAAATCGAGGAAGCAACTTAAGACCCGGTAAAAGAAATGTTAAACGCCCGAAATCCTGCAAATACGGGTGTTTCTACACCAGGAAATCGAGTGAAAGGACCAAAACCGGTAAAAGAATGTTAATTCGCCCAAACTCCTGATCAAACGGGTGTTTATAGGTCGGAATTTAAAGTGTATGACCAAAACACAGTAAACAAGTTGTACAACGCCCGAAATCCTGTTGACCCGGTGTTTCTACACCAGAAAATCGAAGAAAGGAAAGAAAAGGAAAATCGAAGAAAAGACCAAACCCGTATCCGGGTGTTTCTACACCCAGAAAATCGAAGAAAAGGACCAAAAACCCGGTAATTAAGATGAACAACGCCCGAAATCCGAAGATACGGTGTTTCTACACCAGAAAATCGAGGAAAAATACCAAAAACCCGATAAAGAAAAGTAAATTGCCTTAACTCCCGATAAAACTGGTGTTTATAGACCGGAATCCAAAGTGTATGATCAAAAACCCGGTAATAAAGATGTTCAACGCGCCGAAATCTTGCGGATACAGATGTTTCTACACCAGAAAACCGAGGAAAAAGACCAAAACCCCGGTAAAAGAATGTTCATCTCCCGAGAAACGGGTGTTTATAGACCGGAATTTAAAGGGTATGACCAAAAACCCGGTAATGAAGATGTAAAACGCCCGAAAACCTGCTAATGCGGGTGTTCCAACACCAGAAAATGGAGGAAAACCAAAACCCCGCTTGTAAAGATGTTCAACGCCCGAAATCCTGCAGATACGGGTGTTCCTACACCAGAAAATCGAGGAAAATGACCAAAAAACCGGTAATAAAGATGCCGCCTAAAATCCGCTGATAAGGGTGTTTCTACACCAGGAAATCGAGGAAAATGACCTAAGACCCTGTAAAAGAAATGTTAATCGCCGAGTTTCCCGGGTGTTTATAGGCCAGAATTTGAAGAGAATGACCAAAAAACTGTCTTTTCAGACAGGAATGAAGGATGAAGGAAAAATGCGGTCGGCCGGAATGATTTGCTCCATGTCGTATAAATCCGTTCCTCCACGATTCGGATGACAACCTATCAAAATGGAACCTTGATTTATAACCCCCCCCCCCCCCAATTCATCAACACCTCCAATAAACGTAAACTAAAATCTCCAAAAAATCCCTACAAACCCTTCATTCAAGAAGTCCTAAAAATTTAATTAATCGTGAATATTTTACAGCGAGATTCACGTCAACCTTATCTTAAAAGGAGGTCACGGTGAAGGGAAAAAAAAAAAAGTTTTTTTACGGTTTTTTTTTATACCTTACAAAAATACGGACCTTTATTGAGATTAAATAAAACAAAATAATATTTGTTTTAGGAGACAAAAATCCATGGGATTCAAAAAATGCCACACTATCGCAGATCCAGCTCTTTTCCTGCCACACTATCGCAGATCCAGCTCTTTTCCTGCCACACTATCGCAGATCCAGCTCTTTTCCTGCCATTCTACGGCAGATCCAGGTCTTTTTCTTCCATTCTATGGCAGATCCAGGTCTTTTCCCGCCACTCTATGGCAGATCCAGCTCTTTTCCTTACTTTCTAGCCCTTTTTCTTCCATTCTATGGCAGATCCAGCTCTTTTCCTGCCATTCTACGGCAGATCTAGCCCTTTTTCTTCCATTCTATGGCAGATCCAGCTCTTTTGCTGCCATTCTACGGCAGATCTAGCTCTTTTTCTTCCATTCTATGGTAGATCCAGGTCTTTTCCCGCCACTCTATGGCAGATCCAGCTCTTTTCCTTACTTTCTTGCTCTTTTCTACCATTCTATGGCAAATCCAGCTCTTCTCCTGTCATTCTACGGCAGATCTAGCCATTTTTCTTCCATTCTATGGCAGATACAGCACTTTTCCTGCCACACTATGGCAGATCCAGCTCTTTTTCTACCATTCTATGGTAGACTATCGGTTGTTGACCATCTCTTAAGCATTAAAAGGAATGGAAATGTTGGCCTAAATTTTGAACCAAAATAAACGATAACTTTCTTAATTTTTGACCCTTATATCAAGGTCATTTCGTGATTTTTCTGATTGAAGGCGCTTCCGACTTTTATCTCGCTGGGTTCGTTTGTGAGGATTTACGGGCATGAATGGAACGGGAAGCCTGTAATGAGCGGCCTCTTCGTCTAACTATCTATCAAGCAAAAGAGGATCTCCCCACTTCCTACAGCACCCCTCAGCACCATCCCTATGGCTAACTCGGACAAATTACATCTCTTCTACTATAACTACTCTTATATTAATAACGTTTCCCTTCATTTTGTCAATCGAACTCAATCAACTTCTCATATTAAGTTATAAACCGTATTGAAAATTGTGAACTATTTTTTAAACACTCTTTTTCTTGAATCACGCGATCACGAATAACCATGAAAGAAGTAGAAAAAAGAATTTTTTAAAGAATGCAATGGGCAGATGTTGTAAATTGTGCACATCTGTGGAGGAAATCCTTTGCATGTTGTCGCGCATCTCGGATCAATTAAATAGGTTCTTAGGGTATAACAATTATTACATCATCAGACCACCCAGTCAAGTGCCCCTTCCCCTTCAGTCTTTTTTTTACTTTTCTTCTTAATTGCCATTTAAAAGAAACTACAATTTTTATGTTCAATTACAAATCGACTTCAAGCGATTTCCGGACGTTTGAGTGAGCAGTGATGCTAAGGAACCAGTAAACTGTCTTGGGGTGAACATCGGGCGAAAAAACGCGGGAAAACCCCATAAAAATGAGCTTATCCGCAGAAATATCGAAGCAAAATTCCAAAGAAAAACGCCATCGTATTACGGAGGTATGATGGTTTTTAAGTGAGTTGCTTTGCAAATTTTTCGTTGTTAACAACGGTTTTCGGTTTTTCCCTTCTATCTCAGAAACCGTCGCTCAAAACGAAAAGATGTCCTTAGTAAAAGTTGTAGGTACTTAAATTTACTACATAAAATATCTTATTAGTTTTTTCCGTCAGAGCAATACTTTAGGAGATATGGAAGTATTTAAGTTGGTTGCTTTGCAAATTTTTCGTTGTTAACAACGGTTTTCGGTTTTTCCCTTCTATCTCGGAAACCGTCGCTCAAAACGAAAAAATGTCCTAAGTAAAAGTCGTAGCTACAAAAATTTCCTACAAAAAAGACCTCATTGGGTTTTTTGTCAGAGCAATACTTAAGGAGATATGAGGGTTCTTAAGTGAGTTGCTTTGCAAATTTTTCGTTGTGAGCAACGGTTTTCGGTTTTTCCCTTCTATCTCGGAAACCGTCGCTCAAAACGAAAAAATGTTCTAAGTAAAAGTTGTAGGTACAAGGATTTCCTACAAAAATTTCTTTATTCATTATTTGCGTAGGAGCAATATTTAAGGAGTTATGAGGTTAAAAGTAATAATCCTACAGAGCCTGTCTGAAAACTTAAAACCTTCATATCTCCTAAAATATTGCTCTGACGGAAAAAACTAATAAGATTTTTGTAGTAAATTTCCGTAGCTACAACTTTTACTTAGGACATTTTTTCGTTTTGAGCGACGGTTTCCAAGATAGAAGGGAAAAACCGAAAACCGTTGCTCACAACGAAAATTGTACAAAGCAACCAACTTAAAACCCTCATATCCCCTTTTTTGTTTGATTTTTCAGATTTGGTGAATATGAGAGATGAGTTTTTTTCCTTCTCCCCTTTCTCAAAACATCATGTTTTTCACAATATATCTCGCATGTTCTTCATTTTTTAAAAATTCTAAAAATACAGTTTTCACAATGATTAATCCCTATAAAAAATATGCAAAAAAATTTTTTGTGTGTGTTGACCATGTTAGATGTAATTAATAAGTGGGTAGACCACACGCGTTGTATGGGAATAGATTAGACTAATATAATCTTTAAAAGTGGGGGAAAAAGAAGCCCCCCCGCCTATAAACTCATCCGAATCGAAATCCCAGAAATGTGATGAAATAGAGCATTAATTAAAGTCCTTTTTAAAGTAGAAAAAAAAGTGGGGGAGAAGGCAAATGACGAGTTTTAAAAAAAATGTTATGACGTCTTCTATTTCGAGACTTCCGGAGATGAAGGCGGGAAGGTTACAATTAACTCCCTGACCCCGATTTTGACACCCTCTGACGTCACGTGACGACTAATTGTCAACATCCTAATTTAAAAAATATTGTTTGAAATCAGTTTGGGTGGGTGTTCTGAAGATTTTTTTTTCTCTTTTTTCATGTGACAATAGGGATGATCGATGGGGTAGAAAAAGTCGCTTGAAAACCTGGAGTCTGTAAGCGTTGATGGATCGAAAAAATTCGATAGGACACCGAACTTATTAAGCTGTCATAGAGAAACAACCTCAAAAACATGATGGATAAGTTGATTAAGGTCGTTTTTAATGTACCGATTTTACCTGCAAGATTTCGATCGGGGTGTGGGACTTGTCCTGTTTGTTATTCGAGGATCGTCGTGTCCGTAATGGGCGTTTTTCGAAAGGATAAAAGGCGTTTAAAGGAAAGGGTCTTTTGTCCTTCCGCCTTGACGACTCAAATCTTTAATTAATTCCTAATTAGAGGAGGCCACGATTCACGACAGATATGACAAGTCACGACATTCGTTCATTACAACTCCACCCGCCCTCTTCATAGCGCTTAATCTCTTTTTCTTCACCGCTCATTTTATACATAATTTTTATTTATAATAAACAGCGAGAGCTGGCAGCCTGCAAAGTTCTGCAAAGCTCTCCGATTTTTCTGTATGAACCAATTTTGAAATAAAAGTACTTGTTTGAAGAGCTTTCAACGAAAACTTCCTTAAAGAGAAGTAACAATATAGGAGGGGGAAGTATAACGGAGGGAACGTACAACGGATGGGGAAGTATATGGGAGGGGAAGAATAACAGAGGGGGAAGTATAAGTCAGGGGAAGTATAACGGAAGGGAAAGTAAGTCAGGGGAAGTATAACAGAGGGGGAAGTATTTGGGAGGGGAAGAATAACAGAGGGGGAAGTATAAGTCAGGGGAAGTATAACGGAAGGGAAAGTATAAGTCAGGGGAAGTATAACAGGGGGAAGTATTTGGGAGGGGAAGAATAACAAGGGGGGAAGTATAAGTCAGGGGAAGTAACGGAAGGGAAAGTATAAGTCAGGGGAAGTATAACAGAGGGGGAAGTATTTGGGAGGGGAAGAATAACAGAGGGGGAAGTAAGTCAGGGGAAGTATAACGGAAGGGAAAGTATAAGTCAGGGGAAGTATAAAAGAGGGGGAAGTATTTGGGGGGAAGATAATAGAGGGGGAAATATAAGTCAGGGGAAGTATAACGGAAGGGAAAGTATAAGTCAGGGGAAGTATAACACAGGGGGGTGGGAGGGAAGAATAACAGAGGGGAAGTATTTTTGGGGGGGGAAGAATAACAGAGGGGGAAGTATTTGGGAGGGAAGTATAAGAGAGGGGGAAGTATAAGGTGACGAAAGTATAACGAAGGGAGGGAAAGTATAAAAGAGGGGAAGTATATGGGAGGGTTTTTTTTTAATTTTCCGAGTTTTTCTGTTATGAAAAATTTTCCGAGTTTTTTTTTTTTGAAAAATTTTCCTGTTTTCTTTTTTTTGAAAAATTTTCCAGGTTTTCTTTTTAAAATTTGCGCTTTTTTTTATTTTATTTTATTTTTGTTTTTGAAAAATTTTTTAAGTTCTTGTTTTCGAAAATTTTTTAAGTGTCGAGGTAGAAATATTGGGCTCTTTGGCCTACGTATGTGCCTCTCGTAATGGGTAAAAGTATAAAATTCTCCCTACTAAAAAAAAAATAATAATTAAAAAGTGGCAATTTTTTTACTCCAAAAATTCTTAAAAAATATAAGGAGTAATTGGTGAAAATTTGGTACAATGTTGTAGGAATTACTTTCTTATAAAATTTAAAATTTTTTTTTTTATTTTTAGCAAATAACTGTAAGCAGAAGACAAATCGAAAGATTTGTGATATTTTAAAAGTACTAGTTTGAAGAGCTTAACAAAACTCTTAAAGGAAGGAGGGGGAAATTAGAGGGTATAACGGAGGGGGAAGTATAACGGAGAGGAAAGTACAACGGGGGGAAGTGTAGCCGGAGCCAAAGACAAAATTGAGATCGGTAAAGGTCATAACCCTCCGGGATATGGAAGACCCTTCCCCCTCTGTTATACTTCCCCTCCGTTATACGTCCCCTTCTTTATACTTCCCTCTCCGTTATAATTCACCTTCCGTTATACTTCCCCCTCTTCTAGATAACGGTTTCTTTCTAGATACGAAATCATTCTATTTTGGGGATTTCAGGGTTGGAAAATTCGAAAAACGTCCAAAAAGAAGATAAAACGCTTTCCTTCCGGAAAAATTGAGGAAAATCTTCCCTCCTACTTTTTAGGAAAACCAGTTTTGCCAAAAGTTAAAACCGTTTTCTCGCAAGACAATCTCGCAAGACAAGACAAAGTTGAGATCGGTAAAGGTCAATAACCCTCCGGGATCTGGAAGACCCTTCCCCCTCTGTTATACTTCCCCTCCGTTATACTTCCCCTCCCTTATACTTCCCCCTCTTTCTAGATAACGGTTATCATTCTAGATACGAAATCTTTCTATTTTGGGGATTTCAGGGTTGGAAAATTCGAAAAACGTCGAAAAAGAAGATAAAACGTAAGCTTTCCTTCCGGAAAAATTGAGGAAAATCTTCCCTCCTACTTTTTAGGAAAACCAGTTTTGCCAAAGTTAAAACCGTTTTCTCGCAAAATGGGAGAAAAACTTCAATGAATGCCACCGTAAGAAGGGGTATAACGGAGCCTTAAATTAAAGATCTTTTTAAAAAATAAGATATCTGAAATTGGTCGGATCCGAAGGACTGAAACATGTTCAAACTCTCCGTAAGGGTCGGCCGATTAGACGTCATGGCGATACACACTCATGCATACTAATCAGATACCTTGTTTGCATAGAGCAATTTCCGACGAAAAACCGATTATTGTTATCTTTAAGATTTGAAAATGTTACAGTTCGCTGTCCTCCCTGGGGGGGGGGGGGGGTCTGTCTGCTGGCTTATTGTACAAAAATCCGATTTTAAACTTTTTCAAAGAAATTGGCAAAAATGGTTTTCCTAAAAAGTTGGAGGGAAGTTTTTCCTCAATTTATCCGGAAGGAAAGCTTACGTTTTATCTGCTTTTGGAGGTTTTTCGAATTTCCCACCTTGAAATCCCCAAAATAGAAAGATTTCGTATCTAGAAAGATAACCGTTATCTAGAAAGAGGGTAAAGAGGGGGAAGTATAATATTAAGTATACATAGATACTTAATCTTTCTAACCCCTCCTTTATACATCCCACTTCGTTATAATTCCCCCTTCCTTTATACTTCCCCTCCATATACCCCCCCATATACACCCCCTCCGTTAATCTCCCCCTCCTATATTTCTACTTTATCTTATAAATATCTTATAAAATTAAGATTCCTATAATTTATTGGCCAAGCGATCGATTTTATGATTTTTCTAAGTTTAATGGGTTTTAAATTAAAATAACCGTTCGAGAGCAATTAGCGGTTTATAAAAGGTCCACCGTTATACTTCCCTCTTCGTTATACTTCCCCCTCCGTTGTAATTTCCCTCCTTTATACATCCCCTTTCGTTGTACGCCTTTATAATTCCCTCTCTTTTATACTCTCCCTCTCCTTTTTACTTCCCCCATCGTTTGTACTTCCCCTCGTTTATACTTCCCTATCCTTTATACTTTCCCCTCCTTTATACTCTCCCTCCTTTATACTCTTCCTCCTTATACCCCCTCGTTTATACTCCTCCCTCGTTAATACTTCCCCTCGTTTATACTCCTCCCTCGTTAATACTTCCCCCATCGTTTGTACTTCCCCCTCGTTTATACTTCCCTCTCCTTTATACTCCCCCTCCTTTATACTCTTCCGTCCTTTATACTCCCCCTCGTTTATACTCCTCCCTCGTTAATACTTCCCCCTCGTTTATACTCCTCCCTCGTTTATACTTCCCTCTCCTTTATACTCCCTCCTTTATACTCTTCCGTCCTTTATACTCCCCCTCGTTTATACTCCTCCTCGTTAATACTTCCCCCTCGTTTATACTCCTCCCTCGTTAATACTTCCCCTCGTTTATACTTCCCCTCGTTTATACTTCCCCCTCGCTTATACTCCTCCCTAGTTTATACTTCCCCCCTCGTTTATACTTCCCCCTCGTTTATACTTCCCCCTCCTTTATATTCCCCTCTCCTTTCATCATTTCAAAAGTTTTTTTGAAGCTTCAAAAATTTGTCCCCCAGCGGGATTCGAACCTCCGACCTCAGCGTTTCCGACCCCTGTTTTAAATCACCAATTTTCAAATTCTGACTAATCGGTAATATAGGGATTTTGGGAGAAAGAAAAACTTAGAAAAAATCTTGTAAAGTAGTTTTTTGGCCAAAAACACGGAGGAACGCCTGAAACCCGTTAAAAACTGCTTTATTTCTTAAAAAGTTACAAAACTCTTGGTAAAACGGTTTCTTTTGGACAAAAGTTAGGAGAAAGTGGCCAAAAAGGGGTCCCAGTTGGTGGCTTTCGCCATGAGCCACCAAATTTAGGACTTCCCTACAATTAGTTGACATTTTGACGCTTATTATACTGAAAGTTTCGGGGGTCGAGGTAGATCGCTTTCCCATTTTCCGAAGGACTCCCATGTTTGCGTTTGACAAACACATTGATCAGAGCGTTCAATTTACCAGATTCCATCGTGTCCCCGATACGTTCACCGTTGAAACTGAAATAAATCACAATTGTCATTCCCGTCAAATAATTTTTGATGAGCTTTCCGCGGCGGTTCAAACATTTTAAAGTTTTTTTGGGGTCAGAAAAACTCGGGATATCTTCATAACTAAATAGGCTGCCCGAGGCGAAATCGTGTTAGCGATCTAGTTTGACTAACTGCGGGGAACAATGCGATTATTCAAACCGTAAAATTAAGGGGAAGGTAAAATTAGTTTAATTCGTCAAACTATTCCGTTCCTTAGGGCTCCCAAGACAGGAAATCCCCAGGAATTCAATTAGCCTCAAATAAAAATTTAGAATACAAACTTAGAAGAAGAATATAAAGAAGGTACACTTCTTTCCAAAAAACGTCTAACAGCAAATCGTCATAATTCGTCGTAAAACTCGTCATAAAATGGCGGAAATAGTTGGAAAGTCACGTTTCTCATCCCGCTTCCACGCCTTTTGATTCGGAAATGCAGCGATAGAAAGAGCTTCGGTCTTATCGACAGTTCCCGCCATTTTATGAAGCTTCGTTTTTTGACGAATTTATATGTCACATGCTTTTCCTGAAAATCGGTTGAAAATTATGTTTTCCCGCCAAAAAAGGGCCAAATTTGAAAACATAAATCCTGTTTAAAAGTATTTTTTCCCGCCAAAATTATGATAACTCCTAAAAATCAGTTGGAAATTTCTGTTTTCCCGCCAAAAAAGGGGCAAAATTTGGAAAAAAAAATCATGTTTAAAAGTATTTTTCCCGCCAACATATTATGAAAACTCCTAAAATCTGTTAGAGATTTCTGTTTTCCCGCCAAAAAAGGGCAAAATTCGGAAGTTTTGAAAAAAAAAATCCTGTTAAAAAAGTATTTTTCCCGCCAAAATATTATGAAAACTCCTAAAAATCTGTTAGAAATTTCTGTTTTCCCGCTAAAAAAGGGCAAACTTTTGAAAAAAAATCCTGTTAAAAAAGTATTTTTCCCGCCAAAATATTATGAAAACTCCTAAAAATGTGTTAGAAATTTCTGTTTTCCCGCCAAAAAAGGGCAAACTTTTGAAAAAAAATCCTGTTAAAAAAGTATTTTTCCCGCCAAAATATTATGAAAACTCCTAAAATCTGTTAGAAATTTCTGTTTTCCCGCCAAAAAAAGGGCAAAATTTTGAAGAAAAAAATCCTGTTAAAAAAGTATTTTTCCCGCCTCAATGTTGTGAAAACTCCTAAAAATCTGTTAAAAATTTTAGTTTCCCGCCAAAAAAAGAGAAACAATTGGCAAAATTTTTGAAATAAAAAATTTATTTAAAAAGTATTTTTCCCGCCAAAATATTATGAAAACTCCTAAAATCTGCTAAAAATTTTAGTTTCCCGTCAAAAAATGGGCAAAATTTTGAAACAAAAATCCGGTTTCCCGCCAAAATATTATGAAAACTCCTAAAAATGTGTTAGAAATTGTAGTTTTCCCGCAAAAAGAACGGCAAAATTTGAAAAAATTCCTGTTAACAAGTATTTTTCCCGCCAAAATATTATGAAAACTCCTAAAAATCTGTTAGAAATTTCTGTTTTCCCGCCAAAAAAGGGTAAAATTGGGAAACAGTTTTGAATAAAAATTCTATTAAAAAAGTTTTTTTCCGGCAAAATATTATGAAAATTCCTAAAATCTGTTAAGTTCTCCCGCCAAAAAAGGTGCTAAATTGGGAAACAGTTTTGAAAGAAAAAATTCTCTTAAAAAAGTTTTTTCCGGCAAAAAAAGGGGAAAAATTTGTGAAAAAAATCGTCTTAAAAAAGTATTTTTCCGCCAAAATATTATGAAAAATCCTAAAAATCTGTTAGAAATTTTTGTTTTCCCGCCATAAAAGGGCAAAATTTTGGGGAAAAAAATCCGGTTTCCCGCCAAAAAAAGTTTTGGAGAGAGTATTTATCCACGAAAAATCGATTCCTGATACATATTTTTCGCCTTACAAATTTCATCATCTCCCGTTTTTTTTATCTATCTATCCGCAGGTTTATTTTCCTCCCACAGGGAGTCGAAACGACGAGAAAATCCCCTCGTTATCCGTTAAATTCGAAATCCACGGCTCGTTAAGCAAAGAAAACCCTTTTTTAGACTTAAAGGGGGGATCCGGAGAATTACACGCTTTTTCAAACCATCGAGATCTTTCTTTTTTTCAAACCTCTGAACAAATGTTGACGGAATTTAACGCACGATTTAAAAAGAGACGAAAACCTCAGAATTTATTTGTTTTGAATAATAAGCCAAACATTGAAGGCCTTCAGAAGAAAAAAAAAACTAAAAGGGAATTAAATTAAAATCTTAATGGGAAAAAGGAATGAAATAAACTCAGAGAAGTAAAACACGAAAGAGGACATGAATTTTTTTTTTAAATATGGCTTCTGTACTTGTCAAGCGAAAAGGGTCGAATATGCTAACGAAGTTTTTCCCGAGACAAAACTTTTTTTTTTCGTTGGTGGGGGGATTTAGAAAACGAAACTCGTCCCTTTTTCGGTTCTTAATTACTTATTCCGTCAAGAAATTTAGTGGATATTAAAATCTCCCCGGGAAAATTAGGGAAAAAGACAAGCCGGAAAAGGGTGGGTGGGACCTTTTATAAACCGCTAATTGCTCTCGAACGGTTATTTTAATTTAAAACCCATTAAACTTTCAAAAATCATAAAATCGATCCTTTGGCCAATAAATTATAGGGAAAAAACCAAAAATCTTTCTATTTTGGGGATTTCACAATTCGAAAAACGTCCAAAAAGCAGATAAAATGGAAGTTTTCCTTCCGAAAAAATTGAGGAAATCGGCAGTAAAATGGGCTTTTCTCTCCCCAAACGTCGAGGAAAATCTTCCCTCCTACTTTTTAGGAAAAACATTTTTGCCAATTTCTTTGAAAGTACTTGTTTGGAGACCTTCCCGCGAAAACTTCCTTAAAGAGAAGTAGAAATATAGGAGGGGGAAGTATCAGCGAGGGGAAGTATAACGGAAGGGGAATTATAACGGAGAGGGAAGTATATTGGAGAGGGAAGTATATTGGAGTGGGATGTGTAAAGGAGGGGAAGTATAACGGAGGGGGAAGTATAACGAAGAGGAAAGTATAAAAGAGGGGAATTATGACGGAGAGGGAAGTATAAAAATGGGAAGTATATTGGAGTGGGATGTATAAAGGAGGGAAAGTATAATGGAGGGGGAATTATAAAGGGGGGAGTATAAAGGGGGAAGTATAAAGGGGGGAAGTATAAAGGGGGGAAGTATAAAGGGGGGAAGTATAAAGGGGGGGGGAGTATAAAGGAGATGGAATTATACAGGAGGCGGAGTACAAAAGAGGGGAAGTTTAAGGAAGAGGAAGTATAAAGGAGGAGGATGTATAGAGGAGGGGATGTATGTAGGAGGGGATGTATAATGGAATTCGATTGTCCACAAAATTTACCATCAGAAACAATGCCTAACGCAAAATTGATAAAAAATTACTAATCCGGTGTTAGAACTAACTAAAGGAGGGGAAGTATAATGGAGCGGATGTATAAAGGAGGGGTAGTATAAAGGAGGGGGAAGTATAAAGAAGGAGGAATTATCAAGTTGGAGTATGAAGGAGGGAAAGTAAAGGATGGAGAAGTATAAAGGAGGGGGTAGTAAAGAACAGGGAAGTATAAAGGAGGGAATAATCAAGTTGGGGGAAGTATAGGATGGGGAAGTATAAAGGAGGGGGAAGTAAAGAATGGGGAAGTATAAAGGAGGGGGAATTATAAAGGAAAAAATATTGATTCCCCTATTTCTTTTAGGTAGATTCGAAGAAAAGAAATCTACCTAAAAGATATATCCACAATGTTATTTTAAATGAAAAATTATTGTTATTTTTTGTTTCAGCCATCCTGAAATTGCTCAATTATTCAAATCTTCCCCCTTTACGGTCCTTAATAAAGGAAGCATTTTTCTTCCCACTTTTTTTTCTTACTTTACCGTTTTATTACTTCAATTTTTATTTAAGAACGGTCAAAAAATCGTTTCTTTTTTTGAAAATGAAGAGGAAAAGGGTAGAACAAACGGTGATAGACTAATGTAGCGTACTCGGCCTGGAATCTTGCCAAAAAAAAAGGGGTGCAATCCGGAGGATTTACAGCATGGCGGATGTGGAAGTTTTCGAGAGGCCTTTCTATCCAACGGAGTTTTTCAATTAAAAATATAATAGGGTCTCTTGTGGAAAGATGAAAATCCTTCCTCTTCATCGTTTGAAGGAGATTTATTCGTTTTTAAACGGATTACATATTTAAACACAGAGAAAATCCGATTTAAAAAAAATATTCAAACTTTTTGACTAGAATATCGAAAAAGTTCGGGTTACTCCAAACATTTTTTTCATCTTCTATGAAGGGAAATAATCAAATCAAAAAAATATCTCTCAGATTAAATATCAAAAGCTTCCTAGAAATTCATCATCCCTTTTTCAATATTGAACCCCGATTATATTATCTTTCAAAAAATGTTTAATAATAAAATTATGTAATTAAATATTTTTTATAAGATGTGGAGAGTATTATGATGGTATTTAGTAAATTATTATCGTTTAGGGTTGGTAGAAAATAAAGTTGGACGTTTATAACACATGTCTGGGCTCCCATTTTCACGCTTAACAATGGAGTTTGAAAACTCCAGACTCCGTAACCAAACTTCATGATCAGTTAAGCCTTTATCGGCGTTTTCCTAAAAGTCACGAATCTATTTAAGGAGATTTTCTACGCCAGTAAATAAGAAGGAAGAAAAGTACTGGTTTGAAGGGCTTCCAACGAAAACTTCCTTAAAGAGAAGTAACAGTATAGGAGGGGGAAGTATATGGGAGGGTAAGTATATTTAAGGGGGAAGTATATGGGAGGGGGAAGTATAACAGAGGGGGAAGTAAATAAAAAAATTTTTTTTTCTTTTTGATTCGCTGTAGACATGGAGAAACAACCAGTACTAAACGAAGATTAAACAGAATTTTTTTGCAAAATTTTGCCCATTTTTTGGCGGGAAAACAAATATTTCTAACAGATTTTTAGGAGTTTTCATAATATTTAGGCGGGAAAAATACTTTTTTAACAGGATTTTTTTTTCAAAAATTTTGCCCCTTTTTTGGCGGGAAAACTAAAATTTCTAACAGGTTTTTAGGAGTTCTCATAATATTTTGGCGGGAAAAACACTTTTACAACAGGATTTTTTTCAAAATTTTGCCTTTTTTTTATGGCGGGAGAACTAAAATTTCTAACAGGTTTTTAGGAGTTTTCATTATATTTTGGCGAAAAAATACGTTTTTAACAGGATTTTTTTTTAATTTTGCCAAATTTTTTCCCTTTTTTTGGCGGGAAACTAAAGTTTTTAATTGATTTTTAGGCGTTTTCATACTATTTTGGAGATTTTCTACGCCAGTAAATAAGAAGGAAGAAAAGTACTGGTTTGAAAAGCTTCCAACGAAAACTTCCTTAAAGAGGAGTAACAATATAGGAGGGGGAAGTATATGGGAGGGGGAAGTATAACAGAGGGGGAAGTATATGGGAGGGGAAGTATTACAGAGGGGGAAGTATATAAATTTTTTTTTCTTTTTGATTCGCAACAGACAAGAGAAACAATCAGTACCTACTAAATAAAAACCCGTAGTTTTATCAACTTTTTGATTTTGCTCCCAATTTAAAAAAATTGACTATGGTTAGGAAAAAAACTTTCTACGCTTTTAGTTTTATTAAACACTCATAAATTTAAGTACAAACGTATTTTATGGAATTTTAATCATAAAAATTATTAGTAGGTACCTAGTTCTAGAATAATGCCCGCACCCCCATGATTTTATTTATTTTTTTAAATAATCAATGACGACGTGATGATAATAATAGCGCACAATATATCTACGCGTATAATAAAACAAGAATTTTGACAGGCCTGAAATATTATGACAAAATGGCACCATTTTCCGCCCAGGGGGCGAGAGAAGAGAAATGAGGTAAAAAGGGAGTAAAAGAAAAAGACTCAAAAAAATCACCAAAATGGCGATAAAAATAAAAGATTTAACTAAAAAAACACACAATTTAAATTTTACCTTCAATGTGTAATTTATTAGATAAAAGTGGTATTTTCTAGGCCTTAGAGCTACTTTTTTTTTCCCCCCTGAACCGTTATATTTAAACGCTGGTCGGGGGTTGAATAATCGCCTGGCGGGCTTCCAAGAGACGTTATTTACTCCGAATATACATTTTCTACCTAACAAGAAATAAAAATTTAAATTTCACTTGTTTCGAAAACTTTGATGGAAGGTGAGGATTTAATTGATTGACTCTGTGGTATATTCCCGTTTTTTCATTTTGGTTTTGACGCTCTTGAAAATTTAATAGCTTTAAAACCGCACTTTGAAACTCCTGGAGCATGCGCAGAAGGGTTTAGACGTCGCATTTGACGTCGTTCAAATCGTTTGTCCGTCATCTGACTTCAACGTGCAGATCCTTCTGCGCATGCTCCAGGAGTTACAATCTACGGTTGGAACAAAGCTATAGGTAGTAAAATGTTTTAGGCAGGAAAACACACTTTTTTGAAAACGGTTTTACAGAGTTTTTCTGAACTTTTTGCGCTGAAAAAAGCCATATTGCACTTTTTAGGGAATTTTCTTCAGTTTTTTGGAGGGAAAACACCTTTTATAGGCGATTTATGAGGTTTATTTGATTTTTTGGCGGTTGGCCTGAAAACAACTTTTTTCCACTTTTTTTGCGGGAAAACAATACCACTAAACCATTTCCCAAATATCCGAAAATCGGATTACGGCCGGCCGGCACCACAGGCAAAGTTGAGATTCGATTTGACCCTCTCAGAAATTCGGAAAAAATTAGGCTTTTTGTGTAAAAATTGGAAAAAAAATGCCCGAAAATTGCGGCTAAAGAGACAAAATATCTGGTAAAATGTGGGTTTTGCGGGTGGAAAAGGCAAAAAAATAGCGCCTTCCCGTTGACGCGAATACCCGAGGTGAAGACACGTAAGTGTAGCGGTTGAGCCTAAATGAAAGCGCCTATCGAAATTTCGACCCCAATAATGAATTCAATAATTGATCTAATGTAAGAAGAGGCTTGTGTTAGCTTGGAGTGGTTCAAGGAGAGCACGAAGGGTACGAAAAGGGGCGAGGAAGGGGACCATTTAGCCAGGAAGCCCACTCCCATCATTGTAATCATATTAGATCCCCTTTCCGCAGCATTATTTCCTCCAAAAACCTCCATCGATTTTGTTTCTTAAACATTTTAACTTCCTTAAAGAAGTTATTGTGATACCCTCGACGTCGGGTTTTTGGGGAAGGGTCTTCCAGAATATTGATCTTTACCGATCTCAACTTTGTCTGTGGTGCCGGCCGTCCGTAGTTTTTCCGGAACACTTTACGGCCACAGTTTTCTACCGATTTTCACAAAAATTTCTTTAGTCGGTGAAGAAGAAACTTGCGAAGGCGATTTTTGAATTTAGAAAAAATGGCGGAGTCTGTTTGAAATTTTAAAAAATTCGCTGCGGCCGATTGGTCCGATTTTTACCAAATTTTTACCAATTACTTCTAATATTTTTTAAGAATTTTTGGTTGTAAAAAAATTGCCACTTTTCAATTATTAATTTTTTTAGTAGGGAGAAATTTCATACTTCTACCCATTACGAGAGGCACATCCGTAGGCCAAAGAGTCCATTATTTCTACCTTGACACTTAGAACTTGGAACTTAAAAAATTTTCAAAAAAAAAAAAAAAAAAAAAAAAAACCCCGGAAAATTTTTCACAAAAAAAATTGGAAAATTTAAAAAAATCGGAAAATTATAAAAAAAGTCGGAAAATTTTTCAAAAAGAAACTTAGAAAATTTCTTGAAAAATCTTTGAAATTTTTTGGAAAAAACAAACTTTGAAAATTTCTCTGAAAAAAAAGAAAACTTTGAAAATTTTACAAAAAAAAAAACTTACCCTTCCTTATACTTCACCATCCTTTACACCCCCTCCCTTACACTTCCCCCTCCTTCATACTTTCCCTCCCTTCGCTTACACCTTATACTTTCGTTCCCTTATGAGGCGCTCTGGGTACGAAGGGCGAACTCAACATCGGACATTTTTTTTTTTTTTTTTTTTTTCATTTTCAGATTCTAGACCTCTTGGTGAATACACCAATATAATTTTTATGTTGTGTTCGCCCTTTTTTCCCCTTTAAATACGTAAAAACCGATATGCGGCAAAGCTCTAACTGCGATATCCGAGCGGGTACGAAGGGCGAACTCCACATCCTAGTCCACAACCCCCACTCCTTTTCCCGTTCCAGGGCATGACTTTTCTGTTGAGTTCGCCCGTAACATAAAACATTAAAATGCGAATATCTCGAAACTACGTTTTGTTGAGTTCGCCCTTCGTACCCGGAGCGCCTAATATTTTCCCCTTCGTTATACTTCCTCCTCTGTTATACATCCCCTCATATATACTTCCCCCTCCGTTGTACGTCCTCTCCGCTATATTCCCCCTCCTATAATGTTACTTCTCTTTAAGGAAGTTTTCGTTGGAAGCTCTTAAAACAACCACTTTTTTCTCTTTAAAAATTAATTATCCCTTTTGTTTATTAATTCCCTTTAAGTCTTGATTAGCTTGAATATTAGATCATCAAAAAAGGAAAAAAAGGGAGAGAGATCTGAAGTTTTAACCATAAACCTGGCCGATAAGGACGCCACAAATCAAGAGGAGAGAACCATCTGTCCCATTTTATTTCCTCGAAGAGGGTAGATAATATTACAGATAGTAAAAAGTTGTCTCTTTTTATTGGTTTAAACAAAATTTCTCTCAGAAAAGCTTGAGGGGAGGAGAAAAAAAAGACGGAAACCAGATTTGAAATAATCGCGTTACGTAAGCCAAACAGATTGGCTCAATAAACGCCATCCCATGCGCTTAAAGGCATCCCTCAAAAGAAAATATGCGAGAGAGAAAAAAAATTTAATTCATTTCGGTCAAAAATGTCAATTGTACCGGATTTTCGTCATAAAATCGTTCCGTCCTAATTTTAACACATCGCCATATAAGCCATTCGTAGGTTTTTCTTTCTTTCGAAGTTTTAACTTCCTTAAAGAAGTTATTGTGATACCCTCCAAGTCGGGTTTTTGGGGAAGGGTCTTCCAGACCCCGTAGGGTCAATTCGAATATTGATCTTTACCGATCTCAACTTTGTCTGTGTTGCCGGCCGTCCGTAGTTTTTCCGGAACACTTGACGGCCACAGTATTCTAACCGATTTTCACCAAATTTTCCCAAAACCTTCCTGAATAGTTGAACAAGAAATTTTCGTCTGCGATTTTTGAATTTCGAAAAAATGGCGGAGATATGCACGTTTGAAATTTAAAAAACTGCGCTGCGGCCGAACCGTTGTTCCGATTTTTACCAAATTTTCACCAAATTGTTGCGTTAATTCTAACACCGGACAAGTCATTTTTCCAAGGTTTTCAGGAGAGCCAAAATACGGATTAATTTCTCATTGGAATCAATGCATCTCCTGTTGGCTAAATCGTGAACTACGCGTTTTCTGTTGGTAATAGTGTTAAACTACCAACGGAATTCGATTCTCCACAAAATTTACCGTCAGGAACAATGCCTAACTCAAAATTGATAAAAAATGACTTGTCGCCGACAAGTTGTCGGGTGTTAGAACTAACGCGACGAAATACAAAAAATTAAGGTGTAAAAAATTATCAATTTTCTACATTAATTATCATTTTAGTAGGAAGAAAGAGGGACCTCCCTTGGGTAGGGTCGATTCGACATGGCCTTCCTTCCGATATTTTATCCGATACGATATTTTTGAAAATAATGAAAATATCGGATGAACCGATGTATCGGAAGGAAAATATCGGATGAACCGATATATCGGAAGGAAAATATCGGATGAACCGATATATCGGAAGGAAAATATCGGATGAACCGATATATCGGAAGGAAAATATCGGAAGGAGAATATCGCGATAATTCCGAAATAGCGTGATATATCGCGATATATCGCATCGGATGTTAACAGTTATCCGTGTGTTGCTCCATTTTTCTTTCGGATTCATATCGTAAAAATATCGCGATATTTTGGCATTTTTGCCCAAGGGTTGTTGCGATACTTCCGATATATTGGAATATCGATATTTTCCTTCCGATAAGTAAGGAATATCGTATCGGATAAATATCGGAAGGAAAATATCTGATGAACCGATATATCGGAAGGAAAATATCGATATTCCGATAAATCGGAAGTATCGCAACAACCTTGGGCAAAAATCCCATTATTTCTACCTTGATACCTAATTAAAAAACTTTTCAAATTCATTTAGAGAGAGAAAAAAACACCTCCTTTAACTTAAAAGACCTCCCTAAACTTCCCCTCCCTTATACTTCCCCCTCCTTCAACTTCCCGTCCTTTATACTTCTCTCTCCTTTAAACTTCCCTCTCCTTTATACTTCCCCTCCTTTATACTTCTTCCTCTTTTAGGAAGTTCCCGTCGGAACCAGCTCCAGACTAGTACTTTTTTGGCGGGAAAACATACTTTTTGACAGATTTTTAGTTCTATTCATACTTCTTTTGCGGGAAAAAATTTTTTAACAAATTTTTTTCTGTCTCTCTTTCAGGTTGATTTTTTTAAATGGAAAAGTACTTTATTGGTTTTTTGCTCCGGCTATTTTTTAGCGAGAAAAATATTTTTTCCTGATTCAATCGCGTTTTTTTTTCCTCCAGTGCTTTATCTGGTAAAAAATCAACTTTAAGCCCAATTTTAAATAGTTTTCTCAATTTTTTGACTGGAGAGCACCTTTTTTGGCGTAAAACGCCCTTTTGGAGTCCCCCCTCACCGAAAAACACATTTTTATAAATGAAATTTGCAAAAATGTTGTTTTTAAAAACGCGGAGAGTATTAGGTACCATAACTTTTGAGGAAGTTAAAAGTTATTCCGAAAGACAACGACCCTAATAAAAAAAGGGCAATGAAAAAAAATCGTTATTGCATTTTTTTAAATACGAAAACTCCCTTCGCCAACACTGCGGGGTTCTTGTTTTTCCCCGTTGACACTTCGAAACGATTCAAACTAATCGCGAACGTCGTTTGGAAAAGGAAGTTGCCGCACAAGTGGGAGTAACTAATTAATGTAAATGGTATTGTACATGTTTCTAAAGTCCCGGAGGTAACAACGTAAGTCTCAACGGCCCATTTCAAACCTCCCCCGAACGTTTCCCTCCGCCATCACATACACGTTCCAAAACAGAGGAAATGGAAGGTTAAATAGGTTAGAATTACCATCTCACATGGGACTCTTTTAATTGGATCAACGGATTTTATATTTTTTTATCAAATGTTTGAACAAAACTTTTTCTTTTCACATAAAACGGAGTGAATATTCATTTTTTTCAATTGAAACGCAGAGGCTTTGTCCTCGAAGGCTCTAAATTAACTTTTCAACGTAAAAAAAAAAATGGAAACTTTTTTATGTTTTTACTTGTATTCAGATGAAATCAATGAAAACAAAAATCAGGATTTTTGATAGTTTTTTATATCAGGTCAACAGATTTAGATCAGCTGGATGCAATAGATTTGTTGTTTGTTTTGTTGAGGTGTACGGTGAGGATTAAGTTAGAATTTTTAATTTGCGGTTCGGCCGCAGAACCGTTTTTCCGATTTTCGCCAAATTTTTACCAAACACCGGACAAGTCATTTTTCCAAGGGTTTCAGGAGAGCCAAAATACGGATTAATTTCTCATTGGAATCAATGCCCTGTTGGCTAAATCGTGAACTACGCGTTTTCTGTTGGTAATAGGGTGAAACTACCAACGGAATTCGATTGTCCACAAAATTTACCATCAGAAACAATGCCTAACGCAAAATTGATTAAAAATTACTTATCCGGTGTTAGAACTAACGCGACGAAATACTCCATATATTTTTAAAATTTGTGGAGAAAAAATAATTTCCAATTTTTTACATTAATATTATCGTTTTAGTAGGGAGAAATTTCATACGTCCACCCGTTACGAGAGGGCCCTCCCTTGGGCGAAAATCCCATTACTTCTACCTTGATACATAGACAAATTTTCGAAAAAAAGAACTTTCGAAGAAAAAAAGAAAAAAAGAACGGAAAAAAAGAACTTAAAAAATTTTTCAAAAAAAAAAAAAGGGCAAAAAAAAATAAAACCCGGAAAATTTTTGGAAAAAAAGCTTCCCCCTCCGTTATACTTCCCCTCCGTTATACTTCCCCTCCTTTATACTTCTCCCTTCGTTATCTTCCCCCTCCGTTATACTTCCCTCCTATATACTTCCTCTCCTTAAAACTTCCCCACCCATATATATTTCCCCCTCTGTTATAATTCCCCTCCCATATACTTCCCCCTCCGTTTTACGTCCCCTCCGTTATACTTCCCCTACTATGTACTTCCCCCTCTGTTATACTTCCCCTCCCATATATTCCACCTCCGTTTTACGTCCCCTCCAATATACTTCCCCGTATAATTTTGTAAACCCGGAAAATTTTTGGGAAAAAAACTTCCCCCTCCGTTATACTTCCCTCCTTTATACTTCCTCTCCTTTAAACTTCCCCACCCATACATATTTCCCCCTCTGTTATACTTCCCCTCCCATATACTTCCTCCTCCGTTATACTTCCCCCTCCAATATACTTCCCCCTCCTATATTTTTAGTTCTCTATAAGGAAGTTTTTGTTGGAAGCTCTTCAAACCAGTAAATACTTTCTACCTAGACACAAATTTTCGAAAAAAAAAAAAAAAAAAAAAAAAAAAAAAAAAAAAAAATTTCGAAAAAAAAACCGGAAAATTTTTCGAAAACAAAAAATAAAACTTCCCCCACCCTTATTCTTTCCCTCCTTTATACTTCCCCCTCCATTATACTTCCTCTCCCTTCGTTATATTTTCGTTCCCTTATACTTCCCCCCCCCGCCGTTATACTTCCCCCTCCTATATTGTTACTTCTCTTTAAGGAAGTTATCGTAGGAAGCTCTTCAAACCAGTACTTTTGTCCTTCTTCCCTGCTTTCCAGAAGTTTTTTTTTTTTTTTTTTTTTTTTTTTTCCTTTTCCTAGAAACCTAATTTTGGCTTTATTTTAGCCAGGAATCGCCCTTATAATGCGGGGGCTTTACTTGTCCTTTCATCCTAAAAACGTATTTTTACTCAACCTCCCTTAGAACCCATTCCGTGAAGGATATAGACATTTTATTTTCACACTTTGTCCCTTTCAAAGGTAATATGAAACGGAAAAAAAATGTAATATAGGAGACGAAGTACAGATAAAAATCTTTTTTTTTTTTCTTTAAACTGTTATCTGCTCCGGGGAGTTTTTGTCATCTCGAATAAAACATCTTAGGATCGTCAATCCGATTGTGAAGCAATTTTCTATAAGGAGATGAAAGCGGGGTGAAGGGAGAAAAAAATAAAGGGCGGAGAATCAGATTGATAATATCGCTAAGCTTGCCTCGGTGTCCCCTCCCTTATTTTCGATCGCATCGGAAGCTAAATATTGAAAAACATATTAACAATAAAGAGATAACGAGAGTTACTGATAAGAGAGTTATTCAGATAGACATAGAAGATGAGTAGGCTTTTTTTCAAAATATAAAACCAGTTATTAGAGATCCCCACCCGACCGCAGCGGCCTCACTCACTAAATTACTTCTTACATCACGCCATTTCAAGTTCAGTTTGAACGAGGAAAAAAGAGTGAATGGACTTTATTTTCGGCTGAGCATTTCAAAAAATGAAGTAAGTAAAATTTTTTAATACTTCTCAAAAGGTTCACTCCAAAATGTGGGTTGTTTTTAAACCACTGTTGCCAACCGTAGCGGTAACTATGTACAGGTTCGGAAACACACAAAAACTTGAAAAAAGGCCATTAGCCATAGATTAGAATGCCTATATGTACTTGTTTGAAGAGCTTTCAACGAAAACTTCCTTAAAGAGAAGTAACAATATAGGAGGGGGAAGTATAACGGAGGGGGAAGTACAACGGAGGGGGAAGTATATAGGAGGGGAAGTATAACAGAGGGGGAAGTAGAGCGAAGGGGGAAGTATAAGGGAACGAAAGTATAACGTAGGAAAGCAAAGTATAAAGGAGGGGGAAGTATATGGGAGGGGAAGTATGTATAAGGAAAGGGAAGTAAGGGAGGTAATACCGTCTAATGAAAGTCAAGTAAAAAGTGTAGGAGAATGAAAAATAAGTAAATAGTCCACCTGATGAGGCGTATTACGCCGAAACCGGTCGTGGAATATCCGTTTTTTTCATTCTTTCTCCCTCTGTAACTTTTAATAGCATCGAAGTAAGGGAGCTTTTTTTTCGAAAAATTTTCTAAGTTGGTTTTTTCGAAAATATTACTAGATTTTTCAAGAAATTTCTAAGTTTTTAACTTCTTTTTTGTGAAAAATTTTCCGATTTTTTTTTAATTTATCGACTTTTTTTTAAATTTTCCGATTTTTTTTTAAATTTTTCAATTTATTTTTTCGAAAAATTTATAAGTTTTTTTTTTCCCACACTGTGTGCGGTGGCTGAAGAAGGTCGATATTTATTATACAGGTGGGGCTAAGCAGCCAAAGGTTGATTTAAAAATTAAAAACTTATCATCGAAACAAGTTGTTTAATTTTTGTTTTCCGCCAACGTTTCGGGAAATTTGTTCCCTTCTTCAGGACGGCCTGAAATACATTCACATAAGTAAGCCAAAATTATAAATTAAGGAAGAAACGAGAAAAAATTACACAAATATTTATGAAACTCAAAAAACTCACAACAACAACGACTCCTCCGAGATAAGTTCGTGTCTGTACGGAATACTGGGTTTTTTTTCATAAAACCTGATGGATTGAAATAAAAATTAAAAAAATATATAAACAAGAGACATAATTATGTGAGATTGGAACGATTAAAATCTATTTACCAGCTGATCAAGAAGGACTATTTTATGAAAACTTCAGGTACGGAACGAAGTAAAATGTTAAAAAATTCAAATTTAGCACGTGGAATAATCTTTTTAATTTGAATGGAATGTGAAAACAGTTTGAGTCAGAAACCTCTTTCTAAGGGAGACCCGACTCAGGATTTACGTCGTCGTCCTAATGAAGGGGGAATATACGTCATAGCTACGTCACACTTCGGGTGTTCGAAAGTCATTTTCTGGTTCTTTTTTTAATTGTAATAAATTGAAAAAACTAGGGTGTATGGCCTTTGTCAATCTTTTGTAATTGATCGAATTAACATCCCTTTGAATCATGACAGCTTCATAAAATCTTCGTTTAGAGGTATTGGTTTCTCTGGTGGAGACTTTGACATTGTCGAAATCGAACGAGTGGGAGTTACGTATGGAGTGGTGGGCAAGGGCACTAGCATCTTGTTTTTTAATTTGAACACTGTATTTGTGTGCATACATGCGTTTATGTAAATATTGTTTTGTCTCACCCCAGTAAGTGGCGGGGCAATTAGTGCCAGTGCATTCTAGGGAGTAAACTACATTTGACTTATACTTCATGTCTATGGGATCTTTTGTCTTTGTGTAGATGGAACTTAAAGGGTTGTTTGTTTTAAATGCAATTGTGGTATCAGGAAAATTTTTAAGAATTTCTTTCTTAATTAGTTCGCTCAACCCCCGTATATATGGGATGACACAAAAACCCCCAAAAAACGTTGTTCACCCGGTATACCTGGATCAGGTATTTGAACTAACGGTCTGTCCATACCCCACATGGTTTTATCATTCATCACCTTGTTGACTAGATGCCTGTAGTACCCATTCTTTAATAGTATGTTCATGGCAATGTTTTTATTCTCTACGGAGATTCCATTAGAATCAAGACGACGAGCTATTAAACGATACTGATACTTACGAGTTACAAAAATCAGATATCACTTTTAGGATACAAAAAACTAACAATCTGAAGATCCAAAAACTTGTTGATGAAGGTAAACTTGATGAGCATGTTGGGTATAAGTTAAAATGTCATAATGGACTAGCTCCTAGAATCTATGGACTTCCTAAAGTGCATAAAACCAACAATCCTTTGAGACCCATCGTCAGTTTTGTAGGTTCCCCTACCTATAATTTGTCAAAATTTTTAGTTGGGATTCTGAATAACCTTCGTGAAAATTTTAGATATGAGATTAGAAACTCCTTTGAATTTCAGAATAAAATTGTTTCCTACTTGGTCCCTGAAGGTTTTTTGTTATGTTCATTGGATGTCAGCTCACTTTTCACTAACATACCCATACCATTAATTCTTGACATTGTAAATGAATGTTGGGAGATACTAGAAAGCCATACCTTGATCCCTAAAAATGAATTTTTAGATTTGCTCGACTTCTGCTGTTCATCTGGATTTCTAATATATAAGAAGAAGTGTTACAAGCAGATATTTGGCGTCGCAATGGGTAACCCGTTGAGTCCTGTCTTGGCCAGTATGGTAATGAACAAAGTTTTATGTAATGCAGTTTCCTCATTAGATTATGTTCCCCCCTTCTTACATGTATACGTGGATGATGTCATCACGTCGTTGCCTAACGATAAAATTGAATCTACTCTTGAGATTTTCAATAATTTCCATCCACGGTTACAGTTCACGTTTGAATTAGAAAATAATAGTGTTCTACCGTTCCTAGATGTGCTGGTTAGTAAGAATACTGAAGGGGCTCTTAGTACTAAATGGTACTGTAAACCGATAGCCTCAAACAGATTAGTGAATTTCCATTCGTTTCATCCTTTTTCACAAAAACTGAATATTGTTAAGAATCTATGTCGTAGGATTTTTGTCTTGATTCTAATGGAATCTCCGTAGAGAATAAAAACATTGCCATGAACATACTATTAAAGAATGGGTACTACAGGCATCTAGTCAACAAGGTGATGAATGATAAAACCATGTGGGGTATGGACAGACCGTTAGTTCAAATACCTGATCCAGGTATACCGGGTGAACAACGTTTTTTGGGGGGTTTTTGTGTCATCCCATATATACGGGGGTTGAGCGAACTAATTAAGAAAGAAATTCTTAAAAATTTTCCTGATACCACAATTGCATTTAAAACAAACAACCCTTTAAGTTCCATCTACACAAAGACAAAAGATCCCATAGACATGAAGTATAAGTCAAATGTAGTTTACTCCCTAGAATGCACTGGCACTAATTGCCCCGCCACTTACTGGGGTGAGACAAAACAATATTTACATAAACGCATGTATGCACACAAATACAGTGTTCAAATTAAAAAACAAGATGCTAGTGCCCTTGCCCACCACTCCATACGTAACTCCCACTCGTTCGATTTCGACAATGTCAAAGTCTCCACCAGAGAAACCAATACCTCTAAACGAAGATTTATGAAGCTGTCATGATTCAAAGGGATGTTAATTCGATCAATTACAAAAGATTGACAAAGGCCATACACCCTAGTTTTTTCAATTTATTACAATTAAAAAAAGAACCAGAAAATGACTTTCGAACACCCGAAGTGTGACGTAGCTATGACGTATATTCCCCCTTCATTAGGACGACGACGTAAATCCTGAGTCGGGTCTCCCTTAGAAAGAGGTTTCTGACTCAAACTGTTTTCACATTCCATTCAAATTAAAAAGATTATTCCACGTGCTAAATTTGAATTTTTTAACATTTTACTTCGTTCCGTACCTGAAGTTTTCATAAAATAGTCCTTCTTGATCAGCTGGTAAATAGATTTTAATCGTTCCAATCTCACATAATTATGTCTCTTGTTTATATATTTTTTAATTTTTATTTCAATCCATCAGGTTTTATGAAAAAAAAACCCAGTATTCCGTACAGACACGAACTTATCTCGGAGGAGTCGTTGTTGTTGTGAGTTTTTTGAGTTTCATAAATATTTGTGTAATTTTTTCTCGTTTCTTCCTTAATTTATAATTTTGGCTTACTTATGTGAATGTATTTCAGGCCGTCCTGAAGAAGGGAACAAATTTCCCGAAACGTTGGCGGAAAACAAAAATTAAACAACTTGTTTCGATGATAAGTTTTTAATTTTTAAATCAACCTTTGGCTGCTTAGCCCCACCTGTATAATAAATAGTTTTTTTTTTGAAAATTTTTTTAAGTTCAAGTGTCAAGGTAGAAATAATGGGCTCTTCGGCCTACCGATGTGCCTCTCGTAATGGGTAGAAGTATGAAATTTCTCCCTACTAAAAAAAATAATAATTAAAAAGTGGCAATTTTTTTACACCAAAAATTCTTAAAAAATATAAGGAGTAATTGGTGAAAATCGGACCAACGGTTCGGCCGCAGCGAATTTTTTAAAATTTTAAACAGCCATATCTCCGCCATTTTTTCGAAATTCAAAAATCGCCCTAGTTAGTTTCTTTTTCGCCGGCTAAAGAAATTTGTGTGAAAATTTGGTGAAAATCGGATGAAAACTGTGGCCGTAAAGTGTCCGGAAAAACTACGGCCGGCCGGCATCACAGACAAAGTTGAGATCGGTATAGATCCACATTCGAATTTACCCTACGGGGTCTGGAAGACCCTTATCCAAAAACCCGACGTCGAGGGTATCACAATAACTTCTTTAAGGAAGATAAAAATGAGTCTCTTAGGTCGATTTTAACGGATTTTAGCGCAAGAAACGCTAAAATATGACATTTTTTAAAGTTTTCGAAAATGGTCATATACTCTAATAAACTAGAAATTTGGCGTAGATAACGAATTTGAAATAAAAAAAATAGGGGTTCTTATTTGAAATAACGAAGTTAGGTTCTGTTGGGAGCACCCTGTATATCCTAACGCATTTTAAACTACACCATCAAATTTTTTGATTGAAATCTGCCCAAGAGGTGTCCCTCTCGCCAGTGGTGGAAGTATCTTCTCCCCCACTTTTACACGAAAATTCGTAAAAAATGTAAGGACTACTTGGTGATTTGCTGAAAATCGGACCGATCGGCTGCTGCGCAGTTTTTAAAATTGGAGTGGAGTCCGGCCTCGGCTTGACTAAAAAATTTATCATTAGTCAACACTTGATGAGCTTCACAAGTGTCTTTTTAATCTCAAATAAACGTTAATTGGAAAATAAATGGAGCTGCTTCATCAATCACCGGGTGTAATCCGAATGGGGTCATTAATATGCATCAGGGTGAGCTAATCACGTGCAATATGCAAGGAGATTGTTTGCGAAAAGGGGGGAGTATGAACGGGAGGTAAAGCTAAGGGAAACCGTTTCCAAACCGTTAAGCGTCCTATGTAGCGTGAACACCAAGAAAGTGGCAATTCATGAACTCCCTTTTCAGTCGATACTTTATTCTAGCAATTAACTTAATAAACTTTTTCAGGTCGCTATTTATATTAATTTTAGCCATAGGATGGGCAGCGGGTGCGAAAATACTGGCAGTTTTCCCCATGCCGGCGAAAAGTCATCACAACGTCTTTCGCCCTATAATATTAGAGCTGGCGAAACGCGGACATCAAATAACATTCATCACTCCGATTCCGGTTAAAAACCCACCAGCGAATTTAAAGCAGATACCAATCCCTGATTATTTGTCAGAAATTCACGGTAATCCATTTTAACATCCGAAAAATTCATTCTTTTGTAGGGCAATTGAATATTTTGGAATTTGGAAAAATGAATGTGCCAATGACATCATACATGATGTGGAGCATGGGGAACTTTTTGGGCAGTAGAGCCTATTCTGGGAAGGAATTTCAGAGTATAATTCATTCAAATGAGAAGTACGATGCGGTTTTTATGGAGTCGCTTTTCGTCCAGGAACCGATGGCGGCGTTGATGCACAAATTCGACGCTATCGGCATTGACATACAGCCTCTGGGTGAATGCTCTTGGGTCAACGAAGTTGCGGGGATACCAGACAACCCGGCCTACATGATAGACTACAAATCGTTATATACCGACTCTATGAGCTACCTAGAACGTCTACATAACGCCTACACGACGTACATGACGACTTTGGTCAGCTACATCACCTTGTGGAATCAACAGAAGCAGATGGATACGTATTTCAATTATACTGGATGGGAAACGAGGCCTCCATTACGTCAGTTGATGTCCAACAAAGCACTTATACTGACCAATTCACATTTTTCGGTCGGATATTCATACCCGAAAGCTCCGCACGTCAAAGAAATAGGAGGGATCAACATCGTGCCGAATCAACCTCTTCCAAAAGTACGTACATAGGTGGTTATTCTGGAGACTGGAGGAGTACTCATGAACTCCTTGAACAGAAAGGGCATTGCCCAGTACCTTCGCTATAGAACTAGCACAATAGAGTCCTCCTGATACTCCCTTTTCTGGAGACTGGTGGAGTACTCATGAACTCCTTGAACAGAAGGGCTTTGCCCAGCAGAACCTTCTACTCATGAACTCCTTGAACAGAAGGGCTTTGCCCAGCAGAACCTTCGCTATAAAACGAGCACAATGCAGTCCTCCTGATACTCTCTTTTTTAGGACTTACAAGACTTCATGGACGCTGCCAAAGACGGAGTTATATATTTCAGCTTCGGATCCAACGTAAAAGTCTCAGACGTCATCAAATCTGGGAAATTGGAACATCTGAGCAAAGCTTTCGGAAAACTCAAGCAGAGGGTGCTTTGGAAATGGGAAAGCGATGAAATCCCCAAGGTTCCCAACAATATAAAAATGTCAAAATGGTTCCCACAGCAAGATATTCTTGGTAAAAGAATTTGAAAAAAAAAAATTTTTGTTAATAATCTTTTGTAGCGCATAAAAATACTAAAATATTTATAACGCATGGAGGAGTTTTGAGTATTTTTGAAGCGGTTCATCACGGTGTGCCGATGATCGCAGTTCCGTTTTCGGCGATCAAGAAAAGAACGTACGACAAATCGTTTATAGAGGGTATGGTATTCATCTCAATTTTGATAACATCACGGAAACTTCGATATCATGGGCCATCAACGAGATTTTAACGAAACCATCGTAAGTGCGCAACTGCCAATGGACGTTCAATAAAATTTTTGTCTAAAAATTTTGTTTCAGGTACAGAGAAGCAGCGAAACAAAGGTCCCAATTACTACGTGACAAACCGCGCTCTAGTTTAGAAGAGGCCGTTTATTGGATCGAATACGTCCTCAAGCATAAAAACGTCCTTCAGCCGCAATCCGTTCATTTGCCATTCTATCAGCTGCATATGCTCGACGTCTTATTTCCCTTGTTTCTAATCATTCTTTTCTTTATAGTCATATCCATAAAAATATTCAAAAAAATTTTATGCTATATTTTTAAAAAGAGCAAAAAGGATGTAGACATGAAGAAAAAGAAGAAATAAAAGGTAACTTCTCAGGCTGTTCAAAACTCAATAAACCTTTGGATTCGACCCAAATAACCTCCTTGTAAAACCGGTCCCAAAAATCAAAAAATCCAACTTTTTTAATTAAAAAACGCAGTTTTAATAAAACTCAGTGAGAGAATTTCACGTTTTACACGAAAAGTAATTAATGTAATTAACTCAGAACTTCCAAAAAAAAAAAAAAAGCCCTTTTCTAACTAGGCTATTTAACAAATTAAAAATTAAGGGCTTTTTCTCACTCTGTACCTTTTAAAGAAGTGAAAAGTCCTGTTATGTTAGCATAACCTGTCAAACATTATCTCTGACGTTTATTGTGCTCGAGACAGGGCGTTTCCTTGTTTATACACATGTCGAAAAATCGAAAGTGTTTATTCAAAAATTATTGAAATTTAAATTTTAGCTTTCATTCAACACAATTTCAGATAAATTGCCGCAATAATTTTTAATTAATTTTATGATGGTTTTATTTTAAACCCTTATTACTGAGTATTTGGGCAGATTTTTCGTTTTAAAAGGAGTTTAAAGCGTCTTCCTCCGTTTTATGGACTGAAATCAAAACTATTGCACCCAGCTGATCAAAATTTACCCTCGGTTGTTGTTAATATTGTCAAGTTACTGAGAAATGGGAATATTTTTTTTCAATTTAGTCATCCCTAAGGAAAGAAAAATCAAACTAAAAAAATTTTTTCTTTTGAGTTTTCACTAGTCTTCCCGTCTTCCTCCGTTTTCTAAACCGAAATCAAATCTATTGCACCCAGCTGATCAAAATTTAAACTGTTGTCAATATAGTAAAGTTACAGGGAGATGGGAATAATTTTTTCAATTTAGGCATCCCTAACAAAAGAAAAATCAACCTAAAAATTTTTCTTTTGAGTTTTCACTAGCCTTCCCGCCTTCCTCCGTTTTCAAAAGCGAAATCAAAACTATTGCACCCAGCTGATCAAAATTTACATGTTGTCAACATTGTCAAGTTACAGGGAGATGGAAATATTTTTTTCAATTTAGACATCCCTAAGGAAAGAAAAATCAACCTAAAAAAATTTTTTCTTTTGAGATTTCACTAGAGTCTTCCTGATTTATGGACCGAAATCAAAACTATTGCACCCAGCTGATCAAAATTTACCCTGTTGTCAACATTGTCAAGTTACGGGGAGATGGGAATATTTTTTTTTCAATTTAGGCAACCCTAAGGAAAGAAAAATCAACCTAAAAAATTTTTTCGTTTGAGTTTTCACTAATCTTCCCGTCGTCCTCCGATTTATGGACCGAAATCAAAACTATTGCACCCAGCTGATCAACCTCCGATTTATGGACCAAAATTTAAACTATTGAACCCAGCTGATCAAAATTTACCCTGTTGTCAACATAGTCAAGTTACAGGGAGATGGGAATATTTTTTTCAATTTAGGCATCCCTAAGGAAAGAAAAATCATCCTAAAAAAATTTTTTCTTTTGAGTTTTCACTAGAAAATGTAATTTTGAAAACCCTCATCCCCTTCATTATTTATCGATTTCCGTATTATTCTCTCCCACTCCCTTAGTTTCCTTTCCGGTTTCGCGGTGAAGGAATAATTTCCTGTTCCCTTTCGACCTCTCAATCAACGCTAAAATTGAAATAAAAAAAAGGAAGAAGAAAAAAAAAGGACTTGAATGTAGAGCATATAAATTCGTGTTATTTACGGTTTGCTGACGTGGAAACCGGCCAGATTTCTTCCCCTGCTGGGACACAATAATGATCTAAGCCTTCTGAAAGGGTGGGGAAACACTGTAGATTACACACGCTTTTCTACCCGAAAAAGGAAAATAACAAAAGAGGATTATAGAAATGGGTTAATCTGATAATAATCCGAGGAAATTTTTTTGGGGCTAATAAAATGGAAAGTGGTTCATTTATTATAAAACACATACTGAAGAAAATCTTTAAACTTCCCTCAAAAAGGCCTCAGGAGACCTTTTTATAACCTCAATTATTTTTCTGACATGTTTATCATGTCTAACATGGTCCCTTTTAAAAGAAATTCCTTTCCCTTTTGACGAAAAAGGCTTTTTATAGGGTTATTTTAGATGAAATATCGCTTTATTGGGCCTACATTTCGCCAGAAGATTTTTTTTAAGTACTGGTTTGAAGAGCTTACAACGAAAACTTCCTTAAAGAGAAGTAACAATATAGGAGGGGAAGTATAAGGGAGGGGAAGTATAAGAGAGGGAAGTATAAGGGAAGGGAAGTATAAGGGAGGGGAGAGTATAAAGGAGGGGAAGTAAAAGGGAGGGGAAATTATTTTTAATTTTCCGAGTTTTTTTCGAAAAATTTTCCGGATTTTCTTTTTTAAATTTGCGCATTTTTTAAAATTTTTTAAGTTCTTTTTTTCGAAAATTTTTTTAAGTGTCAAGGTAGAAATAATGGGCTTTTTGGCCGACGGATGTGCCTCTTGTAATGGGTAAAAGTATGAAATTTCTACCTACTAAAAAAAAGAATAATTAAAAAGTGGCAATTTTTTTACACCAAAAATTCGTAAAAAATATAAGGAGTCTTTGGTGAAAATTTGGTGAAAATCGGTTGAAAACTGTGGCCGTAAAGTGTTCCGGAAAAATTACGGCCGGCCGGCACCACAGACAAAGTTGAGATCGGAAAAGATCAATATTCGAATTGACCCTACGGGGTCAGGAAGACCCTTCCCCAAAAATCCGACGTGGAGGGTATCACAATAACTTCTTAAAGGAAGTTAAAAAAAGCTATAGTGTACGTTTTCGGGAGGGCGTAAGTTTTGCCAAGGACTCACCCCTCACAAATGACTAAATTTAGGTTCACAAGACTTTTAATTTATTTCTCGCCAGACCTATTGGCCAATAAAACACTCCATATAAATAAATATTTATAATATTGGACATATAAATATATTATTTATAATATTGGCCATATAAATATAATAAGAACAATTTTAAAACATCCCTGGTAAACGCAAAACTTTTTGGCTTCTCTCTTCGATGTCGTAAAAGAAAGGAAATCGGGAGTTTTTTTGTATGTTTCCCCATTTTCTTCCTCCTGCGGGCTCCTTGAAAACGTCGGAGTCAATATAGATGTCAAGCCAAGTTTTTAACCGTCACTTCCGAACAAGGAGAAAAACTTTTACTCCGATAGATTTTCAATTTATCTCTCCCCTCGTACTGCAATTAAATTTACACGCTTTCCCCTCACGGTAATTAAACCGTTTTAAATTCATTGAATACGATAAAAATTATCCTTTTTTTAAGGGAAAAAATGAGTTTCTACCATTGTTTCGGATTTTATCTTTTCTTTTCTGCGAGTCCCCCTTTTTGGTGTAATTAATGCCGGGATAATTAGAGAGGGGATAAAAGAAAAGAAATAAACCAAAAAAACTTTTAGATTCAAACATTTCGGTTTAAAATTTATGTTTGAGTTGAAACAAAAAATAATTCGCTATAATTTATAATCATTTTGTATTTCCAATGCTTTTGATTGTTGGGGCCCCAACCGTGCAGAATTGTGGTTTCCTTTGTGTTTGTATTGGCTTTCAAATTAATTCTGAGAAATATCTTATTACTCGATAAAGAGAATTTGATCTTTTTTCTTTCAAAAGGGGCGAAAAGGATTTTTCAAATTGAGATTTCAAAAATGATCTTATTTTGAAGATTCATAACTGAAGAGAGAAGTTATTGTGATACTCTCCACGTCGGGTTTTTGGGGAAGGGTCTTCCAGACCTCGGAGGGTCAAATCGAATATGGATCTTTACCGATCTCAACTTTGTCTGTGGTGCCGGCCGGCCGTAGTTTTTCCGGAACACTTTATGGCCACAGTTTTCATCCGATTTTCACCAAATTTTCACACAAATTTCTTTAGCCGGTGAACAAAAATGTAAGGAGGGCGATTTTTGAATTTCGAAAAAATGGCGGAGATATAGCTGTTTGATATTTTAAAAAATTCGCTGCGGCTGAACCGTTGGTCCGATTTTCACCAAAGACTCCTTATATTTTTTAAGAATTTTTGGTGTAAAAAAATTGCCACTTTTTAATTATTATGATTTTTTAGTAGGGAGAAATTTCATGCTTCCACCCATTACGAGAGGGACATCCCTAGGCCAAAGAGCCCTTTATTTCCACCTTGACACTAAGATAATTTTCGAAAAAAAACTTAAAAAATTTTTCAAAAAAAAACTTGGAAATTTTTTCTTTTTACTTTCAATCCCTTATACATCCCCCTCCATTATACTATCGTTCCCTTATACTTCCCTCTCCGTTATACTTCCCCTATACTTCCCCTTCCATTATACTTCCCCTCCCAAAAACTTCCTCCTCCATTATACTTACCCTCCCATATACTCCCCCCCCCGTTGTACGTCCCCTCCGTTATACTCCCCCCTCCTATATACTTTCCCCTCCTACGTTGTTACTTCTCTTTAAGGAAGTTTTCGTTGGAAACTCTTCAAAACCAGTACTTTCAGTTATTCGGAAAAATGGGAATCTACCTCAAAAATGCTCCCTGTACAACCAATTTTGATATTTGAGATTCTAAATCATTTTTCAAAATAAAAATTGTCTTCTGAAGAAGAAAAAAACGAATTTTTGGTTCAGGATTTCCATTTTTCGGGAGAACTAATAGGGCCATGTAGCAAATCCGCTTTCCCTAAGAACAAATCCAACAAAATAGTTTAAGCGCTTGAAAAGACGCAAAATTGAACTTTATATTTCACCGCATCGTAAATTCTCTCTAATCCTCTCCATACAAGCCTGCCAACCTTAAAAAAAAAATATAGAAAAAATATTTTTTATATAAAAAGTATTTATATCGACGTTCCAGCTTTTAATCAAATACGGACTTCAAAAGGTTCAAACTTTGCTAAACCAATTTTCGGGAGTGCCAGAATGGGAGCACCTACAGATTGTTCTGGTAAGCAAATACAACGATGAATCTCACGTTTCGCGAATAAAAATACAAACAAAAAATTTGATGACAGAATCGATTCGGATGATTTACAACTTGAAAAGGCAGAGATACCGCGGCGCTTATGTTTACTTGAAAACCTTAAAGAAAAACCGAACTTGAAAGACGCAATAGAATAATTTCAACCTGGAGGAGAAAACTTTAGTCATGAATCATAAAAAGCGATTTATTTTAAAGCCCCTACTCTCCAAGTTCAGAAAATTCTTTTCATAACTTATGAAAATAAAAACCTTTTTCCCTACAGCGCGTTTACCTTCAAAGTCGGACTTTCTTGAAAAGAAAAGTTTTTAATTTAATGAAAATATATGATTTTTAATATTCTACATGAAAGCGAGTTCTAAAAAGGGTGTAAGTGTGCTCAAGAAAATTAGTGTTTGTACATTCCGCAAGTAGGTAAGCTAAGAATGTCGTTTTTTGTCACACACCGTTTACTGCTCAAGGTCATCCAGGATCACCTCGATTGAATACAACAGTAGGAAGATTTCGGATCGACCAGGATATCATAACTAGTGAGTCTAGCCTTCTTCTCAGTCTATTTTCCCTTCCCAAATCATCCATTCCGTCTTGCCTCCCATCCTGCACATTTCCAGCGTCCATCCTTTCCAGCCCTTTTCCTGCAATATGCTCAGTCTCCTTTCCAGCCATCTTTCCAGAAACCTTTCCTGCTTCTGAGCATGCCCATTTCCAGCGTCCTTTCTTGCCTCCTTTCCAGCCCCTTTGCTGCCATCTACCCTGACTATTTTGCAGCAATATGCTCAGACTCCTTTCTAGCCATCTTTCCAGAACTCTTTCCTGCTTTAAAGCCTGCCCATTTCCAGCGTCCTTCCTTGCCTCTATGGCTCTATTCCAGCCCCTTTGCTGCCATTTTCCATGACTCTTTTACAGCAATCTGCTCAGTCTCTTTTCCAGCAATCTGCTCAGTCTCTTTTCCAGCCATCTGCTCAGTCTCTTTTCGAGCAATCTCCTCAGTCACTTTTCCAGCAATCTGCTCAGTCTCCTTTCCAGCCATCTTTCCTGCTTTAAAGCCTGCCCATTTCCAGCGTCCTTCCTTGCCTCTATTCCAGCCCCTTTGCTGCCATTTTCCATGACTCTTTTCCGGCAATCTGCTCAGTCTCTTCTCCAGCAATCTGCTCAGATAACTTTCTAGCCATCTTTCCAGAACCCTTTCCTGCCTCTGAGCCTCCCCATTTCCAGCGTCCTTCCTTGCCTCCTTTCCAGCTACCTTTGCTACCATCTGCCCTGACTCTTTTCCAACAAACTGCTCAGACTCCTTTCCAGCCATCTTTCCAGAACTCTTTCCTGCTTCTGAGCCTGCCCATTTCCCGTGTCCTTTCCAGCCCTTTTCTGCCATGTGCCCTGTCTCTTTTCCAGCAATCTGCTCAGATAACTTTCCAGCCATCTTTCCAGAACCCTTTCCTGCTTCTGAGCCTGCCTCTTTCCAGCGTCCCTCCTTGCCTTCTTTCCAGCCCTTTTCCTGCCATATGCCCTGACTCTTTTCCAGCAATCTGCTCAGACTCCTTTCTTGCCATCTTTCCAGAATCCCTCCCTGACCCCTTTAACCATCAGAATTATCAGCGTCCCCACTCCGCGTTCTTCCTGAACCCTAATATTTAAAAAACAGAAAAGAAGAAAAATAGAAGGGTTTAACGAAAACGAAAATTTC
The DNA here is from genome assembly GCA_014119065.1 of Orius insidiosus. Taxonomy (NCBI): domain Eukaryota; kingdom Metazoa; phylum Arthropoda; class Insecta; order Hemiptera; family Anthocoridae; genus Orius; species Orius insidiosus. Next base: position 122,763 of record JACGAQ010000130.1, read on the forward strand.
CATATTTTTTCGTGGTTATGCACCGTAATTTATTAGTGCGGTGGATAAAGGCAAGGATAAAGCTCGACGAATATTTTATTCCTTTTTGTAATTCTCACGTCGGTTTTGATGGGGGTCCATTTTACAAGCGGAGGCCGCGGCGCTAATTAAATTTGTCCTCCCCACCACTTCCCAATGACCTTGAAAGCCCATGTGAGAGCTACAGTACATTCCCGGACGGAGAACAATGAAATCTTTTTATTTCGCCTTTTTTCTTTTAGCGGGAACTCGCGGTTCGGATATTTTGGCATTTTTCCCAATGGCGGGTCCCAGCCATCAAATTTTATTTCATCATTTGGTGCAGAATTTGGCGCAAAAAGGACATACTGTGACGTTCGTTACTCCTTTTCGGCTTCAAAGTAAAAATCAAAATATTGAAGTTATACTTATGGAAGAATATCCAAAACCTTCAAGTGAGTATCTTAGACAACTTTCTTCCGCGGAGTCGACTGCTTTGCCCACTGACCCACGACATTCTTAATTTCAGGTGTCAAAGATCTTCTAGAATTTGGAAAGTCTTCTGTATACGAAGTATCATCTCAGTTGTCACAACTGGGCCTTTATGTGTGCCGAAGCGTTTTTTCTTCGAGCCAATTCCAAAATCTCATTTCGTCGAACAGAAAATTCGATTTGATCCTTTTCGAATCTCTGTTCATCCAAGAGAGTTTTTCTGCGCTCACCGAAGTTTTCGACGCACCAGGTGTAGACGTATTGGGCCACGGGGATTTTTCATGGGTCAACGAAATTTCGGGACTTCCCGATTTCCCGTCGTATATGGTCGACTTCAAATCGAAATATACGGACAAAATGAATTTTTGGGAACGTGCTCATAATTTATACATTACGCTCACGACGAAGATCGTAAGACGATATTATTTGAATGAACACCAAAAACTAGTTGACGAATATTTGAAAATTAGTAGACCTCTTTCCCATTTGGTGTCGGATAAAGCTTTGATTCTAGTCAATACACATCATTCGACCAGCTATCCCTTCCCGAAGTCACCACACGTCAAACATGTAGGAGGGCTCCACATCAAAACGTCGAATAGTCTTCCTGAAGTAGGTATACGGTCTTTCCGAACAAGCAGAAAGGGGATGAAGCAACGACGCTGCTTTAAAGCCTGCCCATTTCCAGCGTCCTTCCTTGCCTCCTTTCCAGCCCTTTTCCTGCAATATGCCCTCTCTCTTTTCCAGCAATCTGCTCAATCTCCTTTCCAGCCATCTTTCCTGAAACCTTTCCTACTTCTGAGCATGCCCATTTCCAGCGACCTTTCTTGCCTCCTTTCCAGCCCCTTTGCTGCCATCTGCCCTGACTATTTTCCAGCAATATGCTCAGACTCCTTTCTAGCCATCTTTCCAGAACCTTCCTTGCCTCCTTTCCAGCCGCTTTGCTGCCATTTTCCCTGACTCTTTTCCAGCAATCTGCTCAGACTCCAATCCAACCATCTTTCCTGCTTCAAAGCCTGCCCATTTCTAACGTCCTTACTTGCCTCCTTTCCAGCCCCTTTGCTGCCATTTCCCCTGACTCTTTTCCAGCAATCTGCTCAGACTCCATTCCAACCATCTTTCCTGCATCAAAGCCTGCCCATTTCCAACGTCCTTCCTGGCCTTCTTTCCAGCCCCTTTGCTGCCATTTTCCCTGACTCTTTTCCAGCAATCTGCTCAGACTCCATTCCAGCCATCTTTCCTGCTTCAAAGCCTGCCCATTTCCAGCGTCCTTCCTTGCCTCCTTTCCAGCCCCTTTGCTGCCATCTGCCCTGACTCTTCTCCAGCAATCTGCTCAGTCACCTTCCTTGCCATCTTTCCAGAACCCTTTCTTGCATCAAAGCCTGCCCATTTCCAGCGTCAAGGCTTCATCTCTGCTGTAAACTATCTGCCATCAGCCCTGCAGTTCTTCTCTGTTCTCTGCTACTGTTCCGCTCTCCTCATTTACCCTGCTTTACTACTTCATGTAATCCAAGGGTTTTTAAATAATTTTAAGGAGCTGCAAAAATTCATGAATGAAGCAGAACATGGGGTCATTTACATTAGCTTCGGTACAAACGTAAATATGACGGAGTTTATCGCCCCGGAGCTTCTAGAATCGCTAATGAAACTGTTCGAAACGATGGAAGAGCGCATCCTCTGGAAATGGGGGAACGAAAACGTGCCCGAATCCCCGCCGAACGTCAAACTCTCGCATTGGTTCCCACAACAGGATATTCTAAGTATGACCAATGCAGTCAATAAAAAAATTATTCAATATTCAGGTCACAGAAAAACGAAGGCGTTCGTAACCCATGGCGGATATTTGAGTATAACCGAAGCGGTTTATCACGGGGTGCCGATAATCGGAATTCCTTTCTACGGCGATCAACCCAAGAACATGTTCCACGCTTCAATCCACGGCTACGGTTTAACAATTCAACATTTTAACACCCAAAATTTATCTTCCGCCCTTCACCAAATACAAAACCAAACGTAAAGTACATATGAGGCGCTCCGGGTACGAAGGGCGAACTCAACATCGGACAATTTTTTTTTTTTCATTTTCAGATTTTAAACCTCTTGGTGAATACACCCATATATATTTTATGTTGAGTTCGCCCTTTTTTCCCCTTTAAATACGTAAATAATGACCCTGCGGTAGCAGGGACTAAAAGGTAGATTTCTTTTCATGATTAAAATTAAAATGTATAAACACAAAATATATAATTATGTTATAAAAATGATGATATAAGAAAAATTGCGCCACTGAGCCCCTAGAAAAACATCTGATAATTTATTAATAAAATATTTAATAATTTCCCGGTATAAATTCAAATTTTTTTTAAAGTTTAGCTAGTTCAATATTTTGCGCCTGGCTCGTCCAAACCTGCTTTAATTAATTTTTTACACGCCCTCGCAGAGGTCTTAAAGTTTTTTTTTGCAAAAGGACTAGGATTTCAATAGAAAATGCCAATTTTGTCTTTTAAGCCCTAAGTAAAGTAGGTGAATCGCTGGTCCGATTTCAGCCATTAACCAACTCGTCCGAGCTATTGAGATAAAAGCTCTAAATACCGGATATCGTCACCCTCACATTAAAATTGCTCCAGTTATCGTGCTAATATATACATATATATATATAAACTTGGTACATTACAATAGGTAGATTTTTGAAGAAAAGAAATCTACCTAAAACCGATATGCGGCAAAGCTGTAACTGCGATATCCGAGCGGGTACGAAGGGCGAACTCCACATCCTAGTCCACAACCCCACTCCTTTTCCCATTCCAGGGAATGACTTTTCTGTTGAGTTCGCCCGTGACATAAAACTTTAAAATGCGAATATCTCGAAACTACGTTTTGTTGAGTTCGCCCTTCGTACCCGGAGCGCCTCATATAAACAAATGCATCAATTAATAAATTTTTCAGATATAAAAATGAAATTTTAAAAAGATCTGCTTTATTTAAAGACAGACCTTTGAGCGCTATGGAAGAGGCTGTTTTTTGGATCGAATACGTCTTAAGAAATGGTAAAATACTTCAGCCCTATTCGACGCAGTTACCATTTTACATTTTAAACTCATATGACGTCATTTGTGTCTTCTCATCATTTTTTGCGTTATTAAGTCTAATTTTGTTCTTGAAAAAAGGAGAAGTTCGAAAAATAAAAGAAGATTGAATGTTCGCCCACCACAAAACTCAAGGTTCTCAAGTCTCAGTTGTGATAGTGATTCTACAATAAAATGAGCTCTTAAAAACGTTATCGCATTCTTTTATCTAGCCTCTCATTCTTCATATCGGCGACAATGATTAAGTAAGTTTTAATTTTAATATTGTGAAATAACGTTTTTTTTTAAGGATATTTATTCTTTTGGCAACACTGAATGTGGTGCTGGGTGCGAAGATTTTGGCGGTGTTCCCCTTTCCGGCGAAAAGCCATCATAATATTTTTCATCCAGTGATACAAGGATTGGCTGAAAAAGGGCACCAGGTGACCTTCGTGACTCCCATTAATTTGGAGAAGCAGAATGCGAACGTAAAGGAGATCAAAATACGAAATATCCTTGGAGATCTGCTAAGTAAATAATTTGATAAGTTTAAATTAGTCCAAAAAGTGTGAAGTTGGCACGACTGGTTAGGTGATGTAATCACAGTGATGGCAGGTGCACAATTTAATAAGTTTAAATTAGTCCAAAAAGTGTGAAGTTGGCACGACTGGTTAGGTGATGTAATCACAGTGATGGCAGGTGCACTAATAAGTTTAAATTAGTCCAAAAAGTGTGAAGTTGGCACGACTGGTTAGGTGATGTAATCACAGTGATGGCAGGTGCACTATTTAATAAGTTTAAATTAGTCCAAAAAGTGTGAAGTTGGCACGACTGGTTAGGTGATGTAATCACAGTGATGGCAGGTGCACAATTTAATAAGTTTAAATTAGTCCAAAAATGCGAAGTTGGCACGACTGGTTAGGTGATGTAATCACAGTGATGGCAGGTGCACTATTTAATAAGTTTAAATTAGTCCAAAAAGTGTGAAGTTGGCACGACTGGTTAGGTGATGTAATCACAGTGATGGCAGGTGCACTATTTAATAAGTTTAAATTAGTCCAAAAAGTGTGAAGTTGGCACGACTGGTTAGGTGATGTAATCACAGTGATGGCAGGTGCACTAATAAGTTTAAATTAGTCCAAAAAGTGTGAAGTTGGCACGACTGGTTAGGTGATGTAATCACAGTGATGGCAGGTGCACTATTTAATAAGTTTAAATTAGTCCAAAAAGTGTGAAGTTGGCACGACTGGTTAGGTGATGTAATCACAGTGATGGCAGGTGCACAATTTAATAAGTTTAAATTAGTCCAAAAATGCGAAGTTGGCACGACTGGTTAGGTGATGTAATCACAGTGATGGCAGGTGCACTATTTAATAAGTTTAAATTAGTCCAAAAAGTGTGAAGTTGGCACGACTGGTTAGGTGATGTAATCACAGTGATGGCAGGTGCACAATTTAATAAGTTTAAATTAGTCCAAAAAGTGTGAAGTTGGCACGACTGGTTAGGTGATGTAATCACAGTGATGGCAGGTGCACTAATAAGTTTAAATTAGTCCAAAAAGTGTGAAGTTGGCACGACTGGTTAGGTGATGTAATCACAGTGATGGCAGGTGCACTATTTAATAAGTTTAAATTAGTCCAAAAAGTGTGAAGTTGGCACGACTGGTTAGGTGATGTAATCACAGTGATGGCAGGTGCACAATTTAATAAGTTTAAATTAGTCCAAAAATGCGCAGTTGGCACGACTGGTTAGGTGATGTAATCACAGTGATGGCAGGTGCACTATTTAATAAGTTTAAATTAGTCCAAAAAGTGTGAAGTTGGCACGACTGGTTAGGTGATGTAATCACAGTGATGGCAGGTGCACTATTTAATAAGTTTAAATTAGTCCAAAAATGCGCAGTTGGCACGACTGGTTAGGTGATGTAATCACAGTGATGGCAGGTGCACAATTTAATAAGTTTAAATTGGTTCAAAAAGTGTGAAGTTGGCACGACTGGTTAGGCAATGTAATCACAGTGATGGCAGGTGCACTATTTAATAAGTTTAAATTAGTCCAAAAAGTGTGATGTTGGCACGACTGGTTAGGCAATGTAATCACAGTGATGGCAGGTGCACAATTTAATAAGTTTAAATTAGTCCAAAAATGTGAAGTTGGCACGACTGGTTGGGTGATGTAATCACAGTGATGGCAGGTGCACTATAAGTTTAAATTAGTCCAAAAATGTGAAGTTGGCACGACTGGTTAGGTGATGTAATCACAGTGATGGCAGGTGCACTATTTAATAAGTTTAAATTAGGTAGTCCAAAAATGTGCAGTTGGCCCGACTGGTTAGGTGATGTAATCACAGTGATGGCAGGTGCACTATAAGTTTAAATTAGTCCAAAAATGTGAAGTTGGTACGACTGGTTAGGTGATGTAATCACAGTGATGGCAGGTGCACTAATTCAATCTAGTGGGTGCTAGATTGAAAAACAAATCGCGTGTGAAGAGCATTGAAGATGGTTGATCATATTTTGATCGTGCCTCTATGGATAGAAATCACGATGAGTTATTTGATTTTTTTTTTCTTTTGTAGAACAAATCGATTTGACGAAACTGAACAAAGTTGGGATTTTCGGAATGGCAATGCAGTTATTGGGAATGAGCAATATGGTGTCAAAAAATTTTTTTGAAATGAAAGAATTTGAGGATATTTTAAAATCGAATGAGAAATACGATGTTGTTTTGACAGAATCGATGTTTATGCAGGAAGCGCAGTCGATTTTGGCACACAGGTTTGACGCTTTAGGTGTCGATTTGATCCCTCACGGATACACATCGTGGTACGCCGAACTTACAGGGTTTAACTACAACCCGTCGTACATGACAGACCCACATACAGCATCGACGCCAGATATGGACTTTTTGGGACGTCTTGAAAATACGATGACCACCATGTTATTCACAGCGATCGGATACTACAGCCAGTACAAAATGGACAAATTGGCTGACCAATATTTCAAATATCCTGGATCAGAAAACAGGCCGAGTTTATCAAAATTGGCTTCGGATAAAGCATTAGTTTTAATGAACGCACATCATTCACTTGGATATCCAGTACCTACGTCTCCACATGTCAAAGAAGTAGGAGGTTTGAATATCAAAGATGCCAAACCTTTGCCGAAAGATCTGCAAAACTTTATGGACGAAGCTACCAACGGTGTCATCTATTTTAGCTTCGGCTCTAACCTAAATATGACCGAATTGGCCAAACAAGGCATCGGTGCTTCTTTGATAAAGCTCTTTGGGACTTTGAAGCAAAGAGTTCTATGGAAATGGGACAGCGACGAGTTTCCAAAAGCGAGCGCCAATGTTAAGTTTTCAAGATGGTTCCCACAACAAGACATCTTAGGTAACTGAAACCGATCAATCGTCAGACTATTAATATTTATTTGATTCCAGCGCACAAAAATACGAAACTTTTCATCACACATGGAGGACTCCTCAGCATAACGGAAGCGATAAACGCAGGCGTGCCACTCGTCGGGTACCCATCTTCGCCGACCAACCTGCCAACATGAGACACGTCGTTAACAACAAATACGGACTCCAAGTAGAATTCGAAAACATGACGGAAACTTCCATAAAATGGGCAATCGACGAGATATTAACGAACACAATGTAAGTCGATTAAAACATCCATCAAATTGATAATTCCTTTCAGGTATACCAACGAAGCAAAAAAGAGGTCAGCGCTTTTCAAAGACAGGCCGATGAAGCCGGTCCAGGAAGCCGTTTACTGGATCGAATACGTCATCAAGCATAAAAAAGTCCTTCAGCCAAAATCAGTGCATTTGTCGTTCTTCGTCGTGCACCAATGGGACATCATTGGAGCATTCCTAATATCGCTATATGCTCTCAAATGTATTACTAGTAAACTATTAAGTCTAATTTTTTGCCGAAAATCAAAAAAGCAAAATGTAAAAGATATTAAAAAGAAAAAACAATAAAAACATTCTTAAAACCTAATTTTATCTTCACAGCGATGACCCAAAAAATGAAGTCATGGACTAATCTATTACATGAAGCTGATCATACAAGATCAGCTTCATGTAATAGATGATGAGGATTGGGAATAATCCCAATCTTTCCTCCAAATTTAGCGTCAAGAGCACTGCGAGTATTGCAGTTTGCAAGTACCATAGCCACTTGAAGTAAAATACTAAAATGGCAAATCCACTAGGGAAATTCAAGCTGCAACGTAAGAAACGAGACTTTTCGTCCCTAATGACGTAGCGTTCTCCCCCTCAAAAGAAAATCTACCTACTGGTCATTTCCGACCCATTCAAACGAGAAGAATACAATATTGATGACGTGACAAATTTTCCCAACAAAAAAAAATATATGCTTGGTTTATCTTTGATTCGGAATTATTCATAGATTTCTCCCCCCTCCATACCCTTTTTTTCCGTAAAGGGCTATTCATCCGATAAAATGTTTCCTTGACATCCATTGAATAGCGGAATCTGGAGCATAAAGGAATAAATATAACGAAGAAACGTTTAAACATTTATGAAGGACTTGTTAAGCTTTTTTTTCTCCCTTACCACAACTAGGTACAATATTTTTTTGAATAGAAATTTCCGGTTATAAAAAGGAGTGTACCACCACAACACATGATCTAAATATCATCAGAGTCAAATAAATCACATGACAAAGCGATGAAACAACAAGTACATATTTACATTCTCTCGACATACAAACACAGTACGAGAATAGCTTCAGGGCAATGTCAATCATCAAACATCATAATCGTCAGCATCAGCATCAATCAATTGACATCAAAGGTTCCGCACCAGTTCGACTTGGTGAACTGGTGGAACTGCCTTAACTCGTCAGCAGTTCCGCACCTCTTCAAACCGCTGAATTAGTGGAAGTTCAACCTCGGAACGAACTTCTTGACATCTGCGACACTCACGTCACCGCTCGACAGTTCGCGTTCCAGCATCCACACACGCATCTTCGACACAACATCGCTCAACCCACAGCACTTCAGACCTTCCCCCTTCTTTTCTTCGTGGAGGGGGGGGAGGGGGTTACCACAACATATGATCCAAATATCATCGGTGGAACTTCAACCTCGGACTCGACATCTGCAACACTCACGTCACAGTTCGACAATTCGCGTTCCAGCATCCGCACACCCATCTTCGACACAACATCGCTCGACACACAGCACCGCAGTCCTTCTCCCTTCTTTTCTCCGGGGGGGGGGGGGGATGTGGGTACATCAACACATGATCTAAATATCATTGGTGGAACTTCAACAGCGGAACGAACTTCTCGACATCTGCGACACACATGTCTCAGCTCGACAACACGCGTTCCAGCATCTTCGACACAACATCGCTCGACATACAGCACTCAGACCTTCGCACCGATGATATGAGGCGCTCCGGGTACGAAGGGCGAACTCAACATCGGACAAATTTTTTTAACTTCCTTAAAGAAGTTATTGTGTTACCCTCGACGTCGGGTTTTTGGGAAGGGTCTTCCAGTTATTTTTCATTTTCAGATTCTAGACCTCTTGGTGAATACACCAATATAATTTTTATGTTGAGTTCGCCATTTTTTCCCCTTTAAATACGTAAAAACCGAAATTTTAAAATGCGAATATCTCGAAACTACGTTTTGTTGAGTTCGCCCTTCGTACCCCGAGCGCCTCATATGTTTTCTCGGTGAGGGGTGATGTGGGTACCACAACATATGATCTAAATATCATCAAAGTCAAATAAATCATAACACATCTCTTTCTATCAATTCGAAACTAGTGGTGACGAAACATCCTACAGGACAAAATTTTAAAATCCCATCTACGCAGTAAGCAGAAATCAAAGCAATGTCCTTAATTTAAGGCTTTTATACGAAAATTAATTAGAGCATCGGATAAATATTTAAAACCGGTCATGTATGTGGGCTAGATTGTTGTAAACAAGGTTAAGTTGCCTGGGTTTAATGGGAGCCATTCATAACCTAAAACCCTTCGCCGCAACCCCCCTGTCAACGCACTCAATTTAAAGTCAATAAAAATTTTACAAATTTTGTGTTTCTCAACTCTTTTTTAATCCGTGTTTTATTCCTGGCGTTAGCATTTCCGCCTTGAAAATTTGCATAATAATTAATTCAGAGGGGAAAATCAATTTAATTAAAACCGGTGGATTCTCCGTTTCAATTTGTTAAACACAAATGATGGACTTTGAAATTATGAAGGGGGAGAAGGTGCAAGAAGAAAAAAATTGATTTCCCAAAGGAAAATGTGGGAAGGGCGTAAAAGTTGAGACCGCTTGTTAATCTAGTTGTGTCTGAGAAACGTGGCGCACGAAGCATCTGGAGCCCATTTTGTACCAACTGCGCTCTCTTTTGACTAAGATTTAAGCTCCGCACTTAAAATAAAAAGTTCACCCGCCCTTTTTAGTACCTACTAGCCACTGAAGGAACAGAACCTTTATTCTTAATAGAATCTTGAAAAGAAAAGACATTTATTATTGTTGAGAAAAATAACTCTCGGGAATTTCTTGTTCAACCATTCAGGAATAGTGAGAAAAGGGCAGGTTATACAAAAATTTTCAGGCAGAAAAATGTAATCTATGGCAGAGGGATGCCCCTCTCGCCCGTGGTGAACGTCTCACAATTCTCCCTACCATTAAAATTAATTTTTATTTTTGCGCCTAAAATTCCTAATACAAGGAATCTTTGGTCGCGTTAGTTCTAACACCGATAAGTCATTTTTTATCAATTTTGAGTTAGGCAATGTTTCTGATGGTTTTTGTGGAGAATTCCGTTGGTAGTTTAACCCTATTACCAACAGAAAACGCGTAGTTCACGATTTAGCCGACAGGGGCATTGATTCCAATGAGAAATTAATGAATTTTGGCTCTCCTGAAAACCTAGGAAAAATGACTTATCCTGTGTTAGAACTAAAGCGACGAAATAGTACTTTTTCATTTAAAAAAATCAACCTGAAAGAGAGGCAGAAAAAAAATTCTATTAAAAAATGTTTTTCCCGCCAAAGAAGAATACTACTAAAAATTTGTCAAAAAGTATGTTTTCCCGCCAAAAAGTATTAGTCTGGAGCTGGCCCCGACGGGAACTTCCTTAAAGAGAAGGAACAATATAGGAGGGGGAAGTATAAAGGAGGGGGAAGTATAAAGGACGGGAAGTTGAAGGAGGGGGAAGTATAAGGGAGGGGAAGTTTAGGGAGGTCTTTTAAGTTTAAGGAGATGTTTTTTTTTCCTCTAAATGAATTAGAAAGTTTTTCTAAGTAGGTATCATGGTAGAAATAATGGGATTTTTGCCCAAGGGAGGTCCCTCTCGTACGGGTAGACGTATGAAATTTCTTCCTACTAAAATGATCATTAATGTAGAAAATTGATAATTTTTTTACACCAAAAATTTTTATGAAATCTAACACCGGAAAGTCATTTTTTAATCAATTTTGAGTAAGGCATTGTTTCAGATGGGAAATTTTGTAGAGAATCGAATTCAGTTGGTAGTTTAACCCTATTACCAACAGAAAACGCGTAGTTCACGATTTAGCCAACAAGGGATGCATTGATTCCAATGAGAAATTAATCCGTATTTTGGCTCTCCTGAAAACCTTTGAAAAATGACTTGTCCGGTGTTAGAACTAACGCGACGATTTGGTGAAATCGTTAATCCGATTTTCACCAAATTTTCACCAATTACTCCTTATATTTTTAAAGAATTTTTGGTGAAAAAAAATTGCCACTTTTAATTATTATTATTTTTTTTTTTAGTAGGGAGAAATTTCATACTTCTACCCATTACGAGAGGCACATCCCTAGGCCAAAATGCCCATAATTTCTACCTTGGAAAAAAAAACTTAAAAACTTTTTCGAAAAAAAAACTTTGAAAATTTTTCGAAAAAAAAACTTAGAAAATTTAAAAAAAAATTAAAATTTCCCCCTTCCTTATTCTTCCCCTCCTTCCTTATTCTTCCCCTCCTTCATACTTTCCCTCCCTTTGTTATACTTTTGTTCCCTTATACTTCCCCCTCCGTTATACTTCCCCTCTATTATAGTGAGGGTAATTAAAAGAATATTATATAGCTCCATCATCCTTCCCCCTCTGTTATACTTCCCATCCATATACTTCCCCCTCTGTTATACTTCCATCCCATATACTTCCCCCTCAGTTTTACGTCCCCTCCGTTATACTTCCCCCTCCTATATTGTTACTTCTCTTTAAGGAAGTTTTCGTTGGAAACTTGCAAACCAGTACTTTTTTAACACTTAAAAAGATTGTGAAAAAATTTGGTGCAAACAGTTGGCATAAAATTTTTCAGGTAGAAAAATGGACCGTCTGGCGATTGGATGCCCCTCTGGCCCGTGGTGTAAGTCTCAAATTTCTTCCTACTATAAAAATTTTTTGGCCGGAACCACAATACTCCAAAAAACCGACAAATGAGGGTAAAACAACTTCATCAAAAAGCCTATTTATACCATAAAATCTTGACACGCCATAAATTAATAAGGATTATGATGGACTTGAGGAAAAAAATGAATTTACAGTTCCCTTTGAGAGCGGTTCCCTTTCCTTTAGGGCCCTAAGGGCGTTTTCAAACTCGGGAAGCCTTCAATGACTTTTCCACTCAAACTTTCACGCCCAACTTGGCCGAACAATCAAGATATCGTTCACCACTCGACAAGCGTATGTTTGACGTCCATTAATTTTCTATGAACTCGACCACAAATAAAGCCCTCCATAGAAACTCAAATACAAAATCAACCTATCAAATTCACCTAAAAAAATTTTGAGTCCAAAAAATTTTTTTTTGAGAAATTTGAAAATGTACAGAGAATCTGAAAATTGGCGATTTCGAAATAACAATAAGCCTGTAATATTATAACGATTTCCATGATTTTCTGTGAGTACATTTTAGTATTCGGGTTAATCCCAGCGGATTAATTTGATGTAATCCTTGCACTCTATTATATTTTCTATCAGGAAAAACAGGAATTAATGAAATTTCAATAAGAATTTTAAATTAACGATTTTTTAAAGAAAAAAAATGAATTTGATATTTTAAGAGGTTTAAAAAATCGTTTATTAAGCGTCAGAAACATAAGCGCTAATCGGAAATGGTAGGAGGGAAGGGAAAAAAAATCCTTTTTGTACCTCCAGCGCACGTAATTAATTTAGAACCGAAGGATCTTCGTAAATCCGAGAAATATCTTCGATAACGTGGAATGAGATGAAAATCCCCCCCCCCCCCCCCCCCGAATCGGAAACTGAAGTTAATTAAGTGCTTGAGATTTTTTACATTTTTTACTTTTGAAAAATAAAAGTTTTACAAAATCTAGCAACGCGGCAGAGTTCCTGCAAGCAAAGCCCCGAAAGATAAGGATTTCAGGGAGATCCTTCTATAAAACCATCTATTGAGGGTATCACAAGAACTTTCATTTAAAAAATTGTGTCTAAAAATTCAAAAAAGCCTACGATGGGCTCCATGGTAAAAAAAGTTCCAGAATACCCCTTATAGAAAATCACCTATGTAGGAAAAATGACTTTTTTTACAAAATTTTAACAAAGAAGCCTCTCTTAGCGGAAAACATTCTTAGAGGGTATCACAATAACTTTTTTATGTAATTTTTTGACTTTTCTAATTTTTTAAAGGGAAATAAATAGAGATGAAAATTTTAAAGAAACATTATTTTTTATGATTATCTCCAAAACGGCGAAAAAAAATGTCGAAAATAATTTCAGCTAAAAAGAATACCCAGCACTGAGTGGTTTTTGTAATAAAAGACGTATATAGAAGATTACCCCGATGGGGGCTATAGCACGTGTAATATATCTAAGAAAAATTGTTTTCCTTTTTCATACTAAAAGGAAAACGTAATAAAATTTACTGAAAACTTACGGATAAGAAGTTATTTTTGTGTGATGAGATGAGAAAATTAAAATGAAATTTTTTTGACGTCGACGAAACAGTTTTTTGGGGGAATCGAGAAGGGGTGGAAAATGAACCGACGCGTCGGAAGGTCGGGTGGCGACTGGCAGCGAGCTGGTGGGGGTGAATAGACTGCAACTACCCCCTCTTTTAAAAAAATGCGGCTGTTTTATGAATTTCAATATTAATTTTGTTTTTTCCGCCTCACCCCTCTCAAATGGCAAAACTACGCCCCCTCCATAATGTAATTTCTCAATCGTTTCGATCAATTTTCATTAACTTTTTTGATTTAAAATCTGCTAACATTTATACTATTTATTACTATTTATATAGCGCTAGGAGGACCGCTAATAGACATTTTATATTTTTTAAAAGTTCCTTTGATCCTCAAAAAAGGAAAACCCCGAAAGTTTTTCGAAAAAAAAGGAAAACCCGGAAAATTTTTCGAAAAAAAAAACTTAGAAATTTTTCAAAAAAAAAAATCCGTTATACTTCCCCTCACTTACACTTCCCCTCTCATATACTTTCCCTCACTTTAACTTCCGTCTCCCATATACTTCCCCTCACTTATACTTCCCCCTCCGTTATACTTCCCCTCCCATATACTTCCCACTCCGTTATACTTCCCCAACCATATACTTCCCACTCCGTTATACTTCCCCTCCCATACTTCCCACTACGTTATATTTCCCCTCCGTTATACTTCCCCTCCTATACGTAGATACTTCTCTTTAAGGAAGTTTTCGTTGGAAGCTCTTCAAACAGTACTTTTTTTTTAGTAGGGAGAAATTTCATACTTCTACCCATTACGAGAGGCACATCCGTAGGGCAAAAAGCCCATTATTTCTACCTTGCTTGACACTTGGAAAAATTTTCGAAAAAAAAAAAACTTGAAAATATTTAAAAAAAAAACACAAAAAAAGAAAAAAACCCGGAAAATTTAAAAAAAAATCGGAAAATTTAAAAAAATAGGAAATAAAAAACTTACAAAATTTCTTGAAAAATCTTAGAATTTTTTTCGAAAAAAAAATAAGGATTTTTCGAAAAAAAAAAAAAAAAAAACTTCCTCGCTTATACTTCCCCTTCCTTATACTTCTCCCTCCTTTATACTTTCCCTCCCTTCGTTATACTTCCCCCTCTGTTATACTTCCCTCTCCATTGTACGTCCCCTCCGTTATACTTCCCCCTCTATTTGTTACTTCTCTTTAAGGAAGTTTTCGTTGGAAGCTCTTCAAACAAGTACTTTTTTACGAAATTCAATATTTTATTCTCATATTTCTTAAACATTGTTTTCTTTATTCATAAATATTCAGGGTGTTTATATTATATACGGGGGAGTAAAAAGGAAACCCTGGTTTTCTCTAAGCCACGGTATATGCATAATTATACTGCGATTCGCCTCTTTTGACAACCGACCGTATTTCCACGTAAATATATGAACTCTGGCGGTGAACGTCCTTAATACCCCAAGCCTTGTTTACCGCGGTTGATGTGTTTTGTGTACGTCATTAAATCTTGTCTCCCCCTTTTTTCACCCTTTTGTGTTGAGAATTCAAAGGAAGAAAAAATATCGACTGGAATATGCAATCCTTTTAGGTGGATATAATGGGTCTACAAAACAGTGCTAAAGAAAACTTTTTTCCAGGACTTTTATACGCAGAAAACCAATATTCTACACCACAGATTCCCTACTACATATTCGAGAATAATAAGCTATGTGGAACATTGTTTTCCAAGTAATATTATATGCAAAATCAATTAGGAAAGGTCCCCACAAGCAATACCCGAACGAAAGAGACGAAGTATTTATGTTTTCTGAGTATATATATCTCAGCTCCCTGTAGTTCCATCGACTTGAAATTTGGTACGGATGTTTTCTAATATGATGGGACTAAATCCGAAAATTTGAAGTCAATCGGTCGACAGGGAGCCAAGATAAAAAACTTTGAAAACCCGGTAATCCCGTTGCCGTCATTGTTGCTCAGTTAGAAAAGGATATAGCCTCTCCAGCGGCATCGATTGACATCAAATTTGATACAGATATTCTCTAATATGATAGGAGTAATCCCGAAAATTTGAAGACTATCGGCCCTCAGGAGGCCAAATTAATCCACCAAACATTCCATCAATCCACCCAACATTCCTTCAATCCACCCAACAATCCATTAATCCACCCAACATTCCATTAATCCACCCAACATTTCATTGATCCACCCAACATTCCATCGATCCACCCAACATTCCTTCAATCTACCCAACAATCCACCCCAGATTCCATCAAACCATCCATCGATCCCCCAACATTGCATCAATCCACCCATCGATCCATCAATCACGCAACATTCCATCAATCCACCCATCATTCCATCAATCCACCCCACATTCTATCATTCCATCCATCAATCCACCCAACATTCCTTCAATCCACCCAACAATCCATTAATCCACCAACATTCCATTAATCCACCCAACATTTCATTGATCCACCCAACATTCCATCGATCCACCCAACATTCCTTCAATCTACCCAACAATCCACCCCACATTCCATCAAACCATCCATCGATCCCCCCAACATTGCATCAATCCACCCATCGATCCATCAATCACCCAACATTCCATCAATCCACCCATCATTCCATCATTCCATCCATCAATCCACACAACATTCCTTCAATCCACCCAACAATCCATTAATCCACCCAACATTCCATTAATCCACCCAACATTCCATTGATCCACCCGACATTCCATCAATCAACCCAACATTCCTTCAATCTACCCAACATCCATCAACCACCCAACATTCTATCATTCCATCCATTTATCCACCCAACATTCCTTCAATCCACCCAACAATCCATCAATCCTCCAACATTCCATTAATCCACCCAACATTCCATCAATCCAGCCAACATTCCTTCAATCAACCCAACATTCCATCAATCACCCAACATTCCATCATTCCACCCATCATTCCATCAATCCACATTGCATCAATCCACCCATGGATCCATCAATCCACCCAACATTCCACTGATCCACCCAACATTCCATCAATCCACCCAACATTCCTTCCATCTATCCAACAATCCATCAATCCTCCAACATTCCATCAAACCATCCATCAATCCCCCCAACATTGCATCAATCCACCCATCGATCCATCAATCACCCAACATTCCATCACTCCACCCATCATTCCATCAATCCACCCCGCATTCTATCATTCCATCTATCAATCCACCCAACATTCCATAATCCACCCCGCATTCTATCATTCCATCCATCAATCAACCCAACATTCATTCCATCAATCCATCAATCCACCCAACGTTCCATCAATCCACCCATCGAACCATCAATCCACCCAACATTCCATCAATCCACATTGCATCAATCCGCCCATGGATCCATCAATCCACCCAACATTCCATTGATCAACCCAACATTCCATCAATCCACCCAACAATCCTTCCATCTACCCAACAATCCATCAATCCTCCAACATTTCATCAAACCATCCATCAATCCCCCAACATTGCATCAATCCACCCATCGATCCATCAATCACCCAACATTCCATCAATCCATCCATCATTCCATCAATCCACCCGTATTCTATCATTCCATCCATCAATCCACCCAACATTCCTTCAATCCACCCACGTTCCATCAATCAACCCATCGATCCATCAATCCACCCAACATTCCATCAATCCACATTGCATCAATCCACCCATGGGTCCATCAATCCACCCAACATTCCTTCAATCCACCCGACAATCCATCAATCCTCCAACATTCCATTAATCCACCCAACATTCCAACATTCCATCCATCAATCCCACAACATTCCTTCAATCCACCCAACAATCCCATCAATCCTTCAACATTCCATTAATCCATTAGTATTGTCCACTTCTGTGCTTGTTGATCAGTTAGACAAGGATATAGCCTCCCCACCAGCACTGATGGACATCAAATTTGATACAGATATTCTCTAATATGATGTGAGTAAATCCCGAAAATTTGAAGTCTATCGGTCCTCAGGGGGCCAAATTAATCCATCCAACATTCCATCCATCCACCCCACATTCCATCAATCCATCCATCAATTCACCAACATTGCATCAATCCACCCATCGATCCATCAATCCACCCAACATTCCATCAATCAACACATCATTCCATCAATCCACCCCACATTCCATCATTCCATTCATCAATCCACCCAACATTCCTGAAATGAATGAACCCAACAATCCATCAATCCTCCAACATTGCATTAATCCACCCAACATTCCATCAATCCACCCCACATTTCATCAATCCATCCATCAATCCACCCAACATTGCATCAATCCACCAATCAATCCATCAATCCACCCAACATTCCATCAATCCGCCCCACATTCCATCAATCCACCCAACATTGCATCAATAAACCAATCGATCCATCAATCCACCCAACATTCCATCAATCCACCCGACAATCCATGAATCATCCAACATTCCATAAATCCACCCAACATTCCATCAATCCACCCCACATTCCATCATTCCATCCATCAATCCACCCAACATTCCATCAATCTACCCATCATTCCATCAATCCACCCATCGATCCATTAATCCACCCAACATTCCATCAATCCACCCAACATTCCATCAATCCACCCAACATTCCATCAATCAACCCTTCATTCCATCAATCCACATTGCATCAATCCACATCGATCCATCAATCCACCCAACATTCCTTCAATCCACCCGACAATCCATGAATCCTCCAACATTCCATTAATCCACCCAACATTCCATCAATCCACCCATCGATCCATCAATCCACCCAACATTCCATCAATCAACCCTTCATTCCATCAATCCACATTGCATCAATCCACACATCGATCCATCAATCCACCCAACATTCCTTCAATCCACCCGACAATCCATGAATCCTCCAACATTCCATTAATCCACCCAACATTCCATCAATCCACCCACATTCCATCATTCCATCCATCAATCCACCAACATCCCATCAATCTACCCATCATTCCATCAATCCACCCATCGATCCATTAATCCACCCAACATTCCATCAATCCACCCATCGATCCATCAATCCACCCAACATTCCATCAATCCACCCGACAATCCATGAATCATCCAACATTCCATTAATCCACCCAACATTCCATCAATCCACCCCACATTCCATCATTCCATCCATCAATCCACCCTACATTCCATCAATCTACCCATCATTCCATCAATCCACCCATCGATCCATTAATCCACCCAACATTCCATCAATCCACCCATCGAACCATCAATCCACCCAACATTCCATCAATCCACCCGACAATCCATGAATCATCCAACATTCCATAAATCCACCCAACATTCCATCAATCCACCCACATTCCATCATTCCATCCATCAATCCACCCAACATTCCATCAATCTACCCATCATTCCATCAATCCACCCATCGATCCATTAATCCACCCAACATTCCATCAATCCACCCAACATTCCATCAATCCACCCAACATTCCATCAATCAACCCTTCATTCCATCAATCCACATTGCATCAATCCACACATCGATCCATCAATCCACCCAACATTCCTTCAATCCACCCGACAATCCATGAATCCTCCAACATTCCATTAATCCACCCAACATTCCATCAATCCACCCCACATTCCATCATTCCATCCATCAATCCACCCAACATCCCATCAATCTACCCATCATTCCATCAATCCACCCATCGATCCATTAATCCACCCAACATTCCATCAATCCACTCATCGATCCATCAATCCACCCAACATTCCATCAATCAACCCATCATTGCATCAATCCACCCATCGATCCATCAATCCACCCAACATTCCTTCAATCCACCCGACAATCCATCAATCCTCCAACATTCCATTAATCCACCCAACATTCCATCATTCCATCCATCAATCCCACAACATTCCTTCAATCCACCCAACAATCCCATCAATCCTTCAACATACCATTAATCCATTAGTATTGTCCACTTCTGTGCTTGTTGATCAGTTAGACAAGGATATAGCCTCCCCACCAGCACTGATGGACATCAAATTTAATACAGATATTCTCTAATATGATGTGAGTAAATCCCGAAAATTTGAAGTCTATCGGTCCTCAGGGGGCCAAATTAATCCATCCAACATTCCATCAATCCACCCCACATTCCATCACTCCATCCATCAATTCACCCAACATTGCATCAATCCACCCATCGATCCATCAATCCACCCAACATTCCATCAATCAACACATCATTCCATCAATCCACCCCACATTCCATCATTCCATTCATCAATCCACCCAACATTCCTGAAATGAATGAACCCAACAATCCATCAATCCTCCAACATTCCATTAATCCACCCAACATTCCATCAATCCACCCACATTTCATCAATCCATCCATCAATCCACCCAACATTGCATCAATCCACCAATCGATCCATCAATCCACCCAACATTCCATCAATCCGCCCCACATTCCATCAATCCACCCAACATTGCATCAATAAACCAATCGATCCATCAATCCACCCAACATTCCATCAATCCACCCGACAATCCATGAATCATCCAACATTCCATAAATCCACCCAACATTCCATCAATCCACCCCACATTCCATCATTCCATCCATCAATCCACCCAACATTCCATCAATCTACCCATCATTCCATCAATCCACCCATCGATCCATTAATCCACCAACATTCCATCAATCCACCCAACATTCCATCAATCCACCCAACATTCCATCAATCAACCCTTCATTCCATCAATCCACATTGCATCAATCCACACATCGATCCATCAATCCACCCAACATTCCTTCAATCCACCCGACAATCCATCAATCCTCCAACATTCCATTAATCCACCCAACATTCCATCAATCCACCCCACATTCCATCATTCCATCCATCAATCCACCCAACATCCCATCAATCTACCCATCGATCCATTAATCCACCCAACATTCCATCAATCCACCAACATTCCATCAATCCACCATCGATCCATCAATCCACCCAACATTCCATCAATCAACCCTTCATTCCATCAATCCACACATCGATCCATCAATCCACCCAACATTCCTTCAATCCACCCGACAATCCATGAATCCTCCAACATTCCATTAATCCACCCAACATTCCATCAATCCACCCATCGATCCGTCAATCCACCCAACATTCCATCAATCAACCCTTCATTCCATCAATCCACATTGCATCAATCCACACATCGATCCATCAATCCACCCAACATTCCTTCAATCCACCCGACAATCCGTGAATCCTCCAACATTCCATTAATCCACCCAACATTCCATCAATCCACCCCACATTCCATCATTCCATCCATCAATCCACCCAACATCCCATCAATCTACCCATCATTCCATCAATCCACCATCGATCCATTAATCCACCCAACATTCCATCAATCTACCCATCGATCCATCAATCCACCCAACATTCCATCAATCAACCATCATTCCATCAATCCACATTGCATCAATCCACCCATCGATCCATCAATCCACCTAACATTCCTTCAATCCACCCGACAATCCATCAATCCTCCAACATTCCATTAATCCACCCAACATTCCATCATTCCATCCATCAATCCCACAACATTCCTTCAATCCACCCAAAAATCCATCAATCCTCCAACATTCCATTAATCCATTAGTATTGTCCACTTCTGTGCTTGTTGATCAGTTAGACAAGGATATAGCCTCTCCACCAGCACTGATGGACATCAAATTTGATACAGATCTTCTATAACATGAAGTGAGTAAATCCCAAAATTTGAAGTCAATCGGTCGACAGGGAGCCGAGATATTAATCTTTGAAAACCCAGTGTAACTCCTTTACTTCGCTTCTTGCTCTGTTAGAGAAGGCTTCAGCCTCTCCTCCAGCGCCGATTGGCTTGAAATTTCGCATAGACCATCATTTCTACTTCAGCTCCTTTTAAATCATTTAACCCAATATCTCAACCCAAAAGAGAATGAAGGAACAACTTTTTAGGCTCGTTTTGCCCTATTTGATGGGCCGATCAACTTGCTTTTTTGCATAGATCTCCTTTCTTGTTTCAGAGCTTTTTTAAAGATTCCAACGATTCAGAACAAGATTTTTGGTACTCAACTACACTTGTTTGACATTTTTTTTGTTTTCATTTATGATGGATTGGCGTTAAAAATATATTATTTCACGTCTAAGAAACGTTGAAAGGGAGGAAAAACAAGATGAGTGATGGTAGAGTTGTCAATATCGATAGTTCAAGAGGTTCTTCCATATTTTTTCCCAGAGAACATTTTTTTTGCGAACAAAACGTTTACGCTCCATAAACATCCTTGGAGGTCTATTTTTGTCCTGGACCTCAGGTAATACGTGACCTGTGCTCATTTGAATATCAAGTTACCTTCATTGACCGGACAAAACGTCCGCCAAAAGGATCATAGAGAAGGGGGGTTAACAAAGTCACTAATGAAGTAAAAAACACACGGTAGAGCTCATCCCATCCCCGTTTAGCGTATAATGAAAGTCCGGCCTATTTCCGCTCTGTATATCACACCTTCAAATTGACCTAGATCAACATTCGCTAAAATAAGTATAAATAGGCAGTTTTTATACATAAAAATCTATCCTAAAATTTTTTAAAATAATTTTATTTTACATTATCGTGACAACCGCAGATTGAAACCGGTTTGAAACTCCTCGAGCATGCGCAAAAGGAATTGGACGTCAAACTGGACGTCGTTCAAATCGATTGTCCGTCAAATCTGAAGTCATCTGACGTCAAACGTGACGTGCAAATACTTACATGGTGTACTTAATCCTAAAATGGGTGTTTCTGATCAAAAGGAGGGGGAAAACGCTCAATTTCCTTAAAAAAAAGGAGATTTCTAGAGCTGATAGACTGGAAAACACAGAAACGTATGTTTTAAAGGGGGTTCCTGGGATAAATAAAGAGGAAAACGCTGGAAAATTTTGTAAAAGGGGGTTTCTTGGTCGAAAATTGGTCAAAAAACTGAGAAAAACCCCTAAAAATTCCAAAACAACCGGTTTTTTTTGGCCGAAAGAAGTAAGCAAAGCATAAAAACCTGGTTGTTACCAGGTTCACTTTGTTTTTACGAAGATGAAAGAACGAGGAAAACCCAAAAAAAATTTTTGGTTTCTGGGCCAAAATCGAGAAAAAGGCCAGAAAAATTGATAAAAGGGGGGTTCTCTGTTCAAAAAATTGAAGAAAACCCCTTAAATTTGATAAAAAATGGGGGTTTTCTTGGTCAAAAGAGGTGAGAAGAGTAAAAGGGACGTTTTTTATATGAAAAAACTAAAAAAAGAGGGGGATTCAATTCAAATTTCAAGTAGGTATGAAATTTGTAAAATCCATCACAACCAGCTGGTCTAATTTCTTCCCTTCTTGGATGAAAAAAATAGGGGGGGGGGGGACGTCTTGGTTGACAAACAAAGTAAAACTCCCGAAAATAAGGGGAAAAGAATTTGACAACTTCAAATATGAAATTTGTAAAATCCATCACAACCAGCTGGTCGAATTTCTCCCCTTCTTGGATGAAAAAAATAGGGGGGGACGTCTTGGTTGAATAACAAAGTAAAACTCCCGAAAATAAGGGAAAAAGAATTTGCCAACATCAAAGATAAAATTTGTAAAATCCATCACAACTAGCTGGTCGAATTCCCCCCCCCTCCTTCTTGTATGAAAAAAAAAGGGGGGGGGGAGGTCTTGGTTGAAAAACAAAGTAAACTCCCAAAAATAAGGGAAAAAGAATTTTTCAACTTCAAGTATAAAATTTATAAAATCTATCACAACCAGCTGGTCGAATTCCCCCCCCCCCTCCTTCTTGTATGGAAAAAAAAAGGGGGTCTTGGTTGAATAACAAAGTAAAACTCCGGAAAATAAGGGGAAAAGAATTCGCCAACTTCAAGTATGAAATTTGTAAAATCCATCACAACCAGCTGGTCTAATTTCCCCCCTTCCCAATCAAGTAACCAGTCCCATTTTAACTGCATTCTCCTTCCCCGGCTCAATTCCAGGTACCCTTATTCCCTCATTGTGCAACTCTATCACACCCAGCGGGACTCTCTCATTGGTCAACTTCATGGAAGCAAGCTGGGCAAAAATCATTCTATTGTCTTGCCCTTGAAGCTTGATCCTTCCTCCTGCAGGACTCTCTGACCGAGCAAAAACTGTTTCTTTATCTAGTTTTTACGTATTAAAGTGAAAACTATTTTATTTTAACTACTTTAACTATTATATCATTATTTTATTATTATTTTAACTATTATTATTATTATTTTTTATTTTAATTAAAAAGATATTTTTGGGAACGCAAAAGAAATTGTAATAAGGCGGGAAGGCAGGTGGCGCTCCGCTTGAATTCACCTTGAACTAAATAAATTGTCTTTCAAGCTAAATATAAAATTATTGAGTGGATAAAAATTTTTGAGAATTGTTTTAAAAATTAGAATAACAAGGAAAGAAAATAAAAAAATTCAAAAAATAGATCTTGGTCTAGTTGTGTTGTCCGGGCTGAACTTGGGGCCCTACTCACTGGCGCGATCCCACTACTGCAAACCACGGAGACTTTTGGCTGCTGGGTTTCCCCCCTGGCCCGGTTCGCCTCTCTTTAACTAACCTGGTAATTCAAGGCTCCCCTCGATTTACCATGTTGATGATGAGCTTAGTGCGGACGCCTGGTCGACGTAGAAACACCCAAATCCAGTGACTCCCGGACTCAAACCATCCTCAAGACCCGACCTCCAAGTAGCTGGATTACAGGAGCACGCCACAACTCCCAGTCGAACGATTCACTTCTCTCTGGTCTCTTAATCATCACGATAGACCCTAAAATTCCCTATTTTTAACATTATTCAAAGAACAATTTAATTTTCATGACTTTTCCTTTTTTTATCAACATTCATTTTTAACCATTTTCATATTTTGGTCGCTCAGAGAGTTCTACTAGTGGAAGAATTATCAAGAATCATGGGCGAGACAATTTTTGACCAGCTTGTTTCCATGAAGTTGACCAATGAGAGGGTCCAGCTGGGTGTGATAGTGTTGCACAATGAGGGAATAAAAGTAGAGCCCTGGAGTTGAGTTTTTTATAAACATCCATTTTTAACGATATTCATATTTTGCTCGCTCTGTGAGTCCTAATAGGGGAAGAATGATCGAGAATCAAGAGCAAGACAATTTTTGACCAGCTTGTTTCCATGAAGTTGACCAATGAGAGAGTCCAGCTGGGTGTGATAGAGTATACAGGGTACAGCCCTGGAGTTGAGTTAGCCGAGGAAGGTGACTATAGTTGAAAAGGGACTGGTTACTTGATTGGGAAGGGGGGAAATTTGTCCAGCTGGTTGTGATGGTTTTTACAAATTTCAGAGGTTCCTGCTGGGTGTGATAGAGTTGCACAATGAGGGAATAAGGACAATTATTTACATGACTTTTCCTTTTTTTTTTTTTATAAAAAATCCATTTTTAACAATTTTCATATTTTGCTCGCTCTGTGAGTCCTACTAGGGGAAGAATGATCAAGAATCAAGGGCAAGACAATTTTTGACCAGCTTGTTTCCATGAAGTTAACCAATGAGAGGGTCCAGCTGGGTGTGATAGAGTTGCACAATGAGGGAATAAGGACAATTATTTACATGACTTTTCCTTTTTTTTATATAAAAAATCCATTTTTAACGATTTTATATTTTGCTCGCTCTGTGAGTCCTAATAGGGGAAGAATTATCGAGAATTAAGAGCAAGACAATTTTTGACCAGCTTGTTTCCATGAAGTTGACCAATGAGAGGGTCCAGCTGGGTGTGATGGAGTAGCACAATGAGGGAATAAGGGTACAGCCCTGGAGTTGAGTTAGCCGAGGAAGAAGAATGCAGTTGAAATGGGACTGGTTACTTGATGGGGAAGGGGAGAAATTGGACCAGCTGTTCGTGATGGTTCTTACAAAAGTTAGAGGGTCCTGCTTGGTGTGATAGAGTTGCACAATGAGGGAATAAGGATAATTATTTACATGACTTTTCCATTTTTTATCAACATCCATTTTTAAAGATTTTCATATTTTGCTCGCTCAGGGAGTCCTACAAGGGAAGAATGATCAAGAATCAAGGGCAAGACAATTTTTGACCAGCTTGTTTCCGTGAAGTTGACCAATGAGAGGGTCCAGCTGGGTGTGATGGAGTAGCACAATGAGGGAATAAAGGGTACAGCCTCGGAGTTGAGTTAGCCGAGGAAGGAGAATGCAGTTGAAATGGGACTGGTTACTTTATTGCGATGGGGGGAAACTGAACCAGCTGGTTGTGATGGTTCTTACAAAAGTCAGAGGGTCCTGCTGGGAGTGGTAGAGTTGCACAATGAGGGAAAATGGGCTCTGTGTCCAGGAATTGAGTTAACTGAGGAAGGAGAATGTAGCTATAATAGGACTAGTTACATGATTACCGAGGGGGAAATTGGACCAGCTGGTTGTGATGGTTTTTACAAATTTCAGAGGGTCCTGCTGGGTGTGATAGAGTTGCAAAGTGAGGGAATAAGGGCACAGTCCTAGACATTGAGGGAACCAAGGAAGGAGAATGCTGCTAAAATAGGGATGGTTACTTGATCAGTGAGGGGGACATTATTTGAGCAGCTGGTTGTGATGGTTTTTACAAACTTCAGAGGGACTTGCTGGGTGTGGAAGAGTTGCACAATGAGCGAATAAGGGTTCTGGTCTTGGAATTGAGTAAACCGAGGAAGTAGAATGTAGCTAAAATAGGATTGGTCACACAATAACTGAGCGGGAAATTCGACCAGCTGGTTGTGATGGATTTTACAAATGTCAGGGGGTCCTGCTTGGTGTGATAGAGTTGCACAATTCGGGAATAAGGGCTTTGTCCAGGCATTAATTATCCGAGGAAGGAAATTGCAGCTAAAATAGGACTAGTTACATGATTACCGAGGGGGAAATTTGACCAGCTGGTTGTAATGGATTTTACAAATATCAGGGAGTCCTGCTAGGTGTGCTAGAATTGCAAAATAAGAGAATAAGGGCTCTGTGTTCTGGAATTGAGTTAACTGAAAAAGGAGAATGAAGTTAAATTGGGAATGGTTACTCGATTACGAAGGGGAAAATTTGTCCAGCTGGTAGTGATAGTTTTTAAAAATTCTAGAGGCACCTGCTGGGTGTGATAAAGTTGAACAATGAAAGAAAAAGGAGTCTCTTCTCTAATTGAGTTAACCGAGGAAGGAAAATGCCGTTGAAATGGGACTGGTTAATTTTAACAAAAGAGGAAATTTGACCAGCTGGTTGTGATGGATTTAAACAGTTTCAAAATGTCGTCGCAGGTGTAATAATTGCCAAATTAGAGAATCCAGACTTTCAATAGTCCTGGAATTAACCGAGAATGAAGGATGAACCTTAAATTCTAGTAGACTAGAGGATTTTAGACCAGCTTATTTCCACAGAGTCAACCTATGTCAGCGAACCCAGCTGGGTATAATAGAGTTGCACATTGAGCGAATCTGGGCTTTCGATGGTCCTTTAATAAATAAAATTAGGATGAAGGAAGAGACCAGCTTTTAGAGACAGAATTTAACAACGCTCAGGGTCCTGCTGGGTGTGATAGAGTTGCACAATGAGAGAATAAGCGCTCTGTTCACGAAAACCGAGGAAAACGAATGCAGCTATAATAGGAGTGGTAACATGATTACAAAGGAGGAAATTAGTCCAGCTGGTTGTGATAGTTTTTACCAATGCCAGAGGGACCTGCTGGGTGTGATAGAGTTGCACAATGAAAGAAAAAGAAGCTCTGTCCAGGAATTGAGTTAACCGAGGAGAATGAATCTTAAATGCTCGTATGCAACAGGAGGATTATTGACCAGCTTGTTTACATAGAGTCAACCAATGTCAACATCCAGCTCGGTACAATAGAGTTCCCTAATCTAAAAATATGCCAAATATAATTTTCTCTTACCTTATAAAACGTCCACAAAATATCCAAATATCAACCATCATACAGGATTGAACAGCTCAAGACTTGGCGCTATCTTGCTAACTTTTTAGTTAAAAAAAATTCCGCTAGGTAGCAAGGTAAGTAATTTATAAAATTTATAGTTGGCTGCCCTGAATTTTAACCAAACGGATGGTTATAATCTCTTATCCGGTCACTGATAATAGTTAAAATTATTGTTTTTTTGTATTTTAGTGGCAAAATGGATTTAAAGAATGAAGAAGACGTTAAAGATTATATCAAAAATTTGGGTACAGAATATAGATTTGGCTGCCTCAAAGAAAAGAAACCTGAAGGTCTATTTGTTTTCTCAATTATTAGCTTTGTTCCAACCGGAGTTTGAAACTCCTGGAGCATGCGCAGTAGGATTTGGACGTCATATTTGACGACGTTCAAATCGTTTGTCCGTCAAATCTCAAGACAACTGACGTCAAATTTGACGTCCAAATCTTTCTGCACATGCTCCAGGAGTTTCAAACTCCGGTTGGAACACAGCTATTATTTTAATCTTATTTTATTTAGTTTGCCATCTTCTCGGCGATTATTTAGAGTCCATTGACAAAGACTTTCAGAAGGCGGGAAGAATTTACAGGTCCAACTGCGATGATTATAATTTTGCGAAAAGTTGCTGCAAAACAGGAAATTATTATGTCGCTGGAAAAGGAGGATTTGAACGTTCGACTGATAAAGTAAGATTTTTTCATCCATGGTGGGTAAAACAGTTATTTTTTTTAGAGTTTGGAGTATTTTCAAAAAGGATGCAAATTGGGAGATAACGAGTCTTGCTTTCGTGCTGGATTCTTAAGTGTGATTGCGAGCAAGTCCAAACAGGAACGGTCGACATTTTTGCAGGTGAGATTTTGGTTGGTAAAAAAATTAAATTAAATAACCCACAGAAGGGTTTTCCTCGATTTTCTGGTGAAACACCCGTTTTATCAGGTCCTGGCGTTAAAACATCTATTTTACCGGATTTCGGGCAGTTTCGATTTTCTAGCCTAGAAACTTCCATTTTACCCCCAGTCACCTCACCTCAAGTCTGCCCTCGCCAAATTATCAACGCCAGATAATTTGGTTAAAAGGTTTTTTCTCGTCTTATGTTTTCAAGACGCCATAAAATCATTAAAAATAAGGTTTTGTTGCCTGAATATCTGAGAAATACGCCAGAAAACCTGGTAGAAAGATGGAATTCTCGGCTTAAACAACAAAAAATAGCTCGAAAATTGGCCAAAAATTTGGTAAAAAGACGAGAAAAACCAAAAGGTTTTAGGGACATTAAGACCTTTCTAAAAAGTCAAATTTTATGAAGATCCGACCATCTTTTTGAAGAAACCTTCAAATATTGGCAAACAGTAGTGCATACACCGAGAGAACAGGCCCCAGCACGCGCTCGGGATCCCATGCCGAGCACACTCCTGCTCGAGATCCTGAGCATACCGTACTTGCTCGAGATCCTGAGCATACCGTACTTGCTAGAGAGACTGAGCATACTGTACTTGCTCGAGATCCTGAGCATACCGTACTTGCTAGAGAGACTGAGCATACACAGGAGACAAGTAGTCCCACCTCAGGATTCCATACCGAGCATACTTTTGCTCGAAATCCTGAGTATGGATCTCTGTAGCTCTAGATATTGAGCATATTCTGGAGATAAAAGGGGGTTTGTAGACCGAGAATCTTGAGGAAAAAACGCCATTTATCTAGGGAAAAGAACACCAAAAAATCGGAAAACCACTTGGTTATTACTTAATTTGTGGCCACTTAATTGAGATGCTAGAAAACCCAGTAAAAAGGCAGTTGCTTGGTGGAATTGCCAGGTAAAACAGTATAAAATTAGAGAAAAAGGGATCTTTTCACAAGAATATTTGAGAACAACCCCAGCAAATGCAGCAAAAAAGGCGTTTTATCGCCGGAATACCAAGGAAAACTACATCGTGGAAAAGGGGCTTTTCTCATCAAAATATCCGAGAAATTCCCCCAGAAATAGGAAGATTTTCTGCCTCATAACTGAGGAATCATAGTAGCCGAGAAGAATGCCCAAAAATCTGGCTTAACCCTTTCGAGACTGGCGCAGCACTTTTCGGGGCTTGCTTAGCTGTCCCTTACTTTTGTACTCTCTTTTTGCGCTCCCAGCGCCCAGCAAAGCACAGAAAGCGAGTGATGCGATCATCACGTAGTTCATTTCTTGCCCAACAGATGGCCAGTTTTTGCATGTTCCGCTGGGCAACTAAAGTCGCCTGCGATCTCCAAGCGACATGCGCACATGGCAACTGGTTTGAAACCTGGTTTTAAGGCTGTTTTGAGGCGTAGAAGCCAGCCAAAACCACGAAAAAAGGTGCCTGAAAAGTAACATTTTCTTAGCCAAAAACCGAGAAAGACACCTGATAGTCCCAAAAAAAAAGGAGGTTTTCTTGCCAGAATAACCGAAAAATCGCCAGGAAATGCTTTAAAGAGAGATAAATACTCTGCTAAAACTGAAAAACCGAGAAAACGGACATCCTCGGCAGAAACCCCATAAAAACAGCCGGATTTTAGTATTGAGGGAGTTCCTTCAGCCGAAAACCAAGAAAAACGTCCAAAATGATAATTTTTTGTTTTAATTTGCGTAAAAAACGCCCAAAAATGGTGTTTTAGGTAGATTTCTTTTCTTCAAAAATCTACCTATTGTAATGTACCAAGTAGTCGCAGATTCAAAAAATTTTCTATACGTTTTTCGTTTCATACCTCCTGGACCCCAAAACCATCCTCAGTTGAAAAGTTTATATATATATATTAGCACGATAACTGGAGCAATTTTAATGTGAGGGTGACGATATCCGGTATTTAGAGCTTTTATCTCAATAGCTCGGACGAGTTCGTTAATGGCTGAAATCGGACCAGCGATTCACCTACTTTACTTAGGGCTTAAAAGACAAAATTGGCATTTTCTATTGAAATCCTAGTCCTTTTGCAAAAAAAAACTTTAAGACCTCTGCGAGGGCGTGTAAAAAATTAATTAAAGCAGGTTTGGACGAGCCAGGCGCAAAATATTGAACTAGCTAAACTTTAAAAAAAATTTGAATTTATACCGGGAAATTATTAAATATTTTATTAATAAAATTATCAGATGTTTTTCTAGGGGCTCAGTGGCGCAATTTTTCTTATATCATCATTTTTATAACATAATTATATATTTTGTGTTTATACATTTTAATTTTAATCATGAAAAGAAATCTACCTTTTAGTCCCTGCTACCGCAGGGTCATTATTTTGTTTTAATTTGCGTGAAAAACGCCCAAAAATGGTGTTTTCTTGTTTTAATTTGCGTAAAAATGGTGTTTTCTCGTTTTAATTTTCCTGAAAACGCCCAAAAAATTGTGTTTTCTCGTTTTAATTTGCGTAAAAGACGCCCATAAATGGTGTTTTCTTGTTTTAATTTGCGTAAGAAACGCCCAAAAATAGTGTTTTCTTGTATTAATTTGCGGAAGAAACGCCCAAAAATGGTGTTTTTTTTTGTTTCAATTTGCGTAAGAAACGCCCATAAATGGTGTTTTCTTGTTTCAATTTGCGTGAAAAATGCCCAAACATGGTGTTTTCTCGTTTTGGTTTTGTAAAAAACGCACAACAATGGTGTTTTCTTGTTTTAATTTGCGTGAAAAACGCCCAAAAATGGTGTTTTCTCGTTTTAATTTGTGTGACAAACGCCCAAAAATGTTGTTTTTACGTTTAAACGCTAGAAAACACGATGCTTTTTGGCCGTAAACCTGAAAAATCCTGCGTTTCTTGCCGACTAACCTAGATAAACGAAAAAAATAAATCTTGATCTACAAGTTAAGACAAGTTTAGAAATCCTTACAAGTTTCTTAGTATAAAATTCTCAAAATAACATTATGCCATATAAAGTCGAAATAGCATATAAATTACTAATTGCCATTATCTTCTTATGAAAGGAAACTGACTAGGCAATAAATATAATTTAAAAACTAGCTTGCAGACTATAAAATGTCGTCATGTTCAGAATTCTTATGATGGCGTCAGTTCCCTTCATAATTGAATTAATTTCGTGGAAAAACTTGTTTTTAAAAAAATTTATAAAGGGCAAACGAGTTGTTTTACGCTGAATAAGAATAATATGATTTGTTTTTGTTTCGTAGTGTTATGTTTTTAGAATGAGGAAAGGAAAAAATGGGTTCTTGTCAAACGGGGTCGTCGGAGATCCCAAGTAGGCTTTTAAATTATTTCATATTCCCTGAGGCAACCTTGGGACCAGTTCTTGGCGAAACTTCTTTCCCCGTCACTCGTTCGTGCCGTGATTTCAACTACTTTTCATTCCAGGGGGTCGACCTTTTGAAAAAGAGCTGCGATGGTAACCACGCGGATGCTTGCTACCACCTGAGTTCGCTGTATCTCGACGGGAACGAGAAGCCCAACGATTTTCTTGCCAAAGATATGTCGAAAGCTTTCGAATACGCCCTCAAAGCTTGCCACCTCGGCAACATCTACGCCTGCGTCAACGTGAGCATCATGTACAAAAAAGGCGAAGGAGTCGAAAAAAGCCAGGAGAAGAGCGACAATTATAAAAAGATTGCTTTGGAGAAAAAAAAAGAACAGGAAAACGAGAAACCTCTAGTATTTCAAGAAGGCCTCAAAAACAACTAAATTTTTTTGTTAACATTTTGTTTTTTTGTTGTATATAATGTAGTATTATGTAAATAAAAGCTCTTTTATTAAGATGAAAATTTAGGTTATATACATAAACAGTTTTCATAATTTAGATTTCGTGTTTTTTTCGGCATACGGGCTTCAAGAGTCTTAATCTTATCCGTGCTGACGTAATCACCTCAGTGTTGCCAATTCGTTCCCGATATTAAAAGTCGCCATATTTAAGTCCAGTTCAATGCCCCCTTGATTTTAACGGAAATTAAAATCCCATCAAATAACTGGATCAATTTTTGGGTCAAGTTATATAAGTTGGTTTCCTAAGTCCAAATTTTTTAAGTTTTTTTTTTTCTATGACAGAGGTTACGGCGGTTTTTACTTTCACTCATCTGAGGGTCTCCTGAAGACTTTCATTTTAAACTCTCTCGAAGAAGGTAGATAAAAGTGAAAGTGTAATAAAAATAAGAGGAGGGTCCGTCCAGCATCAATAGAACGTGTTATGTCATCCTCCTCCAACTGATCACATCACACTACGTCCTTTTGTATAAACTTCCGTCTTATTTTTTTCTATCAAGATAGTGGTATATTCACTTTTTTCTATGGAAAATTAGCATTTCGACTCTTCTAGAGTTTTTGCTTTGAAACCACAGACAAAGTTGAATCGGGTTTGACCCTTCACAAGGACAGTTTCAGTTGGTAGAACTGAAAAGAGGTTACCTACTGTTCAGGTTTTCAAAAATGGCTCCTTTTCCACATTTTCTCTGATTAAAAAACTATTTCGATACCCTCAATCCGTCTTATTTTTTTTCCATCGAGATAGTGGTATATTCACTTTTTTCTATGGAAAATTAGCATTTCGACTCTTCTAGAGTTTTTGCTTTGGCCGAAACCACAGACAAAGGAGAATCGGGTTTGACTTTTCACAAGGACAGTTTCAGTTGGTACAACTGAAAAGAGGTTACCTACTGTTCAGGTTATCAAAAATGGCTCCTTTTCCACATTTTATTTGATAAAAAATTATTGCAATACCCTCGATGGATGGTTTTTTCCATTTTTTAAAGGAAGTTCCATCCAGGCTACCTCCAATTTTTTTCTCTTTTTTTTTGACGTAAGAATAACTTTAAAAGTATAACGAGGATGATATAACGATAGAAAAGTATCAAAAGATACGCGAGAATGACGCATGGCAATTTTTATCAAGAGGAAGCCAAAGATTTGTCTGAAGGTGAACCAGAACGAGAATGTTCGGCGCGAGAGTAATAAATAGAAAAAAAAATTAACAAGGAAAAAAGAGGCTGAATAACTTTTTAAAACAAAACAATTTTAAAAATTACTAATTTTCGGGCCGGTTTCCTCAAATTACCGGGCTAAGCCCGGATTTTTTTCCATTTTTAGATGCTGCAGTGGTGGGGATTCTGAGGGAAGCAAAAGTGTTATTGATGAAAAGGCAATGTGATACCCTCGATGTTTTTCGGAAACGAAAAGAATTTCGATTCA
This sequence comes from Orius insidiosus, assembly GCA_014119065.1. NCBI lineage: Eukaryota > Metazoa > Arthropoda > Insecta > Hemiptera > Anthocoridae > Orius > Orius insidiosus. Next base: position 156,505 of record JACGAQ010000130.1, read on the forward strand.
GTTGGTAGAACTGAAAAGAGGTTACCTGCTATTCAGGTTTTCAAAAATGGCTCCTTTTTAACATTTTCTCTGATTAAAAAAACTATTGCGATACCCTCGATGGATGGAATTTTATAGATGGATAGAATTTTATAGATAAAGAATTGGTGGAAAACGTGGTCTTTATCAATCTTGAGTTAGCGTTATGCAATGCATGCGATGTTTTCTCGGCCTCCTAAAAAACACCTGTTTTCTCGGCCTCCAAAAAACGCCAGTTTTTCGGCCTCCAAAAACGCCTGTTTTCTCTGCCTAAAAGAAAACCGCCTGTTTCTCGGCCTCCTAAAAACCGCCGTTTATCTCGGCCTCCTTAAAAAAACCGCCAGTTTTCTCGGCCTCCTAAAAACCCGTCTGTTTTTTCGGCCTCCTAAAAACCGCCGTTTTTCTCGGCCTCCTTAAAATAAAAAAAAAATAAAATAAAAAAAAAGCCTGTTTTCTCGGCCTCCTAAAAAAACGCCTCTTTTCTCGGCCTCCTAAAAACGCCTTTTTTCTCGGCCTCCTAAAAACCGCCGTTTTTCTCGGCCTCCTTAAAAAAACCGCCAGTTTTCTCGGCCTCCTGACCCCCCCCCCCCCCCGTTTTTTTGGCCTCCTAAAAACGTCTTTTTTCTCGGCCTCCTAAAAACCCGCCAGTTTTCTCGGCCTCCAAAAAACCCGCCTGTTTTCTCGGCCTCCAAAAAACCCGCCTGCTTTCTCGGCCTCCAAAAAACCCGCCTGTTTTCTCGGCCTCCTCAAAAATGCCTTTTTTTCTCCTGACTTCTGTCGCCATTTTCGGGTTTCGGGATAGAAAGTGGACCCCATTTAGCGATCTGGTTGTCTGTTGTGCCAGCCGGCCGTACATGTATTTTTCTGGAGCACTTCATGGCCCCAATTTTTACCGAATCTTTCTCAGTTCTTTTTGAAAATCTGTCTGTTTTTCCCCTTGTACTATCTGAAAGACTCTTTCCGAAAATCATCCATCGAGGGTATCACAATGCTTTTTCCGCCAAAACACTTTAGCTTCCCTTAGTTTTCATCTTTCAATCATGTGTATTGAGAAAAATTAGTTTATAGGCCATTTAGGATGAATGTTTGACCCTTCGTGGTGAGAATTGGTGAGTGCTAGTTTCGAAAGATGTGGTAGAATTAAAAGATTCTAAGGATTTCGCCGCTTGACGGCCTTTGATCTTCAGGTGAGTCCTTCAAAGTGGCTTTGTTGCTCAAGAGAACCGGGGAGAAGGGAGCTCTCCGCGCTCCCCCCAGACATTTCACGCGCCGTTTCCGTGCAGGACGAATCTCGCATGCGTCAGTTTCAATCGTGTCTCCCACGGAGTACGTTCTCGTTCGATATTACCTCCTACGTCGCCGTGAAATGTGTCTGTGATATGTTCCCTAATTAAAAACCCAAAATGCCGGCTGTGATATCGAAATATTTGGAGGGCGCCTCTAAATATAACAAGCATAAAATCGGCGCTGGAGTTTTAACTGGTTTGCTTCTCGTCTACGGATGTAAAGCGAGCTACCCGTACATCAAACATCTTGTGCAACCTTCCCCAAAAAAAACCATCGTCTCCAACAATAATAAAAATGAGCCCAAAAACGACGAGAGGCAAGTCCCAGGATTCAACAGAGAATTTCTACTAGAACTATATAAACTTATCCGACTTCTAATTCCGCGGTTATGGTGCAAGGAAGTCGGCCTTTTGTCTGTGCATACGATAGCTCTTATAACGCGTACGTTTATGTCCATCTACGTCGCCACCATGGAAGGGCGGATGGTCAAATTCATCGTACAAAGAGACGTCAACAATTTCGCCCTTATGCTATTGAAATGGCTCGCCGTAGCGCTTCCGGCCACTTTTCTCAACTCGCTCATACGATATCTCGAGTGTAAAATCGCCTTGGCATTCAGGTAAAAAAATTTTCGTCTAATTAAGAAGGCCGTATCGTCAAGGTCAACCGATCCCGGGTTTTTAATGTTTTATTTCCTCTTGTTGACATGCCTCACCAAAATACAGGGTGTTAATGAATTCAAATGACATCGATTCTTTCGGTCGTTTAAAGTAATCGAATATAATGGTTCATGATTGATGTTGACCTTAAGATCTTAAGCAGATCTAATGAGAAAAACAAACTTCAAAAAATAGCTGCAATAATGCTACCGGGTCTTTCAATTCCGATCGAATTTGTCCTCTGTTTTTGGCCGGAAAACGCCTGTTTTCTTGGCCTCTTAATAAACGCCTGTTTTCTCGGCCTCCTAAAAAAACCGCCAGTTTTCTCGGCCTCCTAAAACACGCCTGTTTTCTCGGCCTCCCCCCCCCCCCAAAAAAAAAAAAGACTTTTTTTTCTCGGCCTCTTAAATCCTCCTCTTTTCTCGGCCTCCTAAAAGCCGCCAGTTTTCTCGGCCCCCTAAAAAATCGCCTCATTTCTCGGCCTTTTAAAAAACGCCTGTTTTCTCGGCCTCCCAAAAAAAAACGCCTGTTTTCTCGGCCTCCTAAAAACCGACTTTTTTCTCGGCCTCCCAAAAAAGGCGCCTGTTTCTCTCGGCCTCCCAAAAAAAGGCGCCTGTTTTCTCGGCCTCCCATAAACCCGCCTGTTTCCTTGGCCTCCTAAAAACCGACTTTTTTCTCGGCCTCCCAAAAAAAGGCGCCTGTTTTCTCGGCCTCCCATAAACCGCCTGTTTTCTTGGCCTCCTAAAAACCGACTTTTTCTCGGCCTCCCAAAACCGCCTGTTTTCTCGGCCTCCCAAAAAACCGCATGTTCTTTCGGCCTCCCAAAAACCCCCTGTTTTCTCGGCCTCCCAGAAAAATACCACCTGTTTTTTCGGCCTCCTGAAACCGTCTGTTTTCTCGGCCTCCCAAAAACCGCCTGTTTTCTCGGCCTCCCAGAAAAATACCACCTGTTTTTTCGGCCTCCCATAAACGCCTGTTTTCTCGGCCTCCCATAAACGCCTGTTTTCTCGGCCTCCCATAAACGCCTGTTTTCTCGGCCTCCTAAAACCGCCTGTTTTCTCGGCCTCCTAAAAACCCGCCTGTTTTCTCGGCCTCTTAAAAACCGCCTGTTTTCTCGGCCTCTTAAAAACCGCTTGTTTTCTCGGCCTCTTAAAAACCGCCTGTTTTCTCGGCCTCTTAAAAACCGCCGTTTTTCTCGGCCTCCTTAAAAATACGCTTGTTTTCTCGGCCTCCCAAAACCGCTTGTTTTCTCGGCCTCCCAAAACCGCCTGTTTTCTCGGCCTCCCAAAAAACCGCATGTTCTTTCGGCCTCCCAAAAACCCCCTGTTTTCTCGGCCTCCCAGAAAAATACCACCTGTTTTTTCGGCCTCCTGAAACCGTCTGTTTTCTCGGCCTCCCAAAAACCGCCTGTTTTCTTGGCCTCCCAGAAAAATACCACCTGTTTTCTCGGCCTCCTAAAACCGCCAGTTTTCTCGGCCTCCCAGAAACGCCTGTTTTCTCGGCCTCCCAAAACCCGCCAGTTTTCTCGGTCTCCCAAAAACCGCCTGTTCTCTCGGCCTCCCAAAAAAAACCGCCAGTTTTCTCGGCCTTCCAAAAAACCGCGATTTTTCTCGGCCTCCCAAAAACGCTTGCTTTCTTGGCCCCCTAAAAAAGCCTGTTTTTTCGGCATCCTAATAACCCATTATAGGGGGTTTTTTCGCCAAGAAAACCCAATTTTTGGTCCTTTCTCTCGATTTTTTGGCCAAGAAACTACTTCTCAACAGATCGTTAATAGTTTCCACCGTTTGCTGGAGTTATGTGGCCTTTAAAGTGAAGTTGAAATCCTCTCAAGTTGCCCACTTTTCTGAACAATCGACCTTTTAAACTAGAACTCAATTTTTCCTCGACGTTACAGGTCGCTAATTCTCCTTCCGCAAACTAAAGGATTCACCTTTAATAACAGAGCAATTGAGTTCATACAATTTGAGAAAAAAAAAATCGCCCTAATTGGCTCCCGCGGTCAAAAAACCCGTTTTCTTAAGGTTCTTCCGCTTCCCAAACTTTCCTCGTTTTTTTCATTTTGCTTCCCTAATTTAAGCTTTTATTGCATAAGAAAAAATTCTCCGTTTATCCTTTCAAAACCACGAGTTCGTGACCGGTCGAGGGGAAACCGCAAAAATTTAGAAGCCATTGGTTTTTATTTAAATTTTTCTTCTTTTTACATAATTATACTCCCGGAGGTTATGTTTACTTTACAGATTTTATCAGTTTTTTTTTTCTTGCAATATTTCCGGTTTTTAATAATAATTTTTTTTGTTCTACTAGATTTTATCTGATATTAATGTACAAAAAATGGCTTCTGTTATGTAAATCCTGCGGAATCTACAATAATAAAAAATTCTCTAAATTCTTTCTGACAAAATCTTAATTTTAAGAAATTTCTGAGTTAACTTAAAAAAAAGCGAAACCGGTATTGGGGTGACTGAACGAAAGAGAGAGTCTGATGTCATTTTTCTTTTCTTCCGGTATTCCTTTCTATAGCAGTGAAATAGCTTTTTTTTTCTTCTCTCTCGAAATTTATCGCATATTATGGACTATTGACCCAATATCGCTGGTTTATCTTTCGAGTGGTTTATCTTGTTTGCGTTCATTTTTTTTTTTCTGGAAGAAGGTCGCTCGTTTTGCGTTTTTTTTTAGGGGTCAGATGGTGTCAAGCCCTAAAAACAGCTTTCGAGAACAAATAATCCGACCGAGCCCGTTGAAAACAGCTATATTCTATTTCTTCTCGGCCTCCTAAAAACCCCGCCTGTTTTCTCGGCCTCCTAAAAAATGCCTGTTTTCTCGGCCTCCTAAAAAACCGCCTGTTTTCTCGGCCTCCTAAAACACGACAGTTTTCTCGGCCTCCTAAAAACCCCGCCTGTTTTCTTGGCCTCCAAAAACCGCCTGTTTTCTCGGCCTCCTAAAAAACACCTGTTTTCTCGGCCTCCTAAAAAACACCTGTTTTCTCGGCCTCCTAAAAAACACCTGTTTTCTCGGCCTCCTAAAAACCCCCGCCTGATTTCTCGGCCTCTTAAAAACCACTGTTTTCTCGGCCTCCTAAAAACCCCCGCCTGTTTTCTCGGCCTCCAAAAAACCACCTGTTTTCTCGGCCTCCTAAAAACCCCCGCCTGTTTTCTTGGCCTCCTAAAAACCACCTGTTTTCTCGGACTCCTAAAAACCACCTGTTTTCTTGGCCTCCTAAAAAACACCTGTTTTCTCGGCCTCCCAAAAAAACCCACCTGTTATCTCGGCCTCCCAAAAAACCCACCTGTTTTCTCGGCCTCCCAAAAAACCCACCTGTTTTCTCGACTGTATATAACCAAAATAAACTGAAACGTTTCATAGCAGCATTTTATGACCCAAAATGTTTATTTTTGTTTTTCAACAATAACTCAAAAACTACTCATCTTAGAGATAAAATGACTTAGTTCAAAACTGTCTAAAATTTAATTTTCTACAAAAAAGTTAAATACATCATTGCTCTAGGATGAATAGTTTAGCAGATATGGGGTGGTTGATTTTTAGTTTGGGGTTTTTCCGATAGGTTCGCGCCTACCGAATCTTAGGCATTATCTTCTAGACTATTAGTCCTAGAGATGTTTTCTCGGCCTCTTAAAAACACCTGTTTTCGCGGCCTCTTAAAAAACCGCCTGTTTTCGCGGCCTCTTAAAAAACGCCTGTTTTCGCGGCCTCTTAAAAAACGCCTGTTTTCGCGGCCTTTAAAAAAAACGCTTGTTTTCTCGGCCTCCTAAAAAACCTTCCTAAAAACCTATGGACTATTGACCAATGGTATATGTTGTTTGCTTTTTTCTCAAAGAAGGTCGCCCGTTTTGCGTTTTTTTTAGGGGTCAGATGGTGTCAAGCCCTAAAAACAGCTTTCGAGAACAAATAATCCAACCGAGCCCGTTGAAATCAGCTATATTCTATTTCTTCTTCCTTAAGGGTCCATTATTCGCAAAATTAGAGCAAAATTTCAAAGAAATTAAGCGGTATAACGGACTCTTCAAGCAACATATCTCGGAACGGCCGGCCGGAACCACCGACAAAGTAGAGGTTGTTGAGATTTCCCCCTTTATTAAATAACATATTAAAATCCTGCTAGTCATCCATCATCACGAAAAAAACACCCTCAAGGATAATAATTATGACACTTCGATAATAACGATTTTTTTTTCCAATCAATCTTATCCCAAGGATTGTGACAATATGACTCTTGATATTTCGATATCGATTATGACACTTGGATAATTAGATTTTTTTTTTTCCTTTTTTGTTAATTAAGAAAATTTGCCAAGTCCAATCGAGATAATGAGAGACATCCGTGGACTTTGAGAACGAAATTAAAAAAATTCCTTTGAAATTATTTTTCTTATTCAATAACTGTAAAAGTGTATGATTAAAATTTTTATCGGACGAAAATAACCGTGAAAAATATTTAAGGTGAAAATAGTATTTATTTTATTATCGCATTATCTACAAAAAAGAAGTATAGTTTTTTCCGGATTTTTGTTTTCCTAATTTTATGACAAATCCTAATTTTATAACAAAAACCAATTTTATGACAAAAAAATAATATTGACCTTATTTTTTTATTTAATTTTAGCTTTCCTTCATTTATAACTTTTTGTTTAGAAAAACCCCTTTTTTATAGAGTTTTTTTTTTACATTTTTTCTGATTTTTTTTTTTTTTTTTGACCCTTGAAAACCGGTTTCATCAGGCGTTTGGGCGTTTATCATTTCTTTTAACGGGTTTTGGGTCATTTTCCTCGATTGTTGGGTGTAGAAACACCCGTTTTATCTGATTTTGTGGCGTTTAACATCTTTTTATGATCTTGAGAAACCCGTTTCATCTGGCGTTTGGGCGTTTGGCATTTCTTTTACCGGATTTTGGATCGTATTTGTCGATTTCCTGGTATGCAGAAACTCGTTGTATCAGACAATCAAAGTTTAACTTCTTTTAACCGGTTTTTTGGTCGTTTTCCTCGATTTTTGGGTGTAGAAACACCCGTTTTATCTGGTTTTAGGGCGTTTAACATATTTTTATAGTGTTGAGAAACGCGTTTCATCAGGCGTTTGTGGATCAAAATTTCTTTTACCGGTTTTTGGCCATTTTCCTCGATTGTAGGGTGTAGAAACACTCGTTTTAAATCTGGTTTTAGGGCGTTTAACATCTTTTTATGGTCTAGAGAAATCCGTTCATTTGGCGTTTGAGCGTGTAACATTTCTTTTACTAGGTTTTGGGTCATTTTCCTCGATTGTTGGGTGTAGAAACACCCGTTTATCTGGTTTTAGGGCGTTTAACATCTTTTTAACCAGATTTCGGTCACTTTCCCCGATTTCCTGGTCTACGAAAACCGGTTTCATCAGGCGTTTATCATTTCTTTTACCGGTTTTTTGGTCATTTTCCTCGATTTTGTGGTGTAGAAACACCCGTTTTATCTGGTTTTAGGGCGTTTAATATCTTTTTATGGTCTTAAGAAACCCGATTTATATGGCGTTTGGGCGTTTGGCATTTCTTTTACCGGATTTTAGATCGTATTTGTCGATTTCCTGGTCTGCAAAAATTCGTTTTATCAGGCGCTCGGGTGTTTGACTTCTTTTAACCGGTTTTTTTGGTCATTTTCCTCGATTGTTGGGTTTATTCTCCGTTTTAACTGGTTTTAGAGCGTTTAACCTCTTTTTATGGTCTTGAGACACCGTTTCATCAGGCGTTTGTACGTTTAACATTTCTTTTACCGGATTTTGGTCACTTTCCTCGATTTCCTGGACTGCAAAAATTCGTTTTATCATGCGCTCGGGAGTTTAACTTTTTTTAACCGGTTTTTGGTCATTTTTGTCGATTGTTGCGTGTAGAAACACTCGTTTTATCTGGTTTTAGGGCGTTTAACATCTTTTTAACCGGATTTCGGTCACTTTCCTCGATTTCCAGGCCTGCCAAAATTCGATTTATCAGGCGCTCGGGCGTTTAACTTTTTTTAAATGGGTTTTTGGTCATTTTCCTCGATTGTTGGGTGTATAAACACCCGTTTTATCTGGTTTTAGGGCGTTTAACATCTTTTTATGGTCTTGAGAAACCCGTTTTATCTGGCGTTTGTGCGTTTAAAATTTTTTTAACCGGTTTTTGTTCATTTTCCTCGATTGAAAAAACACCCGTTTTAAATCTGGTGTTAGGGCGTTTAACAAAATAAAGTATATCGTCGCGTTAATTCTAACACCGGACAAGTCATCTTTTGTTAGTTTTGAGTTAGCCATTGTTTCTGACGGTAAATTTTGTGGTGGATCGAATTCCGTTGACAGATTAACCCTATAATCAACAAATGCCTATAATGACAAATGGGGAAAATGACTTGTCCGGTGTTGGAATTAACGCGACGATATTGTCCTTATTTTTTATTTAATTTAGTTTTCCTTCATTTTTTGTTGAGAAACCCCCTTTTTAAAGTTTTTTTTTTATTATTATTTTTATTATTTTTGGATCCTGATTTTTTGGATAAGGGAAACCCTTTCGTTTCAATTTTCTTCTGTTTTGGCATTAAAATTTCTGATTTATTGAATTTTTTTTATCTTTGTACAAATTATCCATTTTCCTCAAATTTTTGCTCAAAAAAACACCATTTTACCTTTTTTTTTTCCCAATTAGTACTTTTTATTAGTCCTTATAGCTTTAAGAATGAAGGACGTCCCCAATTTCGGTTTCCTTCAAATTGAAATATTATTATTCCTCTCTCAACCCGGATGCCAAGGATATTAATTTACAAGGCAGAAATTTCCTTCCTCCAAAAAAAGAAGAAACCTAGCTAACCCTATCTTAATTGATCATCCAATAAATTATTCATTTAGATTAAAACATTTTTTCCGCTTTCCATTATAAAAATAAACTATTTTAATTCTGGGAAGAATAATTAGTGTAAATTAATTGCTTAAGGAAAATTATATTAATTTTTTTTAAGTCCTTGAAAAATTTGATGCTAATTAAGTGACTTTTCAAAATGGTTTTCTGACGTTGTTTTCGGAGTTTTTGTTTTATTTGGAGTAGAATGTACCTTTTTCTTAGTTTTTTTAAACTTTTAAGTTGCCCAATCCGACCTTCTTTCTTCACATCCTAACCTTCCTTTCTCTAATATTTTACTTAATGGACTAATTTAAATAAACGTACGTTTAAAGATAAAAAGAAACCATTCTTTTTCAAGGTAAAACATGTTTAAAGCAGGATTTTTACTGCTTGAAGTTCTTCGAACTTGAATAGACGAAAAGTAGGCGAAACGCAATCAAAATGTGGCAAGAACATGTCGCCGTAGGGCGGGAATCTGTGAAACTCGGGACTCCGGGGAGTTGCGGAGGTTTTCGTAACCATGGGCCCGCCTAGCCGAGTCTCCTGGATTAAGAAATTTCTTTCGGGATATATTTTTTATTCTTTCACTTCCTTTAGTGAAACGATTAAAACTCAATAAGGGGTAATCGGAAAAATGGCGTAATCAGGATTGCCAACTTGATTTTGTGACGGAATACGCTGGACGTACTTAAGAAATCGGGAACCCATAAATTTTTATGCTCAAATTCCCATTTGGGGACTTAAGACGGCTCTTGGGACATTTCTTTTACAGGTTTTTTGGTCCTTTCCCTCGATTTTTTGGTGTAGAAACACCCGTTTCATCCGGTTTTAGGGCGTCTAACATCTTTTTAAGCTAAATTCAGTCACATTCGTCGATTTCCTAGTCTACGAAAACCGGTTTCATCAGGCGTTTGGGCGTTTAACATTTCTTTTACCGGGTTTTGGGTAATTTTCATCGATTGTTGGGTGTAAAAACACCCGTTTTGTCTGGTTTTAGGGCGTTTTAACATCATTTTGCCCGGATTTCGGTCACTTTTCTCGATTTCCTGGTCTACGAAAAGCGGTTTCCACAGGCGTTGGGCCTTTAACATTCCTTTTACCTGGTCTTTGGTCATTTTCCTCGATTTTGTGGTGTAGAAACACCCGTTTGATCTGGTTTTAGGGCGTTTAACATCTTTTTATCCGGATTTTGGTCTCTACGAAAACCGGTTTCATCAGGCGTTTGGGCGTTTAACATTTCTTCTACTGGTTTTTTGGTCGTTTTCCTCGATTGTTGGGTGTAGAAACACCCGTTTTATCCAGTTTTAGGGCTTTAACATCTTTTTATGGTCTTGAGAAGCCCGTTTTATCGGGCGTTTGGGCGTTTAACATTTCTTGGTGTAAAAACACCCGTTTTTTCTGGTTTTAGGGCGTTTAACATCTTTTTAGCCGGATTTCGGTCACTTTCCTCGATTTCCGGGTCTACAAAACAGGTTTCATCAGGCGTTTAACTTTTTTAACCGGTTTTTTGGTCATTTTCCTCGACTTTTGGGTGTAGAAACACCCGTTTATCTGGTTTTAGGGCGTTAACATCTTTTTACCGGATTTTGGTCACTTTCCTCGTCTACGAAAACCGGTTTCATCAGGCGTTTCAATTTCAACATTTCTTTTACCGTGTTTTGGGTCATTTTCCTCGATTTTTTGGTGTATAAACACCCGTTTTATCAGGTTTTAGGGCGTTTATCACCTTTTTTTCCGGATTTTGGTCACTTTCCTCGATTTCCTGGTCTACGAAAACCGGTTTCATCAGGCGTTTGGGCGTTTAACATTTCTTTTACCGGGTTTTGGGTCATTTTCCTCAATTTTTTGGTGTAAAAACACCTTTTTTTCATCGGGTTGAGAAAGGAAGAAAAAAAAAAAACGAAACATAATAGAAGAGCTACTATTACGACTATTCAGGTCAAGACTGGTGAATCACCCGATCCATGAAACGCGTCAAGGTCGCTGCTTTAAGGACACTTGTACAAAGGGTACAAAATATTAATTTGAAGATAAAATAAAATCAAAATGAATCTCTTTGTTCGAAACGATTTCTCAACTGTTTAAAAGAAAAGGTTGAGGAGTTTTCACCTTTTGCAAAATGCGCTTGCCAAAGATTCAGAAGTTACGATGCAACCGAATTGCGTAAAAATTTAAAGCACGAAAGACAATAAGAAGAAAATTGGTTGAAAATTGTAAAATGTATGCGGTTTCCTTCGTTTTTTGACCGAAAAACTTTTTTTGGTCTTTCGAATCAGCTATTTTACTAGGCTTTAGACCTTTCTTCCAATTTTATGGAATTTCCTCGATTTAAAAACTTCCTTTAAAAAAATTGGAAAATACCATCCATCGAGGGTATCGCAGTAGTTTTTTAATCAGAGAAAATGTGGAAAAGGAGCCATTTTGATAACCTGAATATTAGGTAACCTTTTATGGATTTTAGGCGCTTTTTCCGGTTTTGGGATGTTATTTTCGAAAGATTATTACGCTTTTCCCGCACTATTTTACTAAAAATTTTTGTTTCCTGGATTTTTGGCGAAGAAAAACGCTTTTTATCTTCTTTCATGGAGTTTGAAGCAATTTTTGTCCAAAAAACATTCTACAAAGAAACTTTTAAACCTGTTTTTTGACATTTTCTCGGTTTTTTTGGCCCCTCTGTCGAGAAATTACCGGTTTTTCAGGGGTTTTCCTGGCTGGAAAACCACTGTTCTCTTTTTCTTTTTTGACCAAGACGCTTGGTACCTTTTTTCCCAGAGTTTTGAGGGTTTTTATTTTATTTTATTGTTCTTTGGCCAAATGCCCAAATCCCCTTTTTTCTGTCTGCACGCCAAGTTTTTTTTTTTTTTTTTTTTTTTTTTTTTTTTTTTTTTTTTTTTTTTTTTTTTTTTTTCCCCTTGAAATCTCCCATTTTTTACGAGATTCTTTCATAATTTTTTTCCACTTCCTCAAAAAAAAAATTAAGAGGTTGTCTGGATAGAACTTCCTTTAAAAAAAATTGGATAAAACCATCCATCGAGGGTATCGCAGTAGTTTTTTAATCAGAGAAAATGTGGAAAAGGAGCCATTTTTGATAACCTGAATAGTAGGTAACCTTTTATGGATTTTAGGCGCTTTTATATTTACAATTGTGGAATAATGTTTAAATTATTTATTTATTTTTTCAGAACGAGACTTGTCAATCATGCTTATTCGCTGTATATGAAAAACCAGACGTACTACAGAGTGAGCAATTTAGATTCCCGAATTGAAAACGCTGATCATCTTCTGACAGAGGACATCACCGCATTCACAGCATCGCTCGCTCACCTCTACTCGCATTTGACGAAGCCGCTTTTCGACTGCGCGCTCATCGGCCTTGCTTTGGCGCAGTCAAGCCGACAAATGGGTGCGGCTGTTATCCCAGGTTCGACATGATGTAACACCTTATTTTGCTGAAACATCACTTTTTGTTACATAACATCTATTATTAAAAAAATGTTATTTTTTAGGTCCTTTACTGGCTGTGGTTGTGATATCGATAACTGGACAAGTCCTTCGGGTTCTTTCACCAAAATTCGGGGCGCTGGTAGCCGTCGAAGCTGAAAGATCTGCGTACTTAAGAAGCGTCCATTCACGTCTGATAACAAACGCTGAAGAAATCGCTTTCTACGGCGGACATAACGTCGAATTGAACCATTTGAAAGTCGCATACAGAAATTTAGTCGATCATAAAAATAAAATTTTATGCCAAAGGCTTTGGTATGTCGTTTTAGAACAGTTCCTAATGAAATACGTCTGGAGCGGTACGGGAATGGTGATGGTTTCGATTCCGATTTTGATGGCGTCGACAGGAACGGGAGTCGCTCGAAACGTAAGCGACCGAACGCAGTATTTTACGACAGCTCGGAATCTTCTCATTTCTGGAGCGGACGCCGTAGAAAGATTGATGTCCTCATATAAAGAAATCGTCGAATTGGCCGGATACACATCCAGGGTAGGAGCGATGCTCAACGTTTTCAAAGACGTTTCCAACGGTGTTTACCAACGAGCAGCTATCTCCCATAATAAATACAGAGACGTCAGAGGTACTATTAAAATATTCAACCATTTTTAAACATAATCAATTTTTTTTAGGCTCAGTAATCAATAGTACAGATGGAAGTATTAAATTATGCGAAGTCCCAATTGTCACACCAACAGGTAATATATTTTTTGACTTTAAGACCCTAATTTTAGGGGATTTTTGGCCTAATAATACTTTTTAGGGGATTTTAACCCTAAAAACACCATTTCTAGGGTGTTTCAACCCTTAAAAAAACCATTTCTAGGGTTTTTACACTAAAAATACTATTTCCAGGGTGTTTTTACAATAAAATACTATTTCCAGGGTGTTTTTACAATAAAATACGATTTCCAGGGTGTTTTTACAATAAAACACCATTTCCAGGGTGTTGTAACCCACAAAAACACCATTTCCAGGGTGTGGTAACCCACAAAAACACCATTACCAGGGTGTTTTAACCTCCAAAAACAACATTCCTGGGTGTTTTAACCTCCAAAAACACCATTCCAGGGTGTTTTATCCCAAAAACACCATTCCAGGGTGTTTTATCCCAAAAACACCATTCCAGGGTGTTTTATCCCAAAAACACCATCCCAGGGTGTTTTATCCCAAAAACACCATTCCAGGGTGTTTTATCCCAAAAACACCATTCCAGGGTGTTTATCCCAAAAACACCATTCCAGGGTGTTTATCCCCAAAAAACACCATTTCCAGGGTGTTTTAACCACAAAAACACCATTCTAGCGTATTTTAACGTTAGTTTTAGCTAATGATTTAGCAAGGCCATAAAAAAAAAATAATAATAATTTTAACCCTAAAAAACACCATTTCTAAGGTATTTTAACCCTGAAAACACCATTCCAGGGTGTTTTACACTAAAAATACTATTTCCAGGGTGTTTTACAATAAAATACTATTTCCAGGGTGTTTTTACAATAAAATACGATTTCAGGGTGTTTTTACAATAAAACACCATTTCCAGGGTGTTGTAACCCACAAAAACACCATTTCCAGGGTGTTGTAACCCACAAAAACACCATTACCAGGGTGTTTTAACCTCAAAAACAACATTCCTGGGTGTTTTAACCTCCAAAAACACCATTCCAGGGTGTTTTATCCCAAAAACACCATTCCAGGGTGTTTATCCCAAAAACACCATTCAGGGTGTTTATCCCCAAAACACCATTCCAGGGTGTTTTATCCCCAAAAACACATTCCAGGGTGTTTATCCCCAAAAACACCATTCCAGGGTGTTTTATCCCAAAAAACACCATTCCAGGGTGTTTTATCCCCAAAAACACAATTTCCAGGGCTTTTATCCCCAAAAACACCATTTCCAGGGTGTTTTAACCACAAAACACCATTTCTATATTTTAACGCTAGTTTTGGCTAATAATTTAGCAAGGCCATTAAAAAAATAATAATAATAATTTTAACCCTAAAAAACACCATTTCTAGGGTATTTTAACCCTAAAAAACACCATTTCTAGGGTATTTTTACCCTAAAAAACACCATTTCTAGGGTATTTAACCCTAAAAAAACCATTTCTAGGGCGTTTTAACCCTAAAAAAACCATTCTAGGATGTTTAACCCTAAAAAAACCATTTCTAGGGTGTTTTAACCCTAAAAACACCATTTTACTCTTTTTTTTAAGTGTTATGGCCAAGAAAACGTATTTTTCTTGTAATTTTCTGCAGTAAAGCCTTGAAAAACACCTTTTTTGGGCGTTTTCACAATGGCACTGAAAGAGCACCTGCTATGAAGCAATGATCTTAATTGTGTTTTAGGGGATGTTGTAATACCAAACTTAGCATCCATATAAAGCCAGGACGACATTATTAATCACGGACCAAACGGCTGCGGTAAATCATCGATGTTCCGTGTAATCTGCGGTCTCTGGCCACTTTACGACGGTTACTCCATACGCCGCCGAATGCGACAATGTTTTATAACGCAGCGTCGTAATGTCGATCGGGACTCTTCGGAACAAATTATCTACCCGGATACTGTGGAAGATATGAAAAGAAAGGTGTGACAGACAGCGACCTTGAAGAATGCCTCAGTCACGCGCTTTAAAATCGCTGGTCGCCCGCGAAGGCGGTTGGTCCGCAGAAGCAGATTGGAAAGATATACTTTCAGGCGGCGAAAAACAAGGATCGCCATCGCCCAGGCTTTTCTACCACAAGTAATATTTTAATAATTTCTTAAAAAATAATCTTTTTTTAGACTCATTTGCTTTACTGGATGAATGTACAAGCGCTGTGAGCATGGATGTAGAAAGCCAAATGTACGAAGATGCTAAATCGCTCGCATCACTTTATTGACTATTACACAGGCCTTCATATGGTAAACCCAAATAATTTATTCTTTTTAATTATTTCAGGAAATTCCATGACGAAATCCTTGAATTTGACGGTCAGGGAAGTTGGCAGCTGAAAGAAGTGTCAAAATAAACAAAAATCAAAGGTTGGTATAAAAAAAATGGCTTTTTTCTATGCCTCCTTGATTTTAATTTCTTTTTTAAGGACTTTGAGAACCTCATAAGAGGCTAAAAGACAAAAAATGAATCCGGTGGCCAATATTAAATTTTTTTATGTAATATAATGTACTTAGTTGAAAGAAATTTTAATTTTATCATAATAAAAATATAATAAAAAGTTGTACAGATTTATACGTATTTTCGATATTGTTTTTTTGAATTTTTCAAAATGATAGTCGTCGGTCGCTTTTTCGGCGCCTTTGTTCCTTTTTCTGGCTTTCCCACAGAAGTTTCAATTTCGCCTCTTCTGTCGCTTCAATATTTTTAATTTTCGCCCTAAAAAGAATTGATTTAAAAGAAAGACATATGGCCTTGAACTTACTCAATTCCAAGGTCAACTTCTGGAATTCCGCTCAACATTGATTGGACAACATTTCCTCGCTTCGCTGAGATGACGATGCCCTCAAATGATCCGGAATCGCCAAAAGGGCCGCTTCTTCGGGCGAACAGTATTTTTTCTCTTCGCCCTCACTTTTTTTTTACCTTTTCTCTTCGACAACTCAACCTCAATATATTTCATCCTAAAAAGTAAATAATAAACACTAAAAACAACATAAAAATTATACATTTCATCATCTTCATCTCGTTTGTTTGTTTCCGCTGAAAACTGTGTTCCGATTTCCGTACTATAAGCATCATCTTCATCATCAACTTTTTTTTTCAGGCTTGCCATATTTACAAGACCTCCAGTTTTAATTTTAAATGGATCAGACTAAAATAAATAATTATAAAAAAAACGAAAAAAAAAAACCAAAATTAAATTTACAAGAAGAATTTCTTCGGTTTTGAAATTTTTTCACGAGTGCGAGAGTGACGACGCTCACACCGTTGGGGCGTTCACGCATCTTTTGGACCGTTTTCATTTCTTCAATTTTACTCCTAAAAAAAAAAAAAGTTCAGTTGGTAAGGCTGTGACAGACGTCACTCCAGGCATGCCGTCATAGACAGTTCAGTTGGTAAGGCTGTGACAGACGTCACTCCCAGGCAGTGCCATTATAGAAAGTTAAGTTGGTAAGGCAGTGACAGACGTCACTCCCAGGCAGTGCCATTATAGAAAGTTCAGTTGGTAAGGCTGTGACAGACGTCACTCCCAGGCAGTGCCATTATAGACAGTTCAGTTGGTAAGGCTGTGACAGACGTCACTCCTAGGCAGTGCCATTAAAGACAGTTGGTAAGGCTGTGACAGACGTCACTCCCAGGCAGTGCCATTATAGACAGTTCAGTTGGTAAGTCTGTGACAGACGTCACTCCCAGGCAGTGCCATTAAAGACAGTTCAGTTGGTAAGGCTGTGACAGACGTCACTCCCAGGCAATGCCGTCATAGACAGATCAGTTGGTAGGCTGTGATAGACGTCACTCCCAGGCAGTGCCATTATAGACAGTTCAGTTGGTAAGGCTGTGACAGACGTCACTCCCAGGCAGTGCCATTAAGACAGTTCAATTGGTAAGGCTGTGACAGACGTCACTCCCAGGCAGAGCCGTAATACACAGTACAGTTGGTAAGCCTGTAACTTTGACACGATACTTACAAAATTTCATTTTCCTCATCAGATTCTTCGTCGACTTTCGTCCTTCGAACGTTCTTTCTTTTAACTTTTTTAAATTTGACAACATTTTTGTTCTTCTTCAGACATTTTATTTCAGTTATACCAACTTAACAGAAGCACATAATGAAAATTTAAAAAAAAATAGGTCTCTTATATGAAAAATATTTTTTAACTGATTTTTAAAGTAAATAAAATGTTTTGTTTGTAAGTATAAATGAGGTTACGCTGCAGTCTTGTAGACTGTTATCCGTCAAGTTTGCCA
Source organism: Orius insidiosus (assembly GCA_014119065.1). NCBI lineage: Eukaryota > Metazoa > Arthropoda > Insecta > Hemiptera > Anthocoridae > Orius > Orius insidiosus. The sequence goes on from JACGAQ010000130.1 coordinate 173,728, forward strand.
AATTGGCGGGAAATGAATTCTAGAATACAAAAGTGCTGCGTTTTCTACCCACCCCACAAGAGGGTTGATGGATTCGTTCAAACCTCATTGAAACATTCGGAGTCATTTCATGCAAGCGGGAGAACACCGTCAACATAACGCATTTCACCCTAAAGTAGTTGAACATAAAATATCTGGATTTCGACATAAAAAATCTTTATTCACCATAATGCGTTTCGGCATAATGCAATTGAACATAAAGCTCTCAAAAGTTCAAAAATTTTGAGCATAGTATTTCAACATAAGCGTTCGCCATAAACGACTTTTTCAATAAATACAAGTCGACATGAAATAAGTGCAAGTCACCATAAACGCATCTCACCATAAAGCTCCCTTAAACTTGTTTCGCCATAAAACTGTTTCCGTCGTTTAGGCAAATACTCACCAAAACTAGGACAGCGAAAGAGCCTACTTTCGCCGTTTAAAACGCGATTATGGCGAAACGACAAAAACCTTGACATTTCACCAAAATGCAATTCAGCATGAAGCATCTCACCATAAACTAGGAAAAGCAAGCTGGCAGCCAATGGGATCAGCTCCTTTTAAGACACAAGGGGAAAAAAGCCTTTTTTGGCTGTCCCTATTTCACCATAATGCGTTTCGGCATAATGCAATTGAACATAAAGCTCTCAAAGTTCAAAAATTTTGAGCATAGTATTTCAACATAAAGCGTTTCGCCATAAACGACTTTTTCAATAAATACAAGTCGACATGAAATAAGTGCAAGTCACCATAACGCATCTCACCATAAAAGCCTCCCTTTAAACTTGTTTCGCCATAAAACTGTTTCCGTCGTTTAGGCAAATACATCTCACCATAAACTAGGGACAGCGAAAGAGCCTACTTTCGCCGTTTAAAACGCGATTATGGCGAAACGACAAAAACCTTGACATTTCATCAAAATGCAATTCAGCATGAAGCATCACCAAAAACTAGGAAAAGCAAGCTGGCCAATGGGATCAGCTCCTTTAAGACACAAGGGGAAAAAAAGCCTTGTTTTAACTGTCCCTAGTTTATGGTGAGATGTATTATGCCCAAACGACAGAAACAGTTTTATGGCGAAATGAGAAGTTCTTTAAATGAAAGTTCCTTTATGTTCAACTGTTATATCGAAATAAGTTTTATGTCCAACGACAAGTGTTAAATCTCTTCTTTATGGTGAGATGTATTATGTTCAAATGCATTATGCTGAACGTTATCGACTATTCTTTATGTTTAATTGCAGATTTTTAATGGTGAACGGTAACTCACTGTTTCCGCTATTTTATGGTCAAATGCATTATGGCAAACTGCATTATGTCGTATACACTCAAACAGGACCATTAGATCAGCAGGGTCAATATGACTGCCCTGTCTCCCACTTCGTGTTTTTTTGTGGCATGCCACACATAAAATCCATCAAAATGCAAGGATATACATAAAATCAATAAAAATTAATCATTTACATATTTAATTATCAATTTTATATTCTAAAAAAATAAATAAAAAAAAAGAAAATCGTTTTTTCCACAAAATAAATTATGTCCATTTTTGTTATATACAAAAGAGTCGTCAAAATGGCCGATACTATAAATTACTAAGCAAATTTTGGTTTAACTGGAGATCGGAAACGAGCGAAAAGTGGTCTGAAGGGTAAGAAAAGGAAGGAGCCTATTTTCTCCAAGTTGCTCCTGTCGGAAATTCGAGTACGTCGTCAACTTTCAATTTTCCTTTTGAATAGAAGATGTAGTCTAAACGTATGGCAAACTTCTCTTCTTGTCGTACCTTAAAATTTAAAAGATAAATAAATAAATTTTTGGTTTCTTTTTTTTAGACTTACTTTCCAGGTGGTGTACGGCGGTTCGCCGCGAGCGTCGCAGTATGCAGAGGCGAGACGTAATCCAGGATGTGAAGTCACACTGAATAAATAGGCTCTACAGGTTCAGCGTTAAAATCCCGGTTAAATAACAGGGCGACCATCAGCTTCAGATGAAACAAATTCCAAAAGGTCTTTCCCTGTTCGTTCCTCAGGGCAGCCAACAGTGCTCCGTTTCTCGCCTTCAAATGTGTCACCACGCAAAGTTCTGTCCCACACGACCGATTTCTCAAAATCGCCGTAAGTGCCACCTGATTACTCTGGACTTTCCAAACTTCTAGAATCCTCGTTGCTGTTTTGACAAGCTCAAACTTGCTCGTACGGAAGAATATGGCATCGTCGGGTCCATTGTTGTCTTTACATAAACGCATGGAGAATCTGGCTTAGGAAAAAACATCCCTTCATATCCTTGAGTACCAAGAACTTTTTTCAAATAGTTAAAATGATCTACTTCCTAAAATAAAAATAGGTTAAAAATTGGTTAAGCAAATTTTTTTTCTATCTTTTTTCAAAAATTAAAATTTTTAGCTACTTTTACTTGTCAAAAAGTGATTTAACCCCAACGCTAAAAAAAAGGTTAGTTCTATGGTAAGCTATGGTGGCACACTCTATTTAAAAAAATAAGAACACTAATAAGAAAGGGATAGAAAATTTGTTTTTTCAATCTTTTTTCAAAAATTAAAATTTTTAGCGACTTTACTTGTCAAAAAGTGATTTTAAAAGTAGAAATTTAAGTGTTGAAGGTTATTACTTTGAGAGAGGAGGTTCCACTGAAGTACTCTGACAGAAGAAGGATCTTTTAATGGCGGCACTTCACCTAAAAAAATCAATCTTATTATTTATATTATTTTATTCTTTACTTTACATTGATAATTTGAAAGATCGACGTGTCCGGCTGATCTGAAGGGGCGTGGAAGAACGTTTTTTCGCCTGTAACTGTGATCTGCAGTAGTTGAGTAGGTCCTCTTTTGTCATCTGCTCGGGAAGTACGACGTCGTTATCTTGGGCGTTCGTTCAATATTTTCGGGGGCAGACGTAAAACTTCCCATTCTGAAAAAAAATTTAACATTAGAGTACTAGTCTGGAGCTTTCACGAAGTATAAATATAAGAGGGGGAAGTATAACGGAGGGGGAGGTACAACGAAGGGGGAAGTATAACGGAGGGGAAGTATGACGGAGGGGAGGATAACGAGGGGAAGTATAAGGGAGGGGAAGTATAAGGGAGGGGAAGTATAATGGGGGGAAGTATAATGGGGGAAGTATAAAGGAGGGGAAGTATGAAGGAGGGGAAGTGACGGAGGGGGAAGTTTTTTTCCAACAAATTTTCTAAATTTTTTAATTTTCCAAGATTTTTTTTTTTTCGAAAAATGTTTTTTTTTTTTTTAATTTTCCGAGTTTTTTGTTCAAATAATTTTTTTTTCCATTTTCTTTTTAAATGTGCGCTTTTTTCCCAAAAAAATTGTCTAAGTTCTTTTTTTTTCGAAGTATAAGGGAGGGAAAGTATAAGGAGGGGAAGTATGAAGGATGGGGAAGTATAAGGGAGGGAAAGTATAAAGGGTGGGAAGTGTAACGGAGGGGGAGTATAAGGGAGGAGAAGTGTGACGAAGAAGGAAGTATAAAGGAGGGGAAGTATGAAGGATGGGGAAGTATAAGGGAGGGGGAAGTATAATGGAGGGAAAGTATAATGAAGGGAAAGTATGACGGAAGGGGAAGTATATGGGGGGAAGTATTAAAGGGGGGGAGTTAATGGGGGGAAGTATTAAAGAGGGGGAAGTATTAAAGAGGTGGAAGTATAACGGTGGGAAGTATTAAATAGGGGGAAGTATAATGGGGTGGAAGTATTGAAGAGGAGGAAGTATAGGGGGGGGTGTAACGGTGGGAGTATAACGGAGAGGAGTATAACGGGGGAGGGGGTGTATAAAGGAGGGGAAGTATAAAGAGGGGAAAGTATAACGGAGGGGTAAGTATGACGGAGGGGAAGTACAAATCCGGCCGGATGGCCGGAACAACCGGCAAAGTTGAGATCGGTAAAGATTCGTCCCTCGGGTTCTGGAAGACCCCCAAAAACCCGTTGTGGAGGGTATCACAATAACTTCTTTAAAGAAGTTAAAAATCTGGGTGAAGGTAAATTTTATTCTTACTCGAACCTTCTTTTATTTTTAAACTTTTCACTTTTAGAGATTTTCTTTTTTTGCAGTCTGGCCTTTAAAATCGCTTAATCAGAAGTGGGATTTAAAAAAAAAGGTTTATTGAAAATTAATTAACTATTGTATATACCGGGTTTTTTTGACCTTATATTCTTTGTAGACGAATTAAAGCATAAAGGTCGAAAAGGCACTTGAATCTAGTTAAAACCGAAACTAAATTTCTGAGTAATTTGAGAAAAAAGATAATTTTTTAAAAATGAAAGATAATTTTTTTATATGACAGACTTCCTCATCAATCATTTGGGGTCTTGCGGACCCAAAAAATTTTTTGAGCTTTTTTCAGTTTTCAAATTTTTTTGAGTGTTCTGGACAAAATTGAGATAAACAACCGTTTAAAAAACCCGTTAAAGCCGCAAGATCGAAGATACGACCTCGCTTTAATATAAAAAAAAAAAGTTGAAGTTCAATAGGCGTTTGGGAAGATAAAATTCAAGGTTGACCGCATAAAAAAACTTCCCACAGGTACGCTATGACTTATGAATATATATTTATTTCAAAAGTGCCGCTACAAAAGAGGAAAAAGTGCTAAAATACAAACTTTAAAAAATGACAGATATGTTCCTGCATTATTTTCCGTCTTGCCGTCATATTGGAGGAGAGAAAAAAAGTCGGGGACGTCGCGGTGCAAGTCTCGCTCTGTTTGGGGCCAGCTGGCCGCGCGATCGATGGCCTAGACCTTGACCGTGTAAAAATAGCTACCCAGCGCGTAAAACGACGGGAATTTAGTGAACGTACCTTAAAATACGCGAGACGCTACGGAAGACACGGGTGAGAGACATGGCTGTACTAAAGGGAAAATAAAAATAAAAAACATAAAATACAGAGCGACACACAGCGTGAATCTCGCCAAGCTCTATTCCGTTCCCCGTTTTCTACTCCCGTCTCAACGCTCGAAATCATTTCCTTTTTTAAAAAAAAGTTATTAGAACCCTCGGTAGTACCGCGGATTTTTTTTAAAATAAACAGGGTGGCCCTCTTTATGCCAATAAAAAATTGGGTTAACAGAAACCGAGCAAAACGTGACTTGTCCGTGTGAGCTATCTCAATTTGTCTAGAAGGTTATTTTTTACAGAAAAAAACACGTTTTTTTTTCTCCCCAAAAACAGTTATTATATCAACTTCCCTTTACATTTTTGAATTTTAGACCAGATTTTTAATTTTCATTTCCGCACGTTTTTTTTTTTAAAAATGCCGATCCGACGGAGTCCGCAGTAGGCTCATTTTGAACATTTAGGAACCTAAATTCCCTATCCCCTTGGTTTTTAACTTAAAGAAGTTATTGTGATACCCTCCACGTCGGATTTTTGGGGAAGGGTCTTCCAAATCTTGGAGGGTCAAATAATGATCTTTACCGATCTCAACTTTGTGGTTCCGGCCGGCCGTACTTTTTATATAAATTAAGGAAAAGTTGGGAATTTTCAGGAGGATAAAATTGGGTTTTATGCAGGACATTATCGCAATTATATTTTTTACTATGATTACGATTATGGATATGATTATGATTACGATTATGGATATGATTATGATTACGATTTTCCTGAAAATCGAATTTTTTAAAACAATTTTTGAAAAAAAAAAAAAAAAATATACAGACCTACTTTTTTACGATTTTTTGAGTACCTAAATCACATTGTTTTTGAACCTCCGATTTTATGCCGATTTTTTAAGAAAATGGAAAAAAAAAATTTTTTTGAAAAAAAATTGCAAAAAAGATGATTTTTTGATAAAATTATTTAAAGAAAAAATTAGATTTTTTTATCTTTAGGCCGTCCGGCCGTTCTTTTTATATAAATTATGGACAAAAATTCGGAATTTTTAGGAGGATAGAATTGGGTTTTATGCAGCTCATAATCGTGATCATAATTTTTTTACTATGATTACGATTATGAATATGATTATGATTACAGTTTATTTACGATTGTCCTGAAAATCGTATTTTTTTAAACAATTTTCCAAAAAAATATAGACCTACTTTTTTCCGATTTTTTGAGTACCTAAATCACATTATTTTTGTACCTCCGATTTTATGCCGATTTTTTAAAAAAATAACACTTTTTCGGTTTTTTTGTGTGCAAAAATTACGATTTTTAAAAAAAATCGTAGAAAAAGATGATTTTTTGATAAAATTAATATTTTAAAATGCGATTTTTTGATCGTTTGGCCGTCCGTCCGTACTTTTTTTTTATAAATTAGGGACAAAAGTTGGGAATTTTCAGGAGGATAAAATTGGGTTTTAAGCAGGGCATAATCATAATCATATTTGTTTTACTATGATTACGATTATGGATATGATTATGATTACAGTTTTTTTACGATTTTCCTGAAAATCGAATTTTTAAAACAATAAAAAAAATATAGACCTACTTTTTTCCGATTTTATGAGTACCTAAATCACATTGTTTTTGTACCTCCGATTTTATGACGATTTTTTAAAGAAAATAAAAAAAATTTCCGTTTTTTTTTACTTGCAAAAACTTACGATTTTCTTTTTAAAAAATCGTAAAAAAAGATGATTTTTTGATAAAATTATTTTTGAAAATTCGATTTTTGATCGTTTGGCCGTCCGGCCGTACTTTTTATATACAAAATTAAGGACAAAAGTTGGGACTTTTCAGGAGGATAAAATAGCGTTTTATGCACGGCATAATCGTAATCATATTTTTTTCACTATGATTACGATTATGGATATGATTATGATTACAGTTTATTTCGTTTTTCCAGGAAATAGAATTTTTTTAAAAAGTATAGAAAAATTTTAAAAAATTTTAAAAAGATTTATCAAACATACTTTTTTCCAATTTTTTGAGTAAATTATTTAAAGAAATTAACACTTTTCGTTTATTTAAAAAAAAAAAAATTTATAAAATTAATTTAAAAATTTTGTACAAAATTAATTAAAAATTTTTTTTAATTTATTTTTATTTTTAAAAAATCATAAAAACGACGATTTTTTGAGAAAAAAAAGTCATAGTGGGTAGGTACAATTTTTAAAAAAAATCATTTAAAAATAATATAATTTTCTGGAAAATTGTAAATAGGTACGATTCTACGATTACAAACGTAGGTAATCGTAATCATAAATTTAATCTTAATCTTAATCATAATCAAAAATATCATTACGATCATAATCTTAATCGTTAGATGTAGAAGATCTTGCTTGGAAACAAATATTCGGATAGAGTCCGTACAAGTAAACTAGATTTAAAAATATTTTGATTTCCGTGATATTTTTAAAAATGAGAAATTTGTTGTTTGTTTACTTTTTTTTCATTGATATTTTGAGAAAAATTGATTATTAATTTTTCTTACCTGACGAGATATAAGAGAAGATGTTTAGGCGGTACGAATCCAGGATGTTCGCCCAATCCGAGTTCGATCCTCCGGGCCTGAAGACGTCTTCGTGCTGCCGGTGAAGTCATCATATCCGCCCTCGCCAACGACTCCGCCACTTGATAGGAGTCCCTGATGCTTAAAAGAGACGGCATCGAGACACCTTCACGTAAACCACCTACAGGAGGCATCACTTTGAATTTAAGAACTTAAGAAAAACACTTCGAAAAAAAAAAAGTTAAAAATCAATTCCGATCTGTCTTGTGTCGGATGCGGGTGTCGTCCGGTTCCGTGTTCCGTTTGGAAGTGAGGAGGTCCTTGACGTTCTGTCGTTCTGCATGTTTTTTTTCTATGTTGGAGAGGGGTGTGAAAGGGTGGGGGCTACCCGTGATCTATCGCAGGTAATAACCATTGGGAAACCCTTCATCCCCACCCTTTTGGGTCTTAAAAACCACAATTTTCACCACCCGCCATTAAAAATTATAAAAACTAATTTTTTTCATCGAACAAGTAGCCATTAAAATACTAGTTCATGCAAAACATCGGTAGGAGCTCTAAGCTCAGATCAGCCATTGATTTATTTAGTTCTAGCAAAACGCCTCCATGAGCTCCACCATCGTGGAATGTGAAATGATAGTATTACCTAACGAATTTTGATAATTTAGCAGATTAATGTCACAGAGGCTGTTTCGTAAAAAAAGATGTTAAAACGCCAAAACGGATGTTTTTGGACCAGAAAATCGAGGAAAATGACCGGTTTAAAGATGTTTGACGCCCGGGGAACTGAACAAAAGGGTTTTTGTAGACCAGAAAATCGAGCAGAACGGCTATAAATCCGGTGAAAAAAATTTTAAAAGCCAAAATAAAACGGAATTTTTCTAGACTAAAATCTGGGAAAACGCCTCTTTATTGGGATATTTAACCAGATAAGTCTTAAAGTCCTCCAATTCTAAAATGATGTGAATTTTCCGGAGATTGCGGAGCCATCAATCAAATTTAGTTTATGCAAAATGACACCAGGGTCGATTCTTTTGACCTGTTTTATTTCTAATTTTTCCTCTGCGATGTTTACAAGTTCGGAGAGGAGGCTAAGTCCTAAAGTCCGCACATAATTGTAAAATTATGTGAATTTTCCGGAGATTGCGGAGCCATTAATCAAATTTAGTTTATGCAAAATGACACCAGGGGCGATTGCTGTAACCAGTTTTGTTTCTAATTTTTCCTCTGCGATGTTTACAAGTTCGGAGAGGAGGCTAGAGGAGGCTAAGTCCTAAAGTCCGCACATAATTGTAAAATTATGTGAATTTTCCGGAGATTGCGGAGCCATCAATCAAATTTAGTTTATGCAAAATGACACCAGGGGCGATTGTTGTAACTTGTTTTGTTTCTAATTTTTCCTCTGCGATGTTTACAAGTTCGGAGAGGAGGCTAAATCTTAAAGTCCGCACATAATTGTAAAATTATGTGAATTTTCCGGAGATTGCGGAGCCATTAATCAAATTTAGTTTATGCAAAATGACACCAGGGGCGATTCTTTAACCTGTTTTGTTTCTAATTTTTCCTCTGCGATGTTTACAAGTTCGAAGAGGAGGCTAGAGGAGGCTAAGTCTTAAAGTCCGCACATAATTGTAAAATGATGTGAATTTTCCGAAGATTGCGGAGCCATTAATCAAATTTAGTTTATGCAAAATGACACCAGGGGCGATTGTTGTAACCTGTTTTGTTTCTAATTTTTCCTCTGCGATGTTTACAAGTTCGGAGAGGAGGCTAGAGGAGGCTAAGTCCTAAAGTCCGCACATAATTGTAAAATTATGTGAATTTTGCGGAGATTGCGGAGCCATTAATCAAATTTAGTTTATGCAAAATGACACCAGGGGCGAATCTTTTAACCTGTATTGTTTCTAATTTTTCCTCTGCGATGTTTACACGTTGGAGAGGAGGCTAGAGGAGGCTAAGTCCTAAAGTCCGCACATATTGTAAAATTATGTGAATTTTCCGGAGGTTGCGGAGCCATCAATCAAATTTAGTTTATGCAAAATGACACCAGGGGCGATTCTTTTAACCAGTTTTGTTTCTAATTTTTCCTCTGCGATGTTTACAAGTTCGGAGAGGAGGCTAGAGGAGGCTAAGTCCTAAAGTCCGCACATAATTGTAAAATTATGTGAACTTTCCGGAGATTGCGGAGCCATTAATCAAATTTAGTTTATGCAAAATGACACCAGGGGCGATTGTTGTAACCTGTTTTGTTTCTAATTTTTCCTCTGCGATGTTTACAAGTTCGGAGAGGAGGCTAAGTCTTAAAGACCGCACATAATTAAAATTATGTGAATTTTCCGGAGATTGCGGAGCCATTAATCAAATTTAGTTTATGCAAAATGACACCAGGGTCGATTCTTTTAACCTGTTTTGTTTCTAATTTTTCCTCTGCGATGTTTACAAGTTAGGAAACGCGTAAAACTGAATTATTCAAGAAATAATTTTTTCTCCCAATGGGGTTCATCGACAAGAAGGAAAAAATATGTAAAAGAAACCCCGTCCTTGACTGTTAACCACTTTTTTTATTCTTATTACAAAGAGGAAAACAAAAATTCTTTTTTTTTCTTTTCTACCGATGCTGTTTTCAGATTCAATCGATTTTTCATGTATCCAGAACGACAAAACGTCGTATCAATCTTCAACTTAAAGGTTAAAATTAGCAAATTCGAATTTTAAAAACGAAAAAAAAGGGCAAAATTTTCCGGAAAATCTCCATACAAAAGAATCTTCACATTGGATAAAAATTGAGAATCTACGACTTGCCTTAAATTATCTTTCATACAGCAAATTATTTAAGAATGTTTTATTTATAGCCTAATTTAAAACGTCCTAGGTTTTCGCATTGAAAATTTTTAAAATTTAAATTAGATGAAGGGAAGTTTTTTGGATATTTAAAAATAAAAAGGATGTATTTTAAAAATTTCTGTTAATGAGCGTTCATATTTTTATCACGCCCGAACATGCGTCACAATGAAAATAGTTTCTCTTCGAAAAAGTCACGTTTTCCACTTTTGAAAATTCGTAAACATTTTGACCCCGAGGTCGATGGGGAAATGGAAAAAAAATTTGTACTTTGGAAGAATACGTCATTGGATAGCCTGAAGTTACCTTCTGCAAGCACAGAAGGGCTAAAACGGCCTTCTTGATTGGACGGGACCATTTTAAAAAACAAGATGATGTATCATATTATGATTCCAACTTCCTGCAGGAATACAGGAAGTTTCCGAGGGACGACAAGTAAAGCCTCGATAACGTTTATTTCCCATTTGGAAACCGTAGGCGTCTGGAAAAAAGTGAAAGAATCTGCGGGAGAGGAAAGAGAAAAAAAATTAATTCTGGATCAGTCAGGTTCACTGTTAGTTCAGGGTTACTTCCTCGGCGCTCCTTCTCGTCTAGATTCTATTGTGATCCTCCAAGGACGTTGACTTCTTCTTTAAAATCTTAACGGCCTTCTAAATCGCAATTAACCTAATTGCAATAAAAAGGATCTAAGTTGAAAAAAATAATTATCGAATACCTTTGCGTTTGGCGGAGATGAAAAGACGCAAAATGCGGGTCATCGGTGGATTTTGAAATGAAATCTTTTTTCCGTTATCACATTTCTGTCATGAAAAACCGAACTGAACCGTCCAAAGCCGGATAAAGAAGGTTAAAAAAATCCCACATTTTTAAAACATATAACCTAAAAAACCTCCCAGATTCTAATGCTTATAATTATGAATCATTAGATCATGATGGCATTGGAAGGAAATCTCAAAGAGAGCAGAAACAGCAGAGCAGAAACAGCGTTTTGTGGCGGAGATGAAAAGTCGCAAAATGCGGGTGGATTTTGAAATGAAATTTTTTTCCGTTATCACATTTCTGTCATGAAAAACCGAACTGAACCGTCCAAAGCCGGATAAAGATGGTTAACAAAAAATCTCACATTTTTAAAACATATAACCTAAAAAACCTCCTAGATTCTAATGTTTATAATTATGAATCATTAGATCATGATGGCATTGGAAGGGAATCCCAAAGAGAGCAGAAACAGAAAAAAACAAGGACATTTCCTGCCATAACGGATGCAATCTTGAATATAAGAACATTTTTGGATGCTCAAGGATTTTTTTATGATCAAATATTTTGGCTTATAAGGGCTACTCCATAAAATTCTTTTTTTGGGTAAAAACTACGGTTGACATAATTTTGAGATAATAAAAAAAATCCCATTTTAGGCACAAAAATTGTTGTTGATAAAATTAACGGTTTTTAATTAGATAATAGATAAAAAGTGAGTTTTTATTTATCGGGTACAATGTATCAAAAATTGATCCTTGGCCGTGAAAACGTCATTTTTGACGTCATTTTGATAAAAAATTATTTTTTTCTTTTTATTGAGGACTTACATTCTGTTAACATCCTTCTCGAAGAGCGCGACACGAACTGTCGATTTCCCCACCTAAGGCCACATTTTGAAAAGACAAAAATAAAGACTTTCTTCGAAAGCTATAAAGAAAAGAGTGTAAAAAGACGGTTTTTTAAAAATTATGAAATTGTAAAAAATCTGTGGGGAATCGAAATTTTTCGCTTTAGGTCAAGGTTTTTGGCTTCTGGTCAAAAAAATGTGTCAAAGCGTTATAGGAAATGTTAAGTTGGTAAAATAAAGCCGTGACCTCATAAGTATGCAGACATGGAAGAACGAGATTCCTGCAGAAACGGAAATAGGAAGTGGAAAAGTGCGTTTTTTACAGACCCCATAATCGGCCTCGCCCTTGCCCCCTCTTACCAATAAAATTTTATAACTTCGGGAACCTCTTACTGTACGACTTCTCTTCCATTTAATTTTATGTATGCAGTTATATTTTTAAATAAAATTAAAATTTTCTTTATGGCCTTATTAAACGCGGATGAGTAGGTTTTTTTTTGGCCAAAAAACCAAGAGAAACGTCCAAAAATCAGATTTAAAAGTAGGTTTTTTTTTCGTCAAAAACCAAGAAAACGTCGAAAAATATGTTTAAAAAGGAGTTTTTTTGTTCAAAAAAACCAAAAGAAACGTCCAAAAATCTGTATAAAAAGTAGATTTTTTTGGTTGAAAACCAAGAGAAAAGTCCAAAAATCTGTTTACAAAATAAGTTTTTTGGTTGAAAAACCAAGAGAAACGTCCAAAATCTGTTTACAAAGTAGGTTTTTTTGGTTGAGAAACCAAGAGAAACGTCCAAAAATCTGTTTACAAAGTAGGTTTTTTTGGTTGAGAAACCAAGAGAAACGTCCAAAAATCTATTACAAAGTAGGTTTTTTTGGTTGAGAAACCAAGAGAAACGTCCAAAAATCTGTTTACAAAATAGGTTTTTTTGGTTGAAAAACACAGAAAATCGTCCAAAAATCTGTTTACAAAAGGAGTTTTTTTGTTCAAAAACCAAAGAAACGTCCAAAAATCTGTATAAAAAGTAGATTTTTTTGGTTGAAAACCAAGAAAAACGTCCTAAAATCTGTTTACAATGTAAGTTTTTTTGGTTGAGAAACCAAGAAAATCGTCCAAAAATCTGTTTACAAAATAAGTTTTTTTGGTTGAAAAACCAAGAGAAACGTCCAAAAATCTGTTTACAAAGTAGGTTTTTTTGGTTGAGAAACCAAAAGAAACGTCCAAAAATCTGTTTACAAAGTAGGTTTTTTTGGTTGAGAAACCAAGAGAAACGTCCGAAAATCTGTTTACAAAATAGGTTTTTTTGGTTGAAAACACAGAGAAACGTCCAAAAATTTGTTTACAAAGTAGGTTTTTTTGGTTAAATTAAAATTTCTTTATGGTCTTAATAAACGCGGATGAGTAGGTTTTTTTTTGGCCAAAAAACCAAGAGAAACGTCCAAAAATCAGATTTAAAAGTAGGTTTTTTTTTTTCGTCAAAAACCAAGAAAAACGTCGAAAAATCTGTTTAAAAAGGAGTTTTTTTGTTCAAAAAACCAAAAGAAACGTCCAAAAATATGTATAAAAAGTAGATTTTTTTGGTTGAAAAACCAAGAATACGTCCTAAAATCTGTTATAATGTAGGTTTTTTTGGTTGAGAAACCAAGAAAATCGTCCAAAAATCTGTTTACAAATAGGTTTTTTTGGTTGAGAAACCAAAGAAACGTCCAAAAATCTGTTTACAAAGTAGGTTTTTTTGGTTGAGAAACCAAGAGAAACGTCCAAAAATCTGTTACAAAGTAGGTTTTTTTGGTTGAGAAACCAAGAGAAACGTCCGAAAATCTGTTTACAAAGTAGGTTTTTTTGGTTGAAAAACCAAGAGAAACGTCCAAAAATCTGTTTACAAAGTAGGTTTTTTTGGTTGAGAAATACGTCCAAAAATCTGTTTACAAAATAGGTTTTTTTGGTTGAGAAACCAAAAGAAACGTCCAAAAATTTGTTTACAAAGTAGGTTTTTTTGGTTAAATTGAAATTTTCTTTATGGCCTTAATAAACGCGGATGACGCGTCGAGAAGTCGAGGTGAAAGGCAGCAAAAAGCAGGTGCTAGGATTAGGACCGTCGAAATCTCAAGACAAAAGAAAATTCTAAAGGAAAAATAAGAATATTAAGATAACGTTTTAAAAGAAAAAGGATTAAGAATCACTCCCCTTTCACCGAGTATTCAAAAGAAGAATTAAACTATTTTAAGAAAATGGAAAAATCCCACCGACAATAGGTAAGACCGAAGTAGGTAGACAGGCCTTTGTTAAAGGAGTTAATGAAGTTAATCCCAAAAAATCTGCAAACGCCTTTCTAATCGGCAAAACCCAGAAAAATTCTGAGAATACTTTAAAAATGGGGTTTTCCTGTCAAAAAAACAGGACGCTATAAAAAAAAAAACTCCGTGTAAAAAACACCCCGGGTTGCAAAAACCCTTCTACAGCAGCCAGAAAAAGTTATATCAACTTCCCCGTCCTTCACACTGAAGAGAAAGAGGAGAGATGAAGCTCCTGTTTTTAAAGCTCCCCTTGGCGATGTCGCAAATTGTTTATAGGTGTGTAATATATTATTCAGTAACAGTGAAGTAGGTTGTTTTGGTCAAAAACCCAAAAGAAACGACCAAAAATATGTCTAAAAAGTAGGTTTTTTTGGTTATAACCCAAGAGAAACGTAAAAAAAATTGTTTAAAAAGTAGATTTATTTCGTCAAAAACCATGAGAAACGTCCAATAATTTTTTCTTTAATAAGCAGGTTTTGGTCAAAAAACCAAGAGAAACGTCCAAAATTCTGTTTACAAAAGTAGGTTTTTTGGTCAAAAACCATGGTAAACGCCCAAAAATCTGTTTAAAAGTAGATTTTTTTGGCTAAAAAAACAAGAGAAACGTCCAAAAATCTATTAAAAAGTAGGTTTATTTGGTCAAAAAACTAAGAGAAACGTCCAAAAATCTGTTAAAAAAGTAGGTTTATTTGGTCAAAAAACTAAGAGAAACGGCCAAAAATCTGTTTAAAAAGTAGGTTGTTTTGCTCAAAAAACCAAGAGAAACGTCAAAATATGTATTAAAAAAGTAGGTTTTTAAGGTTAAAAACCAAAGAGAAAAGTTCAAAAATCAGTTTAAAAAGTAGGTTTTTTCGGTCAAAAAAACAAGAGAAACGTCCTAAAATCTGTTTATTTAAAAAGTAGGGTTTTTTGGTTAAAAAAAACACGAGAAACGTCCAAAAATCAGTTTAAAAATTAGGTTTTTTGGTCAAAAACCAAGGAAAACGTCCAAAAATCTGTTTAAAAGTAGATTTTTTTGGCTAAAAAACCAAGAGAAACGTCCAAGAATCTGTTAAAAAAGTAGGTTTATTTGGTCAAAAACCAAGAGAAACGTCCAAAAATCTGTTTAAAAAATAGGTTTTTTGGTCAAAAACCAATGAAAACGTCCAAAAATCTGTTTAAAAAGTAGGTTGTTTTGCTCAAAAAACCAAGGGAAACGTCAAAATATGTATTTAAAAAGTAGGTTTTTTAGGTTAAAAACCCAAGAGAAAAGTTCAAAAATCAGTTTAAAAAGTAGGTTTTTTGGTCAAAAAATCAAGAGAACGTCCACAAATCTATTTATTTAAAAGGTAGGGTTTTTTGGTTTAATCCCAAGTGAAGCGTAAAAAAATTCGTTAAAAAGTAGGTTTATTTGGTCAAAAACCCAAGAGAAACGTCCAAAAGTCTGTTTATTTAAAAAGTAGGTTTTTTCTTCAATATTCTGTTTATTTCCTAAAAACCGTTTTATCCCTGATAAAAAGCATTTCGCGACCCCGCCAAGGGGAGCTTTAAAAACGGGGGCGCTCTACTGTGTACATCGGTGGGCAGGGAAGTTGATATAACTTTTTCTGGCTGCTGTAGAAGGGTTTTTGATTACAAATTCACATCTTTTGTAGTTTAAATAATAAACTATTGAAAAGACTTTTAATAGTCTGTTAGACACATTATACAGGGTGTCCGGAAACACATGGCGAGCGTTAAAAAGTGGTTTAATGAAAAAAAAGTTAAATGTAAACCCCCCTTAATTTAAATCCAAGAATTTGATGGTGTAGTTTAAAATGCGTTTGGATATACAGGGTGCCCCCAACAGAACCTAACTTCGTTATTTCAAATGAAAACCCCTATTTTTTATTTCAGATTCGTAATCTACGCAAAATTTCAAGTCGATTTGAGTATTGATATGACCATTTTCGACATTTTTGAAAAAATGTCAATTTTTAGCGTTTTTTGCGCTAAAATCCGTTAAAATTGACCTAAGAAACTGATTTTTTTTAAAATTCCACTTATTTTTGTCTAAATATTCCAATTATCACAAATTCAAGCATCTTCGCATTCTGCATTCTGTCGCTAACGGTCTTTTTTCAAGTTTGGACCCATATTTCTTACTTCAGAAATGAAAATTATCCCTGATAAAAAGCTTTTCGTGACGCCACCAAGGGGAGCTTTGAAAACGGGAGCACAGGCGCTTCATCTCTCCTCTTTCTTTACAGTGTGTGAAAATTACCCTATTATTTCGTGGTTTTTCCCCTAACTCTTTTTAGGTTGAGATGATGGGTTGAATATTGAAGAAGAAGTAGAAGAAGTGAAGAAGAAGTAGAAGAAGAAGAAGCCAAAGGCGAAAAACCGGGTTTTTGAAGTACTATATCTCGGCACCCTGCATACCGATTGACTTGAAGTTTTCAGCATTTACTCATATCAAATCTGAGAAGACCTGTATAAAATTTGAAGTCTATCGGTATACAGGGTGTTGAGATCCAGATACCCGAAAAACGCAAATCGGTACTCTACGATAGTTTGACAATTATACCAACCTAAGCAGTTTCTTAGTCCGGTTTCAATCTTTTTAACTTCCTTAAAGAAGTAAATCAGTGATACCAACTTCAAAAAAAGTCATCCTCTCACGTTTTCAGACTTAACCAATGAATTCATTGAACTGTTCAGAATTTAAAAAATCAGTTATACCAACTCTCTCACATCTTCAAACTTCAAATTGATTAAAATCCTCTAAATTGAGTCTAAAATCCTAAAATCCTCAAAATTGGGTCTAAATTGAGATTAAAATCCTCTAAATGAATTCATTGAACTGTTCAGAATTTAAAAAATCAGTTTTACCAACTCTCTCACATCTTCAAACTTCAAATTGATTAAAATACTCTAAATTGAGTCTAAAATCCTAAAATCCTCAAAATTGGGTCTAAATTGAGATTAAAATCCTCTAAATGAATTCATTGAACTGTCCAGAATTTAAAAAATCAGTTTTACCAACTCTCTCACATCTTCAAACTTCAAATTGATTAAAATCCTCTAAATTGAGTAATAAATCAGTGATACCAACCTTTATAAGCTCAAAAAGTTAGAAAAAAAAAAATAAGACCAATAATGCTTAAATATTGATGAAATATCGTTTTTATCTATGTATACTTTAGCCTATTTGTTGTGGGGGCTCCTCCGGGATTCGGGATTTGGACGATTATATGGTAAAATTTCAACTTTTTGTTTTAAAATCAGTGATACCAACTTAAAAACTTGCGTTTCTAGATTTCTTTCGTAATATCAAACTGCACAAATCACCCCTGTGAAATTCAAATCCCTTTTTAAATATGATAGTTCTTGAACTCTCGAATCATGAACGACGTAATTCTGTTTATCACATGAAGTGCCCTCTATAGAAAAGTCTCCTCAAAATTTCCATGAGTCATTTTTTTTCTTGTAAAAACTGGATTATCTCTTTCAGACAGTTTACAAAAAAGAAACTAAATATTAAAAAAAAAAAAATTATCGCTTTCTACTTGTTGACTGCATTGCGAATATTGATAACCTCGATATCCAGTTTATTCGCACTTATCTGGATTCATCCCCCAAGAAAGATGAGTTTGGAAGAAAAAAAATATTCCAAAAACAAATTGATTTTTGTTAAAATAAGGACAATTTCAAAAAATGAAGAATTAAGTTTTAGACGAATCCGCTAGATGGAGGTACCTGAAGGTAAAGACTTCAAAAGAATTTTGCTTGTTGGGAAAATTGAGGAAAAACCCACAAAAATCCGGTAAAAAGGGGTTTTTCCTGGGTCTAAGTAGGGAAAGCCCATATACCTGCCTTAAAAAAGAAGTTTTTCAGCCAAAAGAGAAGGGAAATTGCCTGAAGAAAGTTAAAAAGATGGTTTTATGGCAAAATGGCAATAGGGGCAAAAATGCCAGAATATTTTAAGTTTTTGTCACTGGAAAATTTGTGTAAGATGGTTTTTTAGATCAAAAAATGAATTATGCCACACATTTTTTTTAAGATGCTCTTAAAAAGCGAAGAAACCCCAAAAATACAAAAGAATCTATAAAAAATGGAGTTTCTATTCTTAAAAATCGAGAATCAAGCGATTTGAAAAAACAAAAAAATGAAGAAGATTTATAAAAGCGATGTAAAAATGGATTTCCTCTTTTAAAAGATGTAAAAAAAGCCAAAAACGTGGAAAAAAGGGAGTTTCTTGGTCAAAGGAGTAATGAAATATCGCCTTAAATAAGGAAAATATGTTTTCTTGGCAGAATGAACGAGGAAAAATCCCAGATATTCGATAAAAGGGTCTTAAAGAACAGAAAATTTTTTTTTGGTCAAGAAACCAAGAAAAACGTCCAAAATCTGTTTTAAAAGTAGGTTTTTTTTGGCCAAAAGCCAAGAGAAACGTCCAAAAATCTGTTTATTTAATAAGTAGGGTTTTTTGGTTAAAAAACCAAGAGAAACGATTAAAAATCTGTAAAAAAGTAGGTTTTTTTGGTCGAAAACCCAGAGAAACGTCCAAAAATCTGTTTATTAAGTAAATTTTTTGGGTTTAAAAAACCAAGAGAAACGTCCAAAAAACTGTATGAAAAGTAGGTTTTTTTGGTTGAAAAACCAAGAGAAACATCCAAAATCTCTTTAAAACTAGTTTTTATTTTGGTCAAAAAAGCAAGAGAAACGTCCAAAAATCTGTTTATAAAGTAGGTTTTTTTGTTTAAAAAGCAAAAGTAACGTTCAATAATCTGTTTATAAAGTAGGATTTTTTGGTCGAAAAACCAAGAAAAACGTCCAAAAAGCTGTTATTTAAAAAAGTAGGTTTTTTTTGGTCGAAAACCAAGAGAAACGTACAAAAATCTCTTTAAAACTAGGTTTTTTTGGTCAAAAAAGCAAGAGAAACGTCCAAAAATCTGTTTATAAAGTAAGTTCTTTTGGTTAAAAAACCAAAAGTAACGTTCAATAATCTGTTTATAAAGTAGGATTTTTGGTCGAAAAACTAAGAGAAACGTCCAAAAATCTGTTTATAAGGTAGGTTTTTTGGTTAAGAAACCAAAAGTAACGTTCAATTATCTGTTTTTAAAGTAGGTTTTTTTTTTGTTGAAAACCCTAGAGAAACGTCCAAAAATCTTTATAAAAAGTATGTTTTTTTGGTTGAAAACTCAAGAGAGACGTTCAAAAATCTGTTTAAAAAGTAGGTTTTTCTTGCCAAAAAACCAAGAGAAACGTCCAAAAATCTGTTTACAAAATTTGGATTTTATTGGTCAAAAACCAAGAGAAACGTCCAAAAATCTGTTGACAAAATTTGGATTTTATTGGTCAAAAACCAAGAGAAACGTCCAAAAATCTGTTTAAATAGTATGTTTTTTGGTCAAAAACTGAAGAAACCGCCCGAAAATTTTGGCAGAGGTGGCTTCACGGTTAAAAAACTGAGAAAAACCTCCGAAAATCCAGTACAATAAGTTTCTTGGCCAATTTATAAATAAAAACGACCAAAAAGATGGTTTTCTCTGCCAAATGATTGAGGAAAACGCCCAGAATTTTGATAATGAAGTTTAAAAAAAACCGAGGAAATCGCCACATTTAGTGATCGCTAGAGATACTCACTGAGGTAGATGGAGAGAGCATCCGTTTCGATGGGTTCATATCCTCCATCGTTGGGTACGTTGAACGAACGCGATTCAACCGGCGTCAAAACTTCAAGCATCGTCTTCAAATTCCTCCTCGCGATCAAAAAATCAAGCCTTACTTTAGTCAAACCTCCGACTCCTTTTCTATAAACGCAACTTAAAAATAACGTTTTGAAAAAAAGAAAAAAAAAATTTAAACGAACGAAAAACGCCTTTTGGGCGTACGGGCAGCTAGTCTGATCGACTCTGATCGTTTATATAAAATTTAATCGAAAGTGGGAAAAAAGATAAGAAAGGTTGAGAGCCTTTCCCATATCCTCTCGCACATGATTTCCTATAAAAAATCTGATAAAAACACATCGAAAATAAAACTGACATAACTTCATTTTTGTCTTATTTTCATCTTAAAACTAAGAAAAGGCATTAGTAATATAAAAAAATTGAATAAATCCATTTTATTTGTATAATCAAAATTAATAAATTATAAATAAACCATTAAATTTGGTGATTGTTAATAATATTTGTTGCAAAAAATATCACTAAAAGGATCTTGAAAAATAAAAATTAATAACTAAAAGTGCTAATTAAATATAGGTTAATTTTAACGAACGGTTTTCATAACCTTAAGATAATAATACTATGCCTAATAACCTATAATCAGGTAAAAAGCATGATGGTCCAAAAACTTTGGATGTACATAAATATCACCACTGGCTTAAAAATTAAGGATTTGGTCATTTTAATCGACTTCGAGCTTCCGGAAGCTTCCGGTGATCATCTCTTCATTTTTGAAGGTCGGACTCGAAGAAGTTTTCTTCTTCATGAGGCAGCTGTTGTCGAGAAGTTTCATTTTGTCGTTGGCCAAAATTCTGTCACGTTTCGTCGCCAGCTCTTGCTTGTAGGATTCTAAAAAATAATTAATTATAAATAATTATTTATTTTAATTTTTACCAATCATTTCAGCCATTGGGATGACTCCACCGTATTCTTTGGGTAAGACAGAAGGGTCGATCGCTTGATGCACTTCACTTATATTATTGTGAATCTAAAATTTTTATTATTTAATTAATTTTTATTATTTTTTCTTACTGTAAATCTGTTTTTGATTTTTTGGCTCAATCTCGATTTTGCGAAATCATAAACATATTTGACGGCAGGATGGACGTTTATTATATGGATAGCTTTATGCCTCATGGGGTAAGAATGCTGAAAAAAAAAATTAGTTTTTCTGTTTATTTTTGAATGTGTGGATGTTACTTCTCCCCATTTAAAGAGAGTGGCGAACTCGCTGATGTTCCAGAGTGTGACGTGGGCTGCTGAAGCGCTTTTGCAGTCGCCGAAATGGGTGAAGCCCATTACTTGGGTCTCTTCGTCTTCGAGGAGCGTATCGTAAGCGACAAGCATCGCTTTCGTCATGTGGATACTTGTGTATTTATGAGGGTCAAAATTGCCTAAAAATAAAAGAACTTTAGCATTGAATCACGAATTTTGTTCAATTTTCTGTTGCGTCACAACAAAATCATCTTCGGTGAATGATAATAGAAAAAAATCACGGTATAAACATGAGATTAGATAAATCCAGACCATGATCCCCCGGGGGCTCGACGAGATACAATAGGTTTGTTCCAACCACAGTTTGAAACTCATGGAGCATGCGCATAAGGATTTTTACCTCATATTTGACATCTAATTTGACGTCCAAATCCTTCTGCACATGCTCCAGGAGGTTCAAAACAGTTGGAACAAATAAAAATTTTACGTAAATTTTTTACGCAAAAGTAGGTATTTTTGGTCGAAGAAAAGAGAAACGTCCAAAAATCTGTTTAAAAAGTAGGTTTTCTATTATAAAAAACCAAGAAAAACGTCAAAAATCTGTATAAAAAGTAGGTGTTTTTGGTCGAAAACCCAAGAGACACGTCCAAAAATCTGTTTAAAAAGTTGGTTTTTTAGGTTAAAAACCAAGAGAAACGTCCAAAAATCTGTTTAAAAAGTAGGTGTTTTTGGTCGAAAACCCAAGAGACACGTCCAAAAATCTGTTTAAAAAGTAGGTTTTCTATTATAAAAAACCAAGAAAAACGTCAAAAATCTGTATAAAAAGTAGGTGTTTTTGGTCGAAAACCCAAGAGACACGTCCAAAAATCTGTTTAAAAGTTGGTTTTTTAGGTTAAAACCAAGAGAAACGTCCAAAAATCTGTTTAAAAAGTAGGTGTTTTTGGTCGAAAACCCAAGAGACACGTCCAAAAATCTGTTTAAAAAGTAGGTTTTCTATTATAAAAAACCAAGAAAAACGTCAAAAATCTGTATAAAAAGTAGGTGTTTTTGGTCGAAAACCCAAGAGACACGTCCAAAAATCTGTATAAAAAGTAGGTTTTTTTGGTTAAAAACCAAGAGAAACGTCCAAAAATCTGTTTAAAAAGTAGGTTTTCTATTATAAAAAACCAAGAAAAACGTCAAAAATCTGTATAAAAAGTAGGTGTTTTTGGTCGAAAACCCAAGAGACACGTCCAAAAATCTGTTTAAAAAGTTGGTTTTTTGGTTAAAAAACCAAGAAAAACGTCCAAAAATCTGTATAGGGGCTCGACGAGATACACTAGCTTTGTTCCAACCGCAGTTTGAAACTCCTGGAGCATGCGCATAAGGATTTGTACCTCATATTTGACATCTCATTTGACGTCCGAATTATTCTGCGCATGCTCCAGGAGTTTCAAAACAGTTGGAACAAATAAAAATTTTACGTAAATTTTTTACGTAAAAGTAGGTTTTTTTGGTTGAAAACCCAAGAGACACATCCAAAAATCTGTTAAAAAGTAGGTATTTTTGGTCGAAAACCAAGAGAAACGTCAAAAATCTATTTAAAAACTCGGTTTTCTATTAAAAAAAAAAAAAAAAAAAAAAAAAAAAAAAAACCAAGAGAAACGTCGAAAATCTGTATAAACAGATTGTTTTTTGGTCAAAAAACCAAGAAAAACGTCAAAAATCTGTATAAAAGTAGGTGTTTTAGGTCGAAAACCCAAGAGACACGTCCAAAAATCTGTTTAAAAAGTTGGTTTTTTGGTAAAAAAACCAAGAAAAACGTCCAAAAATCTGAATAGGGGGCTCGACGAGATACACTAGCTTTGTTCCAACCGCAGTTTGAAACTCCTGGAGCATGCGCATAAGGATTTGTACCTCATATTTGACATCTAATTTGACGTCCAAATCCTTCTGCGCATGCTCCAGGAGTTTCATAACGGAACAAAGCAACAATAAAAATTTTTTGTATCCCTTAGTCCATTGGCTTCGACTTCCTAACCTCCAACGCAAAAAAAAAAAAAAAATAAATTGAAAGCACAAGTGTTAAAACGTGTTTTTTAAAGCCTGTTTAACCCTTAATTTGTAGTTAATTAGTGGTTAAAAACCCAAGAGAAACGTCCAAAAATCTGTATAAAAAGTAGGTTTTTGGTTCGAAAAACCAAGAGAAACGTCCAAAAATTTGTCTAAAAAGGAGGTTTATTTGGTTGAAAAACCAAGAGAAACGTCCAAAAATCTGTTTATCGAGTTGGTTTTTTTGGTTTAAAACCAAGAGAAACCTCTAAAAATCAGATTAAAAAGTAGGTTTTTTTTCCGTCATAAACCAAGATAAACGTCCAAAAATCTGTTTAAAAAGTAGGGTTTTGGTCAAAAACCAAGAGAAACGGCCAAAAATTTGTCTAAAAAGTAGGTTTTTTGGTCAAAAAACTAAGAGAAACGCCCAAAATCAGTTTATCAAGTAGGTTTTTTTGGTCAAAAACCCAAGAGAAACGTCCAAAAATCTTTTTAAAAGTAGGTTTTCTATTATAAAAAACCAAGAAAAACGTCAAAAATCTGTATAAAAAGTACCTAGGTGTTTTGGTCGAAAACCCAAGAGACACGTCCAAAAATCTGTTTAAAAAGTAGGTTTTCTATTATAAAAAACCAAGAAAAACGTCAAAAATCTGTATAAAAAGTAGGTGTTTTTGGTCGAAAACCCAAGAGACACGTCCAAAAATCTGTATAAAAAGTTGGTTTTTTGGTCAAAAAACCAAGAAAAACGTCCAAAAATCTGTAATGGGGGCTCGACGAGATACACTAGCTTTGTTCCAACCGCAGTTTGAAACTCCTGGAGCATGCGCATAAGGATTTGTACCTCATATTTGACATCTAATTTGACGTCCAAATCCTTCTGCGCATGCTCCAGGAGTTTCAAAACAGTTGGAAGAAATAAAAATTTTACAAAAAAAAAAAAAAAAAAAAAAAAAAAAAGAATAAAAATTTTACGTAAAAGTAGGTTTTTTTGGTTGAAAACCCAAGAGACACATCCAAAAATCTGTTTAAAAAGTAGGTATTTTTGGTCGAAGAAAAGAGAAACGTCCAAAAATCTGTTTAAAAAGTAGGTTTTTTAGGTTAAAAACCAAGAGAAACGTCCAAAAATCTGTTTAAAAAGTAGGTTTTCTATTATAAAAACCAAGAAAAACGTCAAAAATCTGTATAAAAAGTAGGTGTTTTGGTCGAAAACCCAAGAGACACGTCCAAAAATCTGTATAAAAAGTAGGTTTTTTAGGTTAAAAACCAAGAGAAACGTCCAAAAATCTGTTTAAAAAGTAGGTTTTCTATTATAAAAAACCAAGAAAAACGTCAAAATCTATATAAAAAGTAGGTGTTTTTGGTCGAAAACCCAAGAGACACGTCCAAAAATCTGTTTAAAAAGTTGGTTTTTTGGTCAAAAAACCAAGAAAAACGTCCAAAAATCTGTAAAGGGGCTCGACGAGATACACTAGCTTTGTTCCAACCGCAGTTTGAAACTCCTGGAGCATGCGCATAAGGATTTGTACCTCATATTTGACATCTAATTTGACCTCCAAATCCTTCTGCGCATGCTCCAGGAGTTTCAAAACGGAACAAAGCAACAATAAAAATTTTTTGTTACCCTAGTCCATTGGCTTCGACTTCCTAACCTCCAACGCAAAAAAAAATAAATTGAAAGCAAAAGTGTTAAAACGTGTTTTTTAAAGCCTGTTTAACCCTTAATTTGTAGTTAAGACTTTTTAAAAGTCTATTTAGGGATAAAAAAGAAAGGAATTTGTCTTTGAACCAGAAATATTCGATTGAAATTCAAATAGTTTTACGTTTGTTCTTGATTTCCAACCTGAGTGAATCTAAGGCGAGGTCGACAACTTACTCTCCGCCGGGATTTCGTCATTTTTCTAACGTTTACAATCTACTACATGACTGATGAGCTATTTAGAGATAAATGAACGTAAAAAAAAATATAACAATTTTATATAAAAAGGAGTGAAAAAAAAGATCTAGTTTTACAAGTAAAAAGCTTGGCCATAACCTAAATAACCTTTACATGTCGGCCGCTATTCGAGGTTCTTTTAGTAATTTATTAAAAAATCATTAATTTTAGCAGGTTTGTCTCTTTTTTAATCTAATCATTTTTTTTTGTTTAAAAAAATCCGGTTTTTAGTAGATAAATCTGATTTTATTGATTTTGAAAATTTTTTTTTCTTACTTGCGATACCGATGGTTACCCTTCTTCCATGTTGATCTTTGACGGGAGAAACGAAGTAAAAGCTGGGGGGAAAAATTAAAAATTTTATACTTTATATTTTGAAAAATACCCTTTGTTGATGAGCTCCATGACGGGAGGGTCGGTGTAGTCGAGGTTGGCGCAGAGGTGTCCGTAAAGTTGTTTCAAGTTCAAAAATTTGAGAAGCATAGTTTCGGCCATCGGCACGCTGAATTTCTTCACGCGGAGGAACCTCAGAAGAAAATTGCTGTCTGTAAAAAAAAAGTACTGGTTTGAAGAGCATCCTTAAAGAGAAGTAAAAATGTAGTAGGAGAAGTATAAAGGAGGGGGAAGTATAAGGGGAGGAGTATAAGGAAGGGGGAAGTATAAGGGAGAGAGATCAAAGGAGAAATGAAATATTTACTTAAATAAGGAAAAATATGGTTGCTTGGTAGAATGAACGACAAAAACTCCCGAAAATTCGATAAATAGGGTCTTAAAGATCAGAAAATTTTTTTTGGTCAACAAAGCAAGAGATACATCAAAAATCTGTTTAAAAAGTAGGCTTTTTGGACGAAAAACCAAGAGAAAAGTCCGAAAATCTGTATAAAAAGTAGGTTTTTTTGGGTCAAAAACCGAGAAAAACGTCCAAAAATCTGTTTAAAAAGTAGGTTTTTTCGGTTTGAAAACCACGAGAAACGTCCACAAATCCGTTTACATTGTAGGATTTTTTGGTCGAAAACCCAAGAGAAACGTCCAAAAATCTGTCTTAAAAGTAGGTTTTTTTTGGTCAAAAACCAAGGATAACATCCAAAAATCTGTTTAAAAATAGATTTTTTTTTGTCAAAAACCAAGAGTAACGTCGAAAAATCTGTTTATTCAAAAAGTCGGTTTTTTTTCGGTCAAAAACCAAGAGAAACGGACAAAAATCTGTTTATTCAAAAGTCGGTTTTTTTGGTCAAAAACCAAGAGAAACGTCCAAAAATCTGTCTTAAAAGTAGGTTTTTTTGGTCAAAAACCAAGGATAACATCTAAAAATCTGTTTAAAAATAGATTTTTTTTCGTCAAAAAACCAAGAGAAACGTCGAAAAATCTGTTTATTCAAAAAGTCGGTTTTTTTCGGTCAAAAACCAAGAGAAACGGACAAAAATCTGTTTATCAAGTAGGTTTTTTTGGTTAAAACCCAAGAGAACGTCCAAAAATCTGTATAAGAAGTAGGGTTTTTTGGTCGAAAAACCAAGAAAAACGTCCAAAAATCTATATAAAAAGTAGGTTTTTTGGTCAAAAACCCAAGAGAAACGTCCAAAAATCCGTTTACATTGTAGGATTTTTCGGTCAAAAACCAAGAGAAACGTCCAAAAATCTGTATAAGAAGTAGGGTTTTTTGGTCGATAAACCAAGAGAAACGTCCAAAAATCTATATAAAAAGTAGGTTTTTTTGGTCAAAAACCCAAGAGAAACGTCCAAAAATCTGTTTAAAAGGTAGGTTTTTTTGGTCAAAAAACCAAGAGAAACGTCCAAAAATTTGTCTAAAAAGTAGGATTTTTTGGTCAAAGCATTAAGAGAAACGTCCGATAATCTGTTTAAAAAGTAGCTTTTTTGGTCAAAAACTGAAGAAAACGCCCGAAAATTTTGTCAGAGGCGGCTTCACCATTAAAAACGCGGAGGAACCTCAGTAGAAAAATTAAAAAAATGTACTAGTTGAAGGGCTTCCAACGAAAACTTCCTTAAAGAGAAGTTAAATATTGGAGGGGAAAGTATAAGTGAGGGGAAAGTATAAAGGAGGGGAACTATAACGGAGGGTGTTCCGGAAAATCGCTACGGCCGGCCGGCACCACAGACAAAGTTGAGATCAATATTCGCTTTGACCTCCGAGGTCCGGAAGACCCTTCCCCAAAAACCCGACATCGAGGGTATCACAATAACATCTTTAAGGAAGTTTTTAGCCAACGGTGGTCCCAGAAAGAGGCATTCGCCATATTGCCAATTTTATAAAATCCAAATCAACCGGAAATATTAAAAACTGGTCTAATTAAAACGGAAGGACGTGAAATAAATATTTTTCGGAGGTTAAAAACGTCCGGAAATTTAATATTTCCTGCTTTGTGAAGAAAGACTCCGATATCTGAATGCAGAAAATGTCGTGACCGTCTCAAGGAAGTCTTTTTTTAACTTTCGCGATTTAAATGATAAAGTACGTGAATGGAAATTGAATAAAATAAGAGATTAAGAAAGTACTTTCGTTTTTTTTTCTAATTCTTTTTTTTTCGTCTGCCTTTTTGAGGTCAATGTCGGTCGTCAAACTTCCTAAACTCGGCTTCCTTTCACCTTCAAATTACGATTTTGTTTAAATTTTCAAAGGCAAGGGCGTATTTTTGATCTTTTTATGGTTTTCGGAAGCTGACAGAATTTAGCGCTTTTAAAAATGATCTAATTTTAATTTTGAAAAAAAATTTTTTTTTTCATATTTTGAGAAAGCAAAATTCGCTTTTTTTTTTTTTAAAGTTTTCCTCCCGAAAAATGAGAATCCTCCACCAAAATTGAGTTATTTAATAAAAGTACTAGTTTGAAGAGCTTTCAACGAAAACTTCCTTAAAGAGAAGTACAATATAGGAGGGGGAAGTATACATATAGGAGGGGATATATAAGGGAGGGGAAGTATAACGGAGGGGGAATTATAAGAGAGGGGAAGTATAACGGAGGGGGAAGTTTTTATTTTTTTTTTAAATTTTCCAAGTTTTTTTTTTCGAAAATTTTTCCAAGTATCAAGGTAGAAATAATGGGAATTTTGCCCATGGGAGGTCCCTCTCGTAGCGGGTGGAAGAGTGAAATTTCTCCCTAAAAAAATGATAACTGATAGTAATGTTTGAAAAAAAAATTTTTTCACTAAAAATATAAGGAGTAATTGGTGAAAATTTGGTGAAAATCGGACCAACGGTTCAGCCGCAGCGAATTTTTTAAAATTTCAAACAGACATATCTCCGCCATTTGTTCGGAATTCAAAAATCGCCTTTGTTAGTTTCTTGTTCACCAACTAAAGAAAATTTGGTGAAAATCTGGTGAAAATTGTGGCCGTAAAGTGTTCCGGAAAAACTACGGCCGGCCGGCACCGCAGACAAAGTTGTGATTCGAGTTCACCCTCCGGGGTCTGGAAGACCCTTCCCCAAAAACCTGACGTCGAGGGTATCACAATAACTTCTTTAAGGAAGTTAATGATGTTGAAGATTATTTCTTCTTGCTGTTCTTGCTGTTTTGCTTCTTGCTATCACTGTTACTACCACTGCCTCTGCCAGCGTCAATGCTATCACTGCTGCTGTCACTGTCAATGCCACTGCAGTCTCGTCACTGCAGCTGTCACTGTCAATGCCACTGCAGTCTCGTCATTGCAGCTGTCACTGTCAATGCCACTGCAGTCTCGTCACTGCAGCCGTCACTGTCAATGCCACTGCAGTCTCGTCACTGCAGCCCTCACTGTCAATGCCACTGCAGTCTCGTCACTGCAGCTATCACTGTCAATGCCACTACAGTCTCGTCACTGCCATTATAGTGTCATTATCAGCATTCTTGGGAAAGCGAAATTTGCTACGAGCCCTTTTTTAAGTTTTCCTCCATGAAAATGGAAATCCTCCACCAAAATTGGGTTATTTAATCAAAAATTGATAATATCTTAAATCTACGGTGGGGATAATATAAAAATAATTACTTAATGACCCAAAGATCCAATAAAATGTAAAAGCAGTCTTATATAAATAAAAAAAAAACCTTAAAATTTTATTCTATTTTTGAGTATCATAAAGAAGGCTTGATAATGAGGAATGAAGTTTTACAAGATTTTTTTTTTTTTACGTAATTGAGTGGAGAAGAAAGTCATGAGATGTCGTGATCTCCATTTCGTAGATGCGGAAATGAAGACTCTTCAGAAGAAGAATTAACACGATCTTTCGACCGTTATGAGAAGGTAAAAAAGCATGACGAATAATTTAGGTTATTTTGATAAGATAAGACAAGAAATTACCTGTCCTGACGTCTTTGAGATCTCTGTTTTTGCTTATCCAATCCCTAAATTGTTCAAGAGCGTGAGAACGGGTTTCGTCGTCTTCACGCAATTCTTTACGTGCGACCCGTAAAACTTCTTCGCTCAACGTACACTTTTCGACATCTTCGACTTTTCCGTTGTTGTTCAAACCCTCCCAGGGGCGCACCACCATCAGTTTCGTCGCTGCCATTTCTGAAAGAAAAAAAAAATTAAAATGCTAACTGCTGTTTAGGCTGCTCCAAATTTTTCAGGATTATATCGCCATTCGAAATTTTTTAAAACCAGTTTTTGGGGCTTTTTCGTCCGGCGAACCTGCTCCCCGATGCGGAAAAAAAAATTTTTTTTTTGTTGCTAAAAGTCAGTTGTCGTGTTTTGAAATTTACGGTAAAAAAATGGATTATGTAAAATGGGGAACGATTTATTAACGAAAAAGTAAATAAAATACAAAAAGAAACATTTATTTTGAGGAGAGAAAAAGGCTATTTTATCTTCGCTAATAGTTTCATATTTTCCTCCTAGGTTAGCTCACAAAGCTTAAAGGAAATATACGCCATAATTGACGGATAAGAAGGAACGTTTATTGAGTTATTATTTATTATTATTAATATTATTATATATTTAGTTTATTAGTTTGTTGGGTCAATTCTGCCAACATTGAGCCAATAAATTCCGATTTTTCTAGGTTAACTCACAAAGGTTAAAGGAAATATACGCCATAATTGACGGATTAGAGGGAACGTTATTGGGTTTATTATTTTTATTATTAATTATTATTATATATATATTTTATTAGTTTATTGAGTAATTCTGCCAACATTACCAATAAATTCCGAATTTTTCAAGGTTAGCTTAAAAAGGTTAAAGGAAGTATACGCCATAATTGAAGGATTAGAGGGAACGTTTATTGGGTTTATTATTTATTATATTATTTTTATTACATATTTATTAGTTTATTAGTTAATGGGTCAATTCTGCCAACATTTACCAATAAATTCCGATTTTTTCTAGGTTAGCTCACAAAGGTTAAAGGAAATATACGCCATAATTGACTAATAAGGGTGAACGTTTATTGGGTTTATTATTTATTATTATTATTATATAATATATTTATTAGTTTATTGGGTAAATTCTGCCAACATTGACCAATAAATCCCAATTTTCTAGGTTAGCTCACAAAGGTTAAAGAAAATACGCCATAATTGACGGATTAATAAGGAACGTTTATTGGGTTTATTATTATATTATTAATAATATTATATATTTTATTAGTTTATTAGTTTATTGGGTCAATTCTGCCAACATTGACCGAATAAATTCCGATTTTTTCTAGGTTAGCTACAAAGGTTAAGGAAATATACGCCATAATTGACGGATAAGAGGAACGTTTATTGAGTTTATTATTTATTATTATATTTTATTAGTTTATTAGTTTATTGGGTCAATTCTGCCAACATTGAGCCAATAAATTCCGATTTTTTCTAGGTTAGCTCACAAAGGTTAAAGGAAATATACGCCATAATTGAGGATAATAGGGAACGTTTATTGGGTTTATTGTTTATTATTATTATTATTATTATATTTTATTAGTTTATTAGTTTATTGGGTCAATTCTGCCAACATGACGCAATAAATTCCGATTTTTTCTAGGTTAGCTCACAAAGGTTAAAGGAAATATACGCCGTAATTGACAGATAAGAAGGAACGTTTATTGGATTTTTATTTATTATTATTAATTATTATATATATTTTATTAGTTTATTGGGTCAATTCTGCCAACATTCACCAATAAATTCCGATTTTTTCTAGGTTAGCTCACAAAGGTTAAAGGAAATATACGCCATCATTGATGGATAAGAGGGAACGTTTATTGGGTTTATTTTTATTATTAATTATTATTATATTTTTAGTTTATTAGTTTATTGGGTCAATTCTGCCAACATTGACCCAATAAATTCCCGATTTTTCTAGGTTAGCTCACAAAGGTTAAAGGAAATATACGCCATAATTGACGGATAAGAGGAACGTTTATTGGTTTATTGTTTATTATTAATTATTATTATATTTTATTAGTTTATTAGTTTATTGGGTCAATTCTGCCAACATTGACCGAATAAATTCCGATTTATGCTAGGTTAGCTCACAAAGGTTAAAGGAAATACGCCATAATTGACGGATAGAGGGACGTTTATTGGGTTTATATTTATTATTATTAATTGTTATTATATTTATTAGTTTATTCAATTTGCCAACATTGACCCAATAAATTCCCATTTTTTTGAAACATTTGAGCCTCCTGGGACACCACTTCTTTAAGGACACATAAAAACTCAGAACTTTGAAGAATTTTGAACACAAAATAATCCTTGGATCTCAAACAAAGAAAAATAATAGAAAAAAGTTAATAGAAAAAACGTCTCTTTTTTTTATAGGTCAATAATTTTTCCATATTTGCACAGAACAATCTAATCCTTGAAACCGCCATGTTTTATAACCTTACGAAAGAGAAGCCTAGACAATCGAATAGGTCAACTCTATTATGTAAAAAAAAATTTAACAAAAATCCAAAAAAGGATTCTTACTTTCAATTTTAAATTTCCGCCCAAATTAAACCAAACTAAAAAAAACCGCTAATGGAAAAGAAAGTTCCCAATTATTTAAATAAGAGACGAAACTTGTTTTAGGGCAAAAAAAAAAGCAATAAAATCGTTTTAACACCTATGATTTATACTCGTTGATTATGGCAATTAAAAATAAATTAAATATTTTGATAAATTAACATAAATTGTTGTGTAAACAATGGTTGGATAACCACCAAAAGGTTATAAGTTTTTTTTATTGTTAACGTTACTAAACCTTCTTTGCGTTCAAAATGTTAATTAACCAAATTATGCAAGGAACCGTTTTTTTCTCGATTTTTCCTTATACGCGGCAATTTTTCGTTGCCAGGGAACTTCAAAAGAGTAATAAATTTTTTGTACAGATAAAAACCACACAAATGAGATTGACCAATGACAGACCGCTAAATAAGGTTTTGGGGTTATATTTTTTTTGAATAATTAATAATAAATTTTTATTGAAATTAGTACATTCGATAGCGTGAGTAATGTTAGGAAAGAAGAATATTACTAAACTAAGGGGCCTGGTACTATAATTTTTTTAAAAGGAATGTTTGATAAGCAGAATTGACAGTTCGGACAGACATGAAAATTCAAGTCGACGATTAACCTTCAGAACTGTTATAATCCCACGTGTGGCACTCTAGAAACAAATCGGTAATTACAATCCGTTTCCTTCGATTTCATAACTGAATACCGCAGGAGGCGGACCACTAAAAACGAAATAAAAAAAACTGAAAGTCCCCACCGTTATAAACGGTTTTGTAACGTATATATTTTCATTACTAAAACGTGAACATTTTCGAACTTCGGTTAACGAATTTTTTGATCGATGACATAATCGAGCCTTGAACTTGAAATTTTTTGAAAGTTTAATGCCTAGTTATTTAACCGTAAAAATCCTTTCCTTCAAGTACAGTTTGAAACTCCTGGAGCATGCGCATAAGGATTTGGACGTCAAGTCAGAAACATACGATTCGAAGTCAATTTTGACGTCTAAATCCTTCTGCGCATGCTCCAGGAGTTTCAAACATAATAAAAAAGTGTTTTTTCCGTACAAGTCAACAAATGACGTCAGATCGATAATATTATACATTATTTACACCTTCCCATGACGAGAAAATGCAAAAACGTGATTTTCGCCGGACTTCCCTAATTTTCAAAAACCCTTTTAATTCACCTCTCACTCTATTAATTAAAGCCGGTTCTGCTTGCGCAATTTTTGGATAATAGTTTTAAAAAAATAATACCTGCTGTATTAATATTCAAGGCTATTCTGTGGGTCACGAGCAAAAAATTATATACGCCATTGGTATTTTGAAAAAAAAAAAAAAAAAAAAAAAAAAAAAAAAAAAAAAAAAAAAAAAAAAAAAGGACCCTATGATTGCGAGCTTTGAGTAATTTTCAGTACGTGCTTAGCAATGGGTTTTTGGGAGAAAAAAAAATTGTATTTTAAAAAATATGCCTATTATTAGCTTTGTTCCAACCTTGAAACTCCTGGAGCATGCGCAGAAGGATTTGGACGTCAAATTCGAGGTCGTTCAAATCGTCAAATTAGACGTGCAAATCTTTCTCCAGAAGATTAAAACCAGGTTGGATCAAAGATATTGTTTGTTTTGTTGGAAAAAAAAAGTTTTCATATTTGTGTAACATGATAAATTTCAGGTGACCAACCGAAACGATGGTCCGGCCGAATGAGGAGTAAAAGAACTGGATCTCGATGATTTACCAATAGTTGGTACCGTTGAGGAGTGGGTCAGGGTGCCCTGATAAGAGTGAAAGTCTTCCCGCCACGCTACCACACTCCAAGCGGCCAAGAATTCTTATTTTTATCTACCTTTCTAAACTGTTTTGCAATTTTTCCTATTCGTCAAAGCGGACCTTATAAATTCAAGAAAAAAAAATCCGGAAACGTTTTTTGTCGAATCAAAATCGACCTCGACTAACCTACATTGAACTTGAGCAAGTTCAGACATGCCTTTTTACTTAAAACCTTTTATCTCTTTTTTGTCAATTTGAAGGTTTTTGAACTTGAAGATTGAAAAAAATATAAAAGATTATTGAAGCATCCGAACAAAAGGTTGTTTTTTGGTCGACGAATTTTTAAAATTGGTAGAACTGATGTGTCAATGTGACATAAAAAAAATTCTCGTTTCAAATAAATTTAACATCCTGTTAATTTTAAATGCCCCACATTTCTTAGCGAAATACGGGTGAAACTTTTTAAATTTTTTCTTTATTTCTTTCGTGTCTAGTCTCTTATGTAAATAACGAGTTAAAACACTTTTTTTCTAGTATAGAATCGACAAAAATTACTTGTTAAAAAAATTTAAAAACTAATAATGAGGTCGCTTTAGAAAAATCGGTCGAGCCGTTCTTGAGAGGTTCAAGTTAGACTAGAGAATCTTCACTTTTTTTTATGTTTAGACCCGAATATCTCAAAACTGTAAAATTTAGAGGGTCGAGAAGTAAGACACTTTTGAAGGGCCTTTAAAAGAGCTTTCGAAAAATAGGTCATTTGGAAAAATCGGTCAAGCCGTTCTTGAGATATTAAAGATTAAGTTGGACGGATAATTGGGTTATCCGTTGGGTTAACAATAAGGTGGCTCTATCTTTTGGGGA
Source organism: Orius insidiosus (assembly GCA_014119065.1). Lineage (NCBI taxonomy): Eukaryota > Metazoa > Arthropoda > Insecta > Hemiptera > Anthocoridae > Orius > Orius insidiosus. The sequence goes on from JACGAQ010000130.1 coordinate 208,309, forward strand.
ACCATTGGCAACTTTCAGGGAAACTTTTAGCGGCTTCCCGCTTTATCCATTAAGTCTCTCAGGGGATAAAGTTACAGAAAAAAAAAAAAAGAAATAATTGTGAAAGAGGGAATAGCTCTGACGAGGCTTTTTAAGCCGAAAAACGTCATCAATGTTATTAATATTTTGATTTTAAATTATCCGTCAAATAGAAAAATCGGCCGAGCTTCATCCATTAAGTCTCTCAGGTCATTTAGAAAAATCGGTTGAGCCGTTCTTGAAAGGTTAAAGTTAGACTTGAGAATCTTCACTTTTTTTATGTTCAAACCCGGATATCTCAAAAACTGTAAGATTTAGAGGGTCGAGAAGTAAGACACTTTTGAAGGGCCTTTAAAAGAGCTTTCTAAAAATAGTTCATTTGGCAAAATCGGTCCAGCCGTTTTGAGATATTAGAGGTTAAAGTTGGACGGATAATTGGGTTATCCGCTGGGTTAATAATGAGGTGGCCCTATCTTTTGGGGAACCATTGGCAACCGGGAAACTTTTACCGGCTTCCCGCTTTATACATTAAGTCTCTCAGGGGATAAAGTTACCGAAAAAAAAAAGATTGTGAAAGAGGGAATAGTTCTGACGAGGCTTTTTAAGCCGAAAAACGCCATCAAAGTTATTAATATTATGATTTATAATTATCCGTCAACCATAAAATTTAAACCAATAAAAATATAGACATTAGGTAGGTCAGCAACTTTTTCAAAGTCCCTATACGTAATAATTTTTCTTTTATCTTCAACCTGCTCTAGGTTAAATTAAAACTGCAATCCTTGATATCGAAGGCCTCATTAATGATTCATTTCTTAACTTTCTCAAATGAAATATTATTGTATAAACCTCCAATGAGGATTTTGAGAGAGGGTCCACCCAGCCACCGGGTTTGAAGTGGCTCCCACAAAAAAGAAAATGGGTAAAAAAAGGCCAAAATATGAAGTATTGACCTTTGAAAAAATCTGAAAAAAAAAACTTGTTTTTTTTCAAGGTTTTATATTTCACGAACTATCATCTCAAATATTCTGGGATATTCCACAAAGATCTTCACGCAAAAATTGATTTGCCAATTTCGGAAAAAAACTAGGGGGTGAACCAAGTTAGGAAGGTTAGTTTGATCCTAAAGGGTTCAAAAAACCATCTGTAGGGGTACACATTATCTTTCTTTTGAGAAAAAAATTTTTTTGGGACTCCCCGGGCAGTTGTTATACCTTCGCCGTTGTTAAAGGTCAAGAATTCCGGCTTCCTAAGTCGCATAAACAAACCGGTTCATCTAAAACCGGGGAATTTTCCGAACGTTTATTTTCTAACCATGGTCATCTCCTACGTCTATAATATACATTTTTATTTAATTTTTTTTAATATTATTTGATGACCACTATTGTTTAAAAAACATATTATGGACATGTAATAAAAAAACAAAAAATTATGAAATGAAAAAATTGTTTCCTGCGTTTTTCTTTTGGTTAACGCTTTTCGCAAGACAGGAAAATGAACCAATGAAAGTAATTTGGTGTTTTATTGCAAATTATGGTTTTTAAACGCGCTTAGGGATTTTTCATTTCAAAACTCGAGCCTTGGATAACAGAAAAACGCACTAAATATTTTAAATCTTTGTTAAGATACAGAATTATCGGTGGACAGTAGTAGCTCACAACTCTTGTGACTTTATGTCCGTTTTCTACGAGAAGATGCTATTTTAAGATCAGTTTTTTCTACGAGAAGCAGCTAGATTACGTCCGATTTCTACGAGGAAGCTACTTTATACCGTTTTTCTACGAGAAGAAGCTAGATTACGTCCGATTTCTAGGAGGAAGCTATTTATATCCGTTTTTATTCGAGAAGATGCCATCATATTTCCGATTTTCTACGAGAAGCTATTTTATGATCTTTTTTTTCTGCGAGGAGCTATTTTATGTCCATTTTTTCTACGAGAAGCAGCTAGATTACGTCTGATTTCCACGAGGAAGCTACTTTATATCCCATTTTCTACGAGAAGCTATTTTATGATCAGTTTTTTCTACGAGGAGCTGTTTTATGTCCATTTTTTCAACGAGAAGCAGCTAGATTACGTCTGATTTCTACGAGGAAGCTACTTTATATCCGTTTTTCTACGAGAAAAGCTATTTTATGATCAGTTTTTTCTACGAGGAGTATTTTATGTCCATTTTTTCTACGAGAAGCAGCTAGATTACGTCTGATTTCCACGAGGAAGCTACTTTATATCCCATTTTCTACGAGAAGCTATTTTATGATCAGTTTTTTCTACTAGGAGCTATTTTATGTCCATTTTTTCAACGAGAAGCAGCTAGATTACGTCTGATTTCTACGAGGAAGCTACTTTATATCCGTTTTTTCTACGAGAAGAAGCTATTTTATGATCAGTTTTTTCTACGAGGAGTTATTTTATGTCCATTTTTTCTACGAGAAGCAGCTAGATTACGTCCGATTTCTACGAGGAAGCTACTTTATAACCGTTTTTCTACGAGAAGAAGCTAGATTACGTCCGATTTCTACGATGAAGCTATTTATATCCGTTTTTATTCGAGAAGATGCCATCATATTTCCAATTCTCTACGGGAAGCTATTTTATAATCAGTTTTTTCTACGAGGAGCTATTTTATGATCGTAGATTTTTCTACGAGGAAGCTACTTTATAACCGTTTTTCTACGAGAAGAAGCTAGATTACGTCCGATTTCTACGAGGAAGCTATTTTTATCCGTTTTTATTCGAGAAGATGCCATATTTCCGATTTCTACGAGAAGCTATTTTATGATCAGTTTTTTCTACGAGGAGCTATTTTATGTCCATTTTTTCTACGAGAAGCAGCTACATACGTCCTATTTCTACGAGGAAAATACTTATAACCGTTTTTCTACGAGAAGAAGCCATTTTATGATCAGTTTTTTCTAGGAGGAACTATTTTATTTCCATTTTTACCACGAGAAGGAGCTAGATTACGTCTGATTTCTACTAGAAAGCTACTTTGTATCCGATTTTCTACGAGAAGAAGCCATTTTATGATCAGGTTTTTCTACGAGGAGCTATTTTATTTCCATTTTTCTACGAGAGCACTAATTACGTCCGATTTCTACGAGGAAGCTACTTTACATCCGTTTTTCTACGAGAAGAAACCATTTTATGATCAGTTTTTTCTACGAGGAGCTATTTTATGTCCATTTTTTCTACGAGAAGAAGCTACACTACGTCCTATTTCTACGAGGAAAATACTTTATAACCGTTTTCTACGAGAAGAAGCCATTTTATGATCAGTTTTTTCTAGAGGAACTATTTTATTTCCATTTTTTACCACGAGAAGGAGCTAGATTACGTCTGATTTCTACGAGAAAGCTACTTTATATCCGATTTTCTACGAGAAGAAGCCATTTTATGATCAGTTTTTTCTACGAGGAGCTATTTTATTTCCATTTTTTCTACGAGAAGCACCTAAATTACGTCCGATTTCTACGAGGAAGCTACTTTACATCCGTTTTTCTACGAGAAGAAACCATTTTATGATCAGTTTTTCTACGAGGAGCTATTTTATGTCCATTTTTTCTACGAGAAGCAGCTACACTACGTCCTTTCTACGAGGAAAATACTTTATAACCGTTTTTCTACGAGAAGAAGCCATTTTATGATCAGTTTTTCTAGGAGGAACTATTTTATTCCATTTTTACCACGAGAAGGAGCTAGATTACGTCTGATTTCTACGAGAAAGCTACTTGTATCCGATTTTCTACGAGAAGAAGCCATTTTATGATCAGTTTTTCTACGAGGAGCTATTTTATTTCCATTTTTTCTACGAGAAGCACCTAAATTACGTCCGATTTCTACGAGGAAGCTACTTTACATCCGTTTTTCTACGAGAAGAAATTTTATGATCAGTTTTTTCTACGAGGAGCTATTTTGTGTCCATTTTTTCTACGAGAAGCAGCTACACTACGTCCTATTTCTACGAGGAAAATACTTTATAACCGTTTTTCTACGAGAAGAAGCCATTTTATGATCAGTTTTTTCTAGGAGGAACTATTTTATTTCCATTTTTACCACGAGAAGGAGCTAGATTACGTCTGATTTCTACGAGGAAGCTACTTTATATCCCATTTTCTACGAGAAGAAGCCATTTTATGATCAGTTTTTCTACGAGGAGCTATTTTATTTCCATTTTTCTACGAGAAGCACCTAAATTACGTCCGATTTCTACGAGGAAGCTACTTTACATCCGTTTTTCTACGAGAAGAAACCATTTTATGATCAGTTTTTCTACGAGGAGCTATTTTATGTCCATTTTTTCTACGAGAAGCAGCTAAATTACCTCTGATTTCTACGAGGAAGCTACTTTATATCCCTTTCTCTACGAGAAGATGCCATCATATTTCCGATTTTCTACGAGAAGCTATTTATTCTTACATTTTTAATTATTATCACGTTCGTTTTCCGCAAGGGGGAAATATTACTATCATATAATTAACCAATAACAGAGGAGATGTTTCTACGAGAAACATTTTACGAGTTAGAAGTTGAGCACATCTTCAAAGGGAAAAAAATTTATTTTAAATTATTTTATTTCTAGAAACAAATAGTTAAACTGGGACTTGGGTAAGCGCGTGGTGTTTTCGTAAGCATAGGAACGTAAAGAGAAGCTTTGACCGTTTAAGGGGACATCGATCAATCTGGTTTTTTTATTTTCTGCAAGAAAATACTTTGCTTTTTCTTCAATTTTTTTCAGGATAAAATTTCGCAGAAAAATAAAATAAAAATAAATTGAAACAAATAAAAAATAATAGTGTTAAATTAATAACTTACTTGATATTTATTCTGAAGGAAAAAAAAAAATAATCCACACAAGCGATGATAAACTTAAAAAAAAATTACGATAAATTTTTTTTAAATTGGTACTTTAGGCCCCAGGTTGTTGGTGGAGAGGAGGGCTAATAAGAACTGCGGAAAACTTGTGTACGTTCGGCCGCTACTTCGCCTGTCGCGCCCCCACCATCAACAACCCCGCTCCGGGTGGAGGGCGGAAATCCGCGGCGTCTTTCGTGTACCGACTTGTCATTTGCGGAAAGTTTGCAAAATTTTGAAAATTTCAAAAACAATAAAGAAATAGGCATTTTCTGTTACTTTAGGCTAGTATATCGGCTAAATATAACTTTTATTTCATAATTTCGGGGCGAAAAATTGACCTTTCAATTTTTAATAGGCGATATTATGCCTTTTTAAAGGTGTAAAATGATAATTTTTTACATCAACTTACCCTATTTTTTTAACCTATAATTTCGTTTTTATTTTTTGGTTATGCGCAATGGCTATGGCGTAGGTACATAAAAAAATTAGTTAGGCAATGCAGACTCTTTTTAAAAAACAAATGGTTACGCTGGATGATCTCCTTAATCGCGCTTGTTTCGCTAATTAATTTAAAAATTTCGAAATCACGGGAGTTGTTGAGGGAAGAAGAGAGGATTCTTAAAGCCCTAATCGTCAGTGAGGTCATGGACTTCTTGCTTATTTTTAGCAATTTATTTTTTAAAACGGCAAAAATTTTCCGAAAAATTTTCTAAGTTTTTTTTTTTAATTTTCCGATTTTTTTTCGAAAAATTTTCCTATTTTTCAAAAAATATTCCCAATTTTTTTTTTGGAAAATTTTCTAGGTTTTCTTTTTTAAATTTGAGCATTTTTTTCCGAAAAATTTTTTAAGTTTTTGGAAAAATTTTTTATGTGTCAAGGTAGAAATAATGGGCTCTTTCGCCTACGGATGTGCCTCTCGTAATGGGTAGAAGTATAAAATTTCTCCCTACTAAAAAAATTATAATTTAAAAAGTGGCAATTTCTTTACACCAAAAATTCTTTAAAAATATAAGGAGTGATTGGTAAAAATTTGGTGAAAATCGGACCGCAGCAAATTTTTTAAAATATCAAACAGACATATCTCCGCCGTTTTTCGAAATTCAAAAATCGGCCTCGTCGGTTTCTTGTACACCTACTAAAGAAAATTTGGTGAAAACTGTGGCCATGAAGTTTTGGAAAAATGCTACGGCCGGCCGGCACCACAGACAAAGTTGAGATCGGTAAAGATCAATATTCGATTTAACCCTCCGGGGTCTGGAAGACCCTTCCCCAATAACCCGACGTAGAGGGTATCACAATAACTTCTCTAAGGAAGTTAAAAGAGGTAGGAAATGCCCCAAAAACCGGGCTAAAAGTAACTTTTCACGGCCTAAAACGGAAGAATAACGCACACCGTTTTTATTTGTTTGCTCAAAATGATACAACTACAAGAAACTAGAGAGCCGAATTCTTCGGTCAGTAATGAAACCGCTTTAATTTCAAGAGTTTCAAAATTTCGAGGTCGAATCGTATAGAAAGGTTATTTCACCATTTTTTTATACTTTTACAACAAAAGACGTTTTCCAATCGTTGTCGTAAAAAATTGTAACGTAACATTATCCGTGTGTCTTTTGTATTTCTTTCGTGCATTCTTCCCCTTTTGAAAATCACGTTTGTAAAAACGTAACCCAAACGTGAACTCGATTTTCCTCAAAGCCTTCAAAATTTTCGGTCCTTCGATTTTTGTGTGAAATTTCTTTTTTAGATAAAAACTTTATTTTTTTCGGTCTTTATCGAGTGCTTTTACCTTTTTTTTTCCGTGAGCCATTCCAGGGATGGAATAAATTAAATTCTTTTTTTTATCGAAATACAAGTCCACGGTCAAAGTCGTTTTATTGATTTCGAACTTCCGGATTTTTGACGGTTTTTTTTTAAAAAGATGGTCTGTTTCATTTTTGAAAAAAAGTACTACATAGTTTGAAGAGCTTCCTTAAAGAGAAGTAACAATATAGGAGGGGAAGTATAACGGAAGGGGAAGTACAACAGAGGGGAAGTATAAGGGAGGGAAAGAATAACGGAGGGGGAAGTATAAGGGAGGGGGAAGTTTTTATTTATTTTTTTCAAAAAATTAAATTTTTTTTCGAAACATTTTTTGAGTATTTTTTTAACGGAGGGGAAACTATAGCAGAGGAGGAAGTATAAAGGAGGGGAAGATAACGGGAGAGAAGATAACGGGGGGAAGTATAAAGGAGAGGAAGTATAATGGGGGAGAAGTGGAAAGGAGGGGAAGCATAACGGAAGAGGAAGTATGAGGGAGGGAAGTATAAAGGAGGGGGGAGCATAAGGGAGGAAGTATAATTTAGGAGGAATTATAACGGAGGAGGAAGTATAAAGGAAGAGATGATAAAGGGGGGAGTATAAAGGGGGGAGTATAAAAGAGGAGGAAGTGTAAAGGAGGAGGAAGTATAAGGGATGGGGTATAACGGAGGGGGAAGTACAAAGGAGGGGAACTTTTTTCCCCTGGAAATTTGTCTAATTATCAAGGTAGAAATAATGGGATATTTTCCCAAGGGAGGTCCCTCTCGTAAGGCGTGAAAGTATGAAATTTCTCCTTACTAAAATGATAATTAATGTTAAGAAACGATAATTTTTTACACCAAAAATTCGTAAAAAATAAGGAGTAATTGATGAAAATTTGGTGAAAATCGGACCTACGGCCGCAGCGAATTTTTTAAAATTTCAAACGGACATATCTCCGCCATTTTTTCAAAATTCAAAAATCGCCCTCGTTAGTTTCTTCTTCACCAGCAAAAGAAATAAGTGCGAAAATTTGGTGAAAATCGGATGAAAACTGTGGCCGTAAAGTGTTCCGGAAAAACTACGGCCGGCCGGCACCACGGACAAAGTTGAGATCGGTCAAGATCAATATTCGATTTGACCCTCCGGGGTCTGGAAGACCCTTCCCCAAAAACCCGACGTCGAGGGTATCACAATAACTTCTTTAAGGAAGTTAAAAATTTTAGTCAAAATGAAAGTTTTTTCTACGTAGAAAACTTTTTTTGAAAAACTGCTCCCAATGCCGCCTAGATATTCTCAAAACAAAGAGAACAAGCTTTTTAAAATAATTTTCTGATGATTTTTAGTGCTCAAATATAGAAAACAAAGGGGCGAAAGTGCTGCAATCTCTTAAATTTGAAGCAAAACGTTCCGTAGTTACAATCCTCCTTAAATCCTAGCGCTCTGGGGTTTCGTGCGGGCCTAATTCAATCTTAACACCGAAAACTTGCTTCTGGCTTTCTAAAAAAACATCGCTACGCTGATTCCGATAAATGTTATGCCTTTTTAAAGAGGAAATACATTGTCTACGAATGCTCAAAATGACGTAATTATCTTCTTCTTTTCAAATAAAACATATATAACGGACAAAAAACACGTAATTTGGTTAACGTAACCGTCTTGACGAGTGGAAGAGCCGCTGATTTTAATCGAGTTCTAAGGGGGAAAAAAAGTTGATGTCCTACTTAGCGTAAAAACGTGATTGAGTAGGGGGTGTCTCAATAAATAATTTACCCGATTGTCCTTGGCACATGAAAATATAAATTACGCATTCATTTTTTCGGGAGCCTGAACGCCCTCAAAGCCTAAAGGCCAGCTCTGAATGTTGCACAACGGGGGGAATGGCTTCTTCTCGTAGAAAAACGGATATAAAGTAGCTTCCTCGTAGAAATCTGACGTAATCTAGCTGCTTCTCGTAGAAAAAATGGACATAAAATAGCTCCTCGCAGAAAAACTGATCATAAAATGGCTTCCTCTCGTGGAAAAACGGATATAAAGTAGCTTCCTCGTAGAAATCAGACGTAATCTACCTGGTTCTCGTAGAAAAAATGGACATAAAATAGCTCCTCGTAGAAAAAACTGACCATAAAATGGCTTTTTCTCGTAGAAAGAGGGATATAAAGTAGCTTCCTCGTAGAAATCAGATGTTATTTAGCTGCTTCTCGTAGAAAAAATGGACATAAAATAGCTCCTCGTAGAAAAATCTTATCATAAAATAGCTTCTCGGAGAAAATCGGATATAAAGTAGCTTCCTCGTAGAAATCGGACGTAATCTAGCTGCTTCTCGTAGAAAAATTGGACTTAAATAGCTCCTCGTAGAAAAAACTGATCTTAAACGGCTTCTCGTAGAAAAAATGGACATAAAATAGCTCCTCGTGGAAAAAACTGATCATAAAATGGCTTCTTCTCGTAGAAAAAAGGAAATAAAGTAGCTTCCTCGTAGATATCGGACGTAATCTACCTTCTTCTCGTAGAAAAATGGATATAAAGTAGCTTCCTCGTAGAAAACGGACGTAATCTAGTTGCTTCTCGTAGAAATAATTTTATACTTTTATAACAGTTTTTTCGACAGAAAAACATTCATTTTTCCAATTTTTCGTAGTTTCTCCTAGGTAAACTCAACATTTTTAGCCGAAAGTGAATTTTAAAAAATTCAGTTGCTTTTAAACTAATTTTCTTCTAAACCCTGGATAAAAAAAATGTCATTTTTATCTCGTTAATAGAATTTTAGGTCAGTACAAGTTAAGTAAGACGATAGTTAGACGATGTCAATTTTTTTCCTAACGCATAACTTCCTCGGATTACATGACATTGGATTTTTTTAAAATGCCTTTTGTCTGTAAACTTAAGTAAATATTTACAACTTAGTTTTTCAAGGTAAGGAAGCCATCACGTGTTTTATTTAAACAATTTCAAGTCCAAAATCAAGAATGAAAAAAACACAAAATTTGTTTAACAGGTAAATTCTATTTCATAAAGTTGTCAAAACGTCCTTAAAATCCATTCTTGAAAATTCTTTAATCTTTTTCTTCTTGCGGCGCCAGTAAAAAATTATAAACGCGACATTTGCGAATAAAATGGACGAGAAAAACGATATTAATTTACATTGCATTTCTGAGAAATTCATTTTTTAAAATATATTTTTAAAGAAAACTAAATCATCTGAAATTATGGAAAATTTTGAAATTTTTGCGGTCTGAAAGTGAATTTTTGAAAATCGTAAATCGCCTGTCAAAAGAATTTTTTTTGCCTTTTGGCAAATTTCTTTGAAGGAATTTTCGATTTTTACAGGATTGTTGGGAGTTTTCCTTGCTATATTTCCACCTCCGTTATACTTCACCCTCCTTTATACTTCCCCTCCATCATACTTCCCCCGTTATTCTTCCCCCTCCTTTATACTTCCCCCGTTATTCTTCCACCTCCGTTATACTCCCCCCTCCTTTACACTTCCACCTCGTTATGCTTCCCCCTCGTTATACTTCCCCTCTTTTATACTTCCCCTGCGTTATTCTTCCCCCTCCGTTATACTTCCCCTCCTTTATACTTCCCCTCCCTTATACTTCCCCTCCGTTATTCTTCCCCCTCTGTTATACTTCCACTCCTTTATACTTCCCCCTCCGTTATACTTCCCCTTCCTTTGTAGAAAAAAATACAATGCGGCTCTAATACAAATAGAGTCTCTCTAGAGGGGAAGAATAACGAAGAATAACGAGGGGAAGTATAACGGAGGGGGAAGTATAAAGGAGAATAAAGGAGAGACTCTAAAGAGAAACTACATTTTTCTCATGATTATATGGAGTTATACTCCCCCCTCCTTTACACTCCCCCCTCCTTTACACTTCCACCTCGTTATACTTCCCCCTCGTTATGCTTCCCTCTCGTTATGCTTCCCTCTCGTTATACTTCTCCCTCGTTATACTTCTCCCTCGTTATACTTCCCCTCTTTTATACTTCCCCTGCGTTATTCTTCCCCTCCTTTATACTTCCCCTCAGTTATACTTCCCCTCCTTTATACTTCCCCCTCCGTTATACTTCCCCTTCCTTTGTAGAAAAAAATACAATGCGTCTCTAGTACAAATAGAGTCTCTCTAGAGGGGAAGAATAACGGAGGGGAAGTATAAAGGAGGGGAAGTATAAAGGAGGGGGAAGTATAAAGGAGAGACTCTAAAGAGAAACTACATTTTTTTCATGATTATTTGGAGTTTTCCTCGGTTTTTTGACAAAATTATCCCTTTTTTACCAAATTTTTAGGAGTTTTCTTTCTTTTTTGACAAAGGAAACACATTTGCTTTGTAATTTTCTTTATTTTTCCTCGGTTTTTAGCCGGAAAAACCTCATTTTTAAAGGATTTCCGGAAGTTTTCTTAGTTTTTAGACAACCATTCTTAAAATCACTATGGCTATAAGAGTTTCGTTAAATCCGACAAGTGTTTTAAATTATCAAAATATGTTCCGATAGGCTTATACAACTTAATTCCATTTTCTACGAACTTTCTAACGTTAATGATGGGTTTTTTTTGTAGAAAAAAAATACAATGCGTCTAGGATTAAAAAAAAGCCGACTTGAAAGTGAACGCGATCAATGTCGGCAATCTAAACGAAAATTAGGTTGTTTCATCATATTTTTTTCGGCAACCTAAAAAAAGATATTACGATGAAAGTGCGGAAATTTCAGTTTTTTCAAAATTCAAACAAAAAAAACCTCAAGGTCGAATTATTTCGCGATGACACGCATTTGTAAATCCTTTAATTGTCGAAATAATTAGCACAAATGAAAAATTATATTTATTTTTAAAATTTTTTATATTTCCTTTTTCCTGTAAAAAAATTTTATTTTTTTTCATAATTAATAATTAAAAAAGGATAATGTGCTTATGACCGCAGAATTCGTTTAAATATTAACAAAAGAAGAGGAAATAAAGATTTTTTTTCCGTTTCGCCGCTTCTTGAGATCCTCTTGAAAGTCTTAACCAATCAGTAATTAGATGCTCATACGAAATAAGTTACGAACTGTACATCCTATAAGGAAAACAAGATCCCAATTAAGACTTTGGGAGATTCCAACGAAAACTTCCTTAAAGAGAAGTAAAATATAGGAGGGGAAGTATAAAGGAGGGGAAGTATAAAGGAGTGGGAAGTATAACGGAGGAGGAACTATAAGAGAGGGGAAGTATAACGGAGGGGGAATTATAAGGGAAGAGAAGTACAAATGAGGGGGGGGGGTGTTATAACGGAGGGGGAAGTATAACGGAGGGGGAATTATAAGGGAGGAGAAATAAAAAGGAGGGGGGAGTATAGGGGGGTATAACGGAGGGGGAAGTACAAAGGAGGTGAAGTATAACGCAGTGGAAGTATAAAGGAGGGGGAAGTATAACGGAGGAGAACGTATAAAGGAGGGGAAGTATAAAGGAGGGGGAGTGAAGGGGGTATAACGGAGGGGGAAGTACATAGGAGGGGAAGAATAACGGAGGGGTAATTTTTTTTAAATTTTCTACTTTTTAAAGGTTTTTTTTCGAAAACTTTTTTAAGTATCAAGGTAGAAATAATGGGATTTTTGCCCAGGAGCGGTCCCTCTCGTAGCGGTGGAAGTATAAAATTTCTCCCTAATAAAATGATAATTAATGTTTAAAAAATTATAATTTTTTGACACCAAAAATTCTTAAAAAATAAGGAGTAATTGGTGAAAATTTGGTGAAAATCGCACCAACAGTTCTGCCGCAGCAAATTTTTAAAATTTCAAACAGACATATCTCCGCCATTTTTTCGAAATTCAAAAATCGCCCTCGTTAGTTTCAAGTTCACCGACTAAAGAAAATTTGGTGAAAAATGGTGAAAACTGTGGCCGTAAAGTGCTCCGGAAAAACTACGGCCGGCCGGCACCACAGACAAAGTTGAGATCGGTAAACATCAATATTCGATTTAACCCTCCGGGATTTGAAGACCCTTCCCCAAAAACCCGACGTCGAGGGTATCACAATAACTTCTTTAAGGACGATAAGAACCTAAAAAAAGTGCGTAATGACGTCATAATGTTGAGCTGAAAGACCCTTTCTCTCTCTTTTATTTATTTTTTATAATATAATTAATTATTTTAAAGACTAATTAACTTTTTTTCAGGGTTACCAAATGTAATGATCTTTGGGGGTCAACCAATCCGTTGTTGCCAGAATACTATATGACGTCATTCCAGGTAATAAATCATCCAGGGAGTTTTAAAAAAATATATATAAAAAATCCTTACGGGTTACACAAATTGTAACATAATTTCATAAAGTTGGTATGATTGTCTATAATGACGCGGTTGTCCGAAATTGATCAAGTGCGTATGCAAATTGGGTTGATTTCAAAATCATTCATCTTTTTCAATCTCCCTTATCAAGATAAAACGCAGATTCATTTCGCCCAAAATATAGGAAACTAATTTAAGGGGCAAAAGTGTTGCGAGTTGTTATTTTTTGCGGTTTTTCGACTGTATCTCCAAAACGGGACGTCGTAGCCGAAAAATGTCTTTGTTCAAAAAGGAAGCTAAATAAATTTCCTTCAAAGTTTACTTAATAAACTTTTTTGTATGACCGACCTCGCTCAAGCTAGGAGGCGAAAAACAGCCAAAAAAAACGGCCTAGGGGCGTAACTTTTTGCGGTTTTTCGCCTTTATCTTGAAAACGGTAGGTCAAAAGTGAATAATTGATAAATTATAAAAGAAAGCTGACTAAATATCCTAAAAACTTAACTCAATAATCTTTTTTGTACGACCAACCTCGCCCGAGCGACGAGGCGGCGAAGAACAGCGAAAAAACCGCCTAGGGGCGATGCGTAACTTTTTTCAGTTTTTCGCCTGTATCTTGAAAACGGTACGTCATATGCGAAAAATTGATAGAATACAAAAGAAAGGTGACTAAATTTCCTACCAATTTGATTTTATAAAATTTTTTGAACGACCGACCGTATCAGAGCTATAAGGGATTTTCTTTTGCAGATAAAAAGCTTTTAAAATGCCTCGGGGGTGACGACATCAAATACAAGACGATCGGAATTACGGCCCGAGGTCAGGAAATCCCTTCGGTCTTCATCGGCGAGGAAAACGGGTCCAAGCCAATCGTGGTCATCGAAGCCGGATCGCACGGACGTGAAAAAATCGCCTCCGCCGCCACTCTCTACGTCATCAAGGAGCTCGCCAGAAAAGACAAACTGTCGATCCATCATGAGATACGCGAAACGGCCGATTTAGCTATCGCGCCACTTTTAAACCCGGATGGATATCAATACGCGATTACAACTGATGTAAGTCTTTTTTTCCGTCCTTCTCGGCCTTTGAAAGCTTCATTTTATTTCAAATAACTCAAGGGCAAAAAGAACTAGGAAACCCACGCTTCCAAAAGATAATTCACACTCACCTTTCCCTTCAAAAAAACCGTTCTAAAGATGTGGTAAGGGGGCACAAAACGAAGGAAAGAAAGCTTGTGCAGAAGCCCAACAGGTTAAAGATCATCCCCGCATCGTAATTCGACTTTCTAAGCTGAAAATGGCTTCCGATTTGCCTGGTGTCACAAATTTATTTCCAGGAAAACTGGCGTAAAAATCGCAACAGCACCAAAATCTACCTCATTAACCCTCTCAAAAAGAAGGTTATGAATATAAACATGTGTAACCTTCGCCGAAAAAACTCGAAAACTTCATATTTCTCCACCCACGATGTGGTAAAATTGCGTTTCTTGGCCAAAAAACTGACGTACTCTTTCAAATTGGGAGAAAAAGGCGTCTTTGAGTAAAACCCCATCTCATTAATCCTCTCAAAACAAGGTTATGATAATATAAACATGTGTAACCTTCGCCGAGAAACCCGAAACCTTCATATTTCTCCACCTACAATATAGTAAAATTGCGTTTCTTGGTCAAAAAACTGACGTACTCTTTCAAATTAAGAGAAAAAAGGCTTCTTTGCGTAAAACCCCACCTCATAAACCCTCTCAAAAAGCAGGTTATGATAATATAAACATGTGTTACCTTCGCCGAAAAACCCGAAACTTCATATTTCTCCACCTACAATATGGTAAAATTGCGTTCTTGATGAAAAACTGACGTAGGTACCTACTCTTTCAAATTAGGAGAAAAGGCTTCTTTGCGTAAACCCCCACCTCATAAACCCTCTCTAAAACAAGGTTATGATAATATAAACATGTGTAACCTTCGCTGAAAAATCCGAAACTTCATATTTCTCCACCTACAATATGGTAAAATTGCGTTTCTTGATCAAAAAGCTGACGTACTCTTTCAAATTGGGAGAAAAAGGCTCTTTGCGTAAAACCCCACCTCATAAACCCTTTCAAAAACAAGGTTATGTTAATATAAACATGTGTAACCTTCGCCGAAAAGCCCGAAAACTTCATATTTCTCCACCTACAATGTCGTAAAATGGCGTTTTTTGCCCAAAAAACGACGTACTCTTTCAAATTGGGAAAAAGCTTCTTTGCGTAAAACCCCGTCTCATAACCTTTCAAAAACAAGTTATGATAATATAACATGTGTAACCTTCGCCGGAAAAACTCGAAAACTTCATATTTCTCCACCTACAATGTCGTAAATGGCGTTTTTTGCCCAAAAAACTGACGTACTCTTTCAAATTGGGAGAAAAAGGCTTCTTGCGTAAAACCCCGTCTAAACCCTTTCAAAAAACAAGGTTATGATAATAAACATGTGTAACCTTCGCCGAAAAAAACTCGAAAACTTCATATTTCTCCACCCCACGATGTGGTAAAATTGCGTTTCTTGGCCCAAAAAACTGACGTACTCTTTCAAATTGGGAGGGAAAAAAGGAGTCTTTGAGTAAAACCCCATCTCATAATCCTCTGAAAAAACAAGGTTATGATAATATAAACATGTGTAACCTTCGCCGAGAAACCCGAAACTTCATATTTCCCACTACAATATAGTAAAATTGCGTTTCTTGGTCAAAAAATGACGTACTCTTTCAAATTAAGAGAAAAAAGGCTTCTTTGCGTAAAACCCCACCTCATAAACCCTCTCAAAAAGCAGGTTATGACAATATAAACATGTGTTACCTTCGCCGAAAAAACCCGAAAACTTCATATTTCTCCACCACAATATGGTAAAATTGCGTTTCTGATCAAAAAATGACGTACTTTTCTTTTCAAATTGGGAAAAAGGCTTCTTTTCGTAAAACCCCACTCATTAACCCTCTCAAAACAAGGTTATGACAATATAAACATGTGTAACCTTCGCCAAAAGACCCGAAAACTTCATATTTCTCCACCTACAATATGATAAAATTGCGTTCTTGGTCAAAAAACTGACGTAGGTACTCTTTCAAATTGGGAAAAAGGCTTCTTTGCGTAAAACCCCACCAAATTAACCCTCTAAAATAGAAGGTCATGTTAATATAAACATGTGTAACCTTCGCCAAAAACCCGAAAACTTCATATTTCTCCACCTACAATGTGGTAAAATGTCTTTTTTTGGCCAAAAATGGACGTTCTCTTTCAAATTGGGAGAAAAAGGCTTCTTGAGAAAACCCCACCTCATAACCTCTCAAAACAAGGTTATGATAATATAAACATGTTTAACCTTCGCCGAAACTTCATTTTCTCACCTACAATGTGATAAGATTTGCCTAGAGTGTATCTGGTGTCATATTTCCAGGAAAACTGGCGTAAAAAATCGCAACGACACCAAAATCGACCATTGCCTCGGGGTGGACGTCAACAGGAACTACGCTCACCGCTGGGGAGGTTGGTATGTCAAATTCTTTTATGTAACCCATCAATAGAAAAAATGCATCTCAAGACAGCAAAGGACGAAAATGTTTAAAAGATAAGATTCACAATTTGTTTTTTCTTGCTTTTCCTTTATGCAATTCGCGTGCTTCGTTATGACAGCCTCTCGTGTGATTCAGTTTTTGATGTCTATCAAAACGGAACGAGAGATCCAAGGAAGCTTTGCCGTTATTAAAATCGTCATCATCCCTCACGGAAATCTCGTTTGCAAATTGGGTGGACAAAAGAAATTTTTAAAATTGCAACAGTTCTGCCACCAAAACGACCAAAACTTCATCTTTCTCCAACTACAATGGCGTTCTTCGCCAAAAACTGACATACTCCTTCAAATTGGAGAAAAAGGCTTCTTTGCCTAAAAACCCCACCTCATTATCCCTCTCAAAAACAAGGTTATGATAATATAAACATGTGTAACCTTCGCCGAAAAGCCCGAAAACTTCATCGTTCTCCGCCCACAATATGGTAAAATGGCGTTTCTTCGCCAAAAAACGTACGTTCTCTTTCAAATTGGGAGGGAAAAAGGCTTCTTTGTGAAAAACCCCACCTTATTAACCCTCTAAAAACAAGATTATGATAATAAACATTTTTAACCTTCGCCGAAAACTTCATCGTCCTCCACCTACAATATGGTAAAATGGCGTTTCTTCGCCAAAAAACCGGAGGTTCTCTTTCAAATTGGGAGAAAAAGGCTTCTTTGCGAAAAACCCCACCTTATTAACCCTCTAAAAACAAGGTTATGGTAATATAAACATTTTTAACCTTCGCCGAAAACTTCATCGTTCTCCACCTACAATATGGTAAAATGGTGTTTCTTCGCCAAAAAAACGGACGTTCTCTTTCAAATTGGGAGAAAAAGGCTTCTTTGCGAAAAAACCCCACCTCATTAACCCTCTCATAAACAAGGTTATGATAATATAAACATTGTAACCTTCGCCGAAACTTCATATTTCTTCACCTACAATATGGTAAAATGGCGTTTCTTGGCCAGAAAACGGACGTTCTCTTTCAAATTGGGAGAAAAAGGCTTCTTTGCGAAAACCCCACCTTATTAACCCTCTAAAAACAAGGTTATGATAATATAAACATGTGTAACCTTCGCCGAAAACTTCATCTTTCTCAACTTACAATGGCGTTTCTTGGTCAAAAAACTGACGTACTCTTTCAAATTGGGAGAAAAAGGCTTCTTTGCGTAAAACCCCACCTCATTAACCCTCTCATAAACAAGGTTATGATAATATAAACATGTAACCTTCTCAATAACTCTCTTTTTTCAGAAGGAGGAGTCGAAAGAGACCCATGTTCTTCATATTACTGCGGCGAAGAGCCCTTTTCCGAAGAAGAATCTAAAGCGTTAAGAGATTTCGTTTTAGGACTCGTCCCTCGTTGTCAAATGTTTTTGAGCATCCGAAGCCCATTTCAAAGCATTTCATATCCATGGACATACGATAATTCACCGTTAGAAAACAGCGAAGAACTCGTAATTTTTTCACACAAAATACCAAAAAAAAAAAACTGTTTTCTCTCTCCCCACATTGTAAAAAAAAAAAGTAGTTTTTCAAACGAAAAGAAAAATATTGAAATTTATACGATAAATCTGATGTCCTTCTAGATTGAAACGAATTTAAATTAAGTGGTTGTTTGGGATAAAATCAAGTACAGTCGACTTCGGTTATAGTAAATTCGGATAAAGTAAAAATTCGGCTATAGTAAAATATTCTGCGTCCCGGTTCAGTTGTATTTAGTTCTTCATTAATTTATCCGGTTATAGTAAATTCGGATTTACTAAAATCCGTTTATAGTAAAAAAATTTGTCATATACAGGATTTTTTCTTCGGATAAAATAAAAAAAAAAATAATAAAAAAAAAAAAAAGAGGGAAAAAATCCGTGTGGAATATTGTCAATACTCTTACGATAATTGGGTTTTGCAAGGGAGTCAGGTATAAATTTTTCTTTTATTTCCCTAAGGTGGCTTATTGTTAAAACTGTAGGGAAAACTATTAAGCGTCTAAGCCCTTAAAATTTTTTTGACCGTTGAAAGTGAATGACGAGATTTTAACGGAAATTTCGTAATGATTCTTTATAAGAAAAGCGGACATAGTTTTTCTTTCGCTGCAGCGAATTTTTAAAATTTCAAACAGATATATCTCCGCCATTTTTTCGAAATTCAAAATCGCCCTCGTCACATTCTTGTTCACCGGCTAAAGAAATTTGCGTAAAAATTTGGTGAAAATCGGTTGAAAACTTGACCTAAAAGCGTTCCGGAAAGGACGGCCGGCCGGAACCACAGACAAGGTTGAGATCGGTAAAGATCAATATCTAGGAACGCGGTAGCGTTCCGCCCCGCCAAGCAACACCCAGTCCGAAGACGTCAGAAAACGGTACCTACCAAGTGTATGTTTACTGGACGTCACGATTTGCGTTTTTCAGGTATCTGGATCTCGGCTCCCTGTGGACCGATCGACTTGAAATTTGCTACAGATTTACTTTGATATGATATGAGTAAACGCTGAAATTTTCAAGTCGATCGGTCCACAGGGAGCCGAGATATAAAGTCTGAAAACCCGGTTTTTCGCCTTTACCGTGTTCTTCTTCTTCTTCTTCTTCTTCTATTCAGCTAGACAAGGCTACAGCCTCTCCTAGCGCACCGATTGACTTGAAATTTTGCACAGAGCTTCCTTTCAACTTGAGCCAGTGCCTTTTGAAAGATTTACCCCGAAATCTTAACTTAAAAAAAAGTTAGGAACAAAAAACTGAAATTTTAGGGTAATTTTAGCCACTTTAACGGGTACACAGCCTGGAGACAAGACCAATCGACTTGAAATTGTGCACAGAGCTTCCTTCTGAGTTTAGCAATGAGGACGAGTATAGTAATGAGGACGGATTTCGGAAATGGGTCATCCAGACCCCTCAGGGTCAATTTGACCAGTGATCATTGTCTGTGGCGCCGGCTGTACACCCGATTTACACCAGAGGTCGGATTTCGGAAATGGGTCTTCCTGACCCTTAAGGTAAATTCGACCCTAAAAAGAACGAAAGAACTGACGAAAAAAGAACGAAACATAAAACATAAATTGGGTAATTTTTGCCAGTGTAATGGGTCAACAGCTAACCTGACCTATTTGGCCTTGAACTATTAATTATTAGTGTAGCCCATTAAAAAAAATTTAGGGACGAAAACTGAAAATTTCTTTGACGGGCCTGAACAAAAGGACCATTCGAATTAACATAACGTTGACGTTGAAATGGTTCATTGACGTAAATACGCAAGCCCTTAAAACTTAAATTTGTAATAGGTACCTAAGTTATAAATTTTATCAATGTTTTGTTTTTACTGTTTACGTTGAGAACTAAGCTAATAGGATTATCCCTCCTCAGAAGGTATTTTCATTACTTGGAGAACATTTTTTATCTCTATTCTCACATTTAAACTACAAAAAGATATGATATCCCCACAAAAAACACCCCGTGTAAAAAACACCCCGCCTCGCAAAAATCCTTTTACATCAGCCGGAAAAAGTTGTGATATCAACTTCCCCGCCCTCAAATGAGCGAGAAGAGTCGATACGCCCGAGTGGTAGGTACGATGATGTGAGAAGCATGATGCCCGTGCTCCCGTTTTCAATGCTCCCCTTGGCGGCATCGCGAAATGTTTGTTTACAGGGACGTAGTTAAGACGTGCTGTGCGTTCTTCGGGAAAAATCGTTATGATTCAAACACTCAGACATACGTAGATGAAGGCGTAGTGTCATGTGTGAGTACGGGGGGGGGGTATGTGTATGTATGTGTATGGGGTGTATACTAGTGATTAGTTAGGAACTCAGTGATAACACAGTAATTCTTAAGCGTTCCAGGACGTTCCAGGGCTTGATAAATAACGGCAATCACTGATACAAAGCATTTCGCGATGCCGCCAAGGGGAGCATTGAAAACGGAGCACGGGCATCATGCTTCTCACATCATCGTACCTACCACTCGGGCGTATCGACTCTTCTCGCTCATTTGAGGGCGGGGAAGTTGATATCACAACTTTTTCCGGCTGATGTAAAAGGATTTTTGCGAGGCGGGGTGTTTTTTACACGGGGTGTTTTTTGTGGGGATTCGAATTTACCCTCCGGGGTCTGGATGACCCTTCTCCAAAAACCAGTCGTCGAGGGTATCACAATAACTTCTTTAAGGAAGTTAAGAAGTCTTATTAAAAACACTGTCTGCAGTCAAAATTTTGGTAGGTACATAATATTGATATATAATCAGTTACAATGAATCTACAGCAACAAACAAACAATAAAAAAAAATTAAAAAATTAAAGAAATCAACCTATAGGCATAAATTTTTTGAGCTTCGGTTATAGTAAAAATTCGGTTATAGTAAAAAAATTAGGGGACTTTTTTGGATTTACTATAACCGAAGTGGACTGTACTTCCGAAAAACTCTCAAAAGCCCGTCCCTCAAATTTAGTTTTAAAAAAGCACCTTGAGTATTACGGCAACTTATTTTTTTTTCTTCCTCTTTTCGTCCGGCTTCCTGTCGTTCAGGGTTGACCGACGGGTTTGACAAACAATTTCGTGTCCAGCTAATTTTCAAGGCCTCCTTTATTAACAAACTGACCCGTAAATTGACCAATGCATACTCATTTTATGAGTCGTTACCTTTTTTAATTGATGGCCAGAGAGGATGGCGTTTCGTGGAGATACGACGGGGCTTAAAATTACTGAACCGTTACCCGCTTATTTACCCAGAACGTTTTAATATTCAAACAACCAATCCACATGTAAGAACAAGGTTATGTTAATATAAACATGTGTAACCTTCGCCGAAAACTTCATATTTCTCCACCTAAAATGTCGTAAAATGGCGTTTTTTGGCCAAAAAACTGACGTACTCTTTCAAATAGGGAGAAAAAGGCTTCTTTGCCTAAAACCCCACCTCATTAAACCTCTCAAAAACAAGGTTATGTTAATATAAACATGTGTAACCTTCGCAGACAACTACATAGCTCCCCTGCAATATGGTAAAATGGCGTTTCTTGGCCAAAAAACTTACGTACTCTTTCAAATTGCGAGAAAAAGGCGTCTTTGAGTAAAACCCTATCTCATTAATCCTCTCAAAGACAAGGTTACGATAATATAAACATGTGTAACCTTCGCCGAAAACTTCATAGCTCCACCTACAATGTGTTAAATGTAGTTTTTTGGCCAAAAAACTGACGTACTCTTTCAAATTGGAAGAAAAAGGCTTCTTTGCGTAAAACCCCACCTCATTAACCCTCACAAAAACAAGGTTATGTTAATATAAACATGTGTAACCTTCGCCGAAAACTTCATAGCTCCACCTACAATGTGGTAAAATGGCGTTTTTTGGCCAAAAAACTGACGTACTCTTTCAAATTGGGAGAAAAAGGCGTCTTTGAGTAAAACCCCTTCTCATTAATCCTCTCAAAAACAAGGTTATGATTATATAAACATGTGTAACCTTCGTTGAAAAGCCCTAAAACTTCATATTTCTCCAACTACAATGTGGTAAAATTGAGTTTCTTTGTCAAAAAACTGACGTACTCTATCGAATTGGGAGAAAAAGGCTTCTTTGCGTAAAACCCACCTTTAACCTTCTCAAAAACAAGGTTATGGTATATAAACATGTGTAACCTTCCAGATGTACTGATCTCCTTGGACTAATATTTTTTTTTATAGGAACTTCTGGCATGGAAAGCTGCAGATACTATTCGTAAAAAGTTTTATACTGAATTTGACGTCGGTCAGTCATCATTTTTACATGGTTTGTCATTTAAAATGTTGCTCCTAAGATCAAAATGCCCTAAAAGATTAATTTTCAGGAAGATCTTCAGGGACTAGCATCGATTGGGCTAGAGGTGTGGCGAATATAAAATATTGCTTTCTATAAGTCTGCCAGGGCCACAATACGGTTTTAATATGCCACCGCAGGTTATAAAACGTTTAGGGCAAGAACTTTTGGAAATGATAGCAGTTTTTACATCGGCTTTTAAAACGACAGTTGTTGACAAAGCCCTTAAAGAGAAAATCGGACGGAGGACCAACGTCCCAGTACCTGAACCATCCGAAAAAGGAAAATCCGACTAAAAAAATTTTTTTTGAGCACATTTTTATTTTTTTAAAAATTATTTACAAAATGGAAAAATAGGTTGTTTTTCAGTGTTGTTGCCTTTTCATTTTTCGTTCGAGTTTCTTCTGTTTTTTCTCATCGACTTCTTGTGGTGGAGCTTCTAGGAAGAAATATGGGGAAAGTATATTCACCCATACGAAATATAAAGCTCGTCCAGGTGCCTAAAAAAACAAAGATAAGTTGGCCGGTTACCAAAAGAACCTTACCAATAGAAGAAGAAGCCAAAAATAATTAGAAACGAGCGAAAGCAACTGAGACCCAGCCGTCAATATTATCATGTCCTTTAAATGTCTAAAGAAAAAATTAATTATTTAATTAATTATTTAAAAAAACGTACTCTGCTATCCCTCCGACCATATTAAGATCCACACCAGAATCCAAAACTTGATTTTTTTCTCCAAAAGTCGCCTTTGACATATACACCATAAATTGTAGACTTCCAAAAAATGCGACTGACGTCAATATAAACATAAACTGGGGAAAAATTATTTTAAAAAAAAATAATTTATTTGAATATTTACTATGTTAAAAAAGTTGAAAAATCGAATAGAGTGAGCATGACTGCTAAATAGATTCCGTTTGATCCCAACGCCATCGTTCGGTAAAATTTTAACGTCTCGACGTTTTCCTCGACGATTTGCTTTTGCCCTTTTGTCCCTTGTTTTCCTTTTTGAGGCTAGAAATAGTCAAATAGTTAATTTCAGCTATTAGGGTGCTTCATTGTATGTGATTAGTGATAACGATTGATATCTATTATCAGTAATGATAACGATTGTTATTATTAATTATCTGAGATTAGTGATGACTGTTATCATTCATTATCTGAGATTAGAGATGACTATTGTTATCATTCATTATCTGAGATTAGTGATGACGATTGTTATCATTCATTATCTGAGTTTAGTGAAGACGATTGTTATCATTAATTATCTGAGATTAGTAATGCCGATTGTTATCATTAATTATCAGATATTAGCGACGACGATTGTTATCGTTCATCATCTGAGATTAGCGATTACGATTGTTATCATTAATTATCAGATATTAGCGATGACGATTGTTATCATTCATTATCTGAGATTAGTGATTACGATTGTTATCATTCATTATCTGAGTTTAGCGAAGACGATTGTTATCAGTCATTATCTGAGATTAGTAATGACGATTGTTATCAATCATTATCTGAGATTAGCGTTGACGATTGTTATCAGTCTTTATCTGAGATTAATGATAACGATTGTTATCATACATTATCAGTGTAATGATAAAATTATAATCATGACGATTGTTATCATTAATTATCAGATATTAGCGACGACGATTGTTATCGTTCATCATCTGAGATTAGTGATAACGATTGTTATCAATCATCAACTGAGATTAGTGATAACGATTGTTATCAATCATCAACTGAGATTAGTGATAACGATTGTTATCATTCATTACCTGAGATTAGTGATAACGATTGTCATCATTCATTACCTGAGATTAGTGATAACGATTGTCATCATTCTTTATCTGAGATTAGTGATAACGATTGTCATCATTCGTTATCTGAGATCAGTGATAACGATTGTCATCATTCGTTATCTGAGATATTAGTGATAACGATTGTAATCATACATGATCTGAGATTAGTGTTAACGATTGTTATCAATCATCAACTGAGATTAGTGATAACGATTGTTATCATTCATCATCTGAGATTAGTGTCAACGATTGTTATCATTCATTATCTGAGATTAATGATAACTACCAATTAATTAATTAATGATTAATCTCAGATAATGAATGATAACGATTGTTATCATACATTATCAGTGTAATGATAAAAATTATAATCATACGTTAAGCCTTACATAAAAATAGGCTCAAATTAAATTATTGCAAACATAGCATATCGTTGCGTTAGTTCTAATACTGGCTATCTCATTTTTTTTTTTATCAATTTTGTAGGCACTGTTTCTTATGGTAAATTTTGTGGAGAATCGAATTCCGTTGGTAGTTTAACCATATTACCAACAGAAAACGCGTAGTTCACGATTTAGCCTACATTGATTTTAATGAGAAATTAATCCGTGTTTTGGCTCTCCTGAAAACCTAGGAAAAATGAGATAGCCGGTGTTAGAACTAACGATAATAAACTGTCCTGGGTGAAATGGAATTAAAATAAAATACTTACTGCCATTTTGTATAAATTGACTAGAAAATATTGAACTTCGAAGATGTCCTAATTTGGATATTTTTATTTGAGAATGATTCTTGACATTCTGTTTCCACGTTGATAAGTCTCTTACTGTTACCTGGATGTAAACAACATAGAACAGTGTTGCCAACAATTTTATTTTAACGATTTCTTTTTAATTTTATCCAATAAAAAATAACGATTTAAAATGATGGATTTTATATGAAATTAATCTTATTTAGGCTTAAATAAAAAAATTGTGGAGGGGCCATCTTAATAAGGCAACACTGTTTCTTTTAGAAGGCTCTTTAAAATATTTTGAGTAATGTAAAAATTAAGGATTTTAGAAAGTCTTCTAAGCTCTTTTGAATATACTTTAGTAGATTTCTTTGAAGTTTTTTGGTTTACCTCACCAAATTACATAATGGTGACGTCATCAGGTTGGTTGGCTTTTGGGTAACCATTTTGTTACCTTCCCACCGCCTTTCTGTACTGTTTACAACTTAAAAAGGCCCGAGCCCTTGAGTAGAGAAAAAAAACCTGTGGAAACCGCGCGAGTGAGAAAAAACGGCGAAAATAAACTGTGCAGTCTGCCTAGTACCCTTCCCGGGCTGCCTTATGAGACTTTTAAAGCGTCAGAAATTTCCATTTTATACCCTCTAGGACCTTCTCTTTTATAAATCCTGGCGATGGAGAAGAAGGGAAACGACCCGACGGAAAATCTAAAAAAGAAGCCGAGAAAAAGCATCCTTAAGTCATCCTCGAGCTTCGAAGTCCAAGAACAACCCAGTGGGTAAGTTTTTGTGAAATACAGCGTTGCCAACTTTAATATCTGGCCGCCCAAAAGTGTCAGTGTGGCCAACATAGGTCATAGTTTGTTAATTAATTGGTATATTATACATATATGCAGTTTTCCCAACGTTAGGCGTATTTGGAGCCAGAATGGTCAGTGTTGCCAACAATTACTTGCACTCCAATCACGCGTAGACTTAACTGCACTTTTCCCAACTTAAGACGTATTTGGAGCCAGAATGGTCCGTGTTGCCAACACAGTTTACTAGCACTTCAATTACACCTAGACTTAACTGCAGTTTTCCGAACTTTAGACGTATTTGGAGCCAGAATGGTCAGTTTTGCCAACACAGTTTAATTGCACTCCAATTACGCCTAGACTTAACTGCAGTTTTCCCAACTTTAGAATTATTTGGAGCCAGAATGTTCAGTGTTGCCAACACAGTTTACCTGCACTTCAACTACGCTGCAGTTTTCTCAACTTTAGACGCATTTGGTGCCAGAATGGTCAATGTCGCCAACACAGTTTACTTGCACTTCAATTACACCTAGACTTAACTGCAGTTTTCCCAACTGTAAACGTATTTGGAGCCAAATTAAACAGTTATCCCAACATAATAGTTGTACAATTTAATTACTAGTTTGGACTTTCACAACTTTCGAGGTAGCCGGGGCCAAAGATGTCAGTGTTGCCAACACAGTTTACTTGCACTTCAATTACGCCTAGACTTAACTGCAGTTTTCCCAACTTTAAACGTATTTGGATCCAAATTGAACAGTTATGCCAACATAAGAATTGTACAATTTAATAGTTTAGACTTTCACGACTTTTGAGGTATCCGGGCCAAAGATGTCAGTATTGCCAATACTTTTTATTACACTTTTAGGCTTATTCGCAGTGTATCTTAAAATCAGTTCTGCCAACACATTAAATGATTTATGTTTTAGGTCGAAACGGAAGCCGCTTCCTCTACAAAATAAATTGACGAAGTTCGACGAGCAAAATATAAAAGAGACGCTCCATCCGCCAAATAAAGATTATGGACATATGAAAATTGAGGAGCCAAAAACTCCTTTTGAAAGACCCATCCAAGATGAAATCGATTCACCCAGAGGTGTCGATGCAGGCCTTCTGGCTCAAAAGTAAATTTTAAATGTAAAATTTCTATTTTTTTAAAGGTTTTTTTTTTTAGACTTCAACAAACACAGCAAAAGAAAAAACTCGCGGTTCAAGCGGAAGAGCTGGAACTTCTCGAAATCCGAACCATTCCGACAGCTCAGGCGACGAAATGACCCCTGATAAACTCGGTAAGAAAATCTATTAAAAAAATTTCAACGAAAAAATTCATCTTTTTTTTTCTTCCAGCGAAAAAGAAAGAATTTGAAAGTCGAAGGAAGGCTCACTATAACGAATTTCTGGCTGCGAAAGAAGCCCTCAAAAACCTCAAAGACGAGGAAGAAGAGGAATAAAAATCACCTCTCGCTTTCTAAAAATACCTTTTTAACCAATTGAATAATGGATAAGGACGTAGCCAATTTTCCAACTAACATTTCACGGTCGCTGAAATTTTGACTTTTTTATAGACTGAGAAGTCTAGTCGAAAAAAAAAAAAAAAAAAAAAAAATAAAAATAAAACGTCAAATTGTACATTATTCTTGTATAGTATGTAAATCTTCGGAAATTTTATCTGCTTATTTATAAAACGGCCTAAAATCTTGTTCCAACCGGAGTTTGAAACTCCTGGAGTGAGCGCAGAAGGATTTTTTTTAATCGTCGTCTGAAGTCATCTGACGTCAAATATGACGTAAAAATCCTTCTACCGTGTTCCGATAGTTTCAAACTGCGGTTGGAACAAAGCTATTTGACAGTACCCGTAGGTTTTAGCTCCCTTGTGACTTTAGGACGAAAACATGTTTTTTAAAGGGTTTTTAGATTCTGTAGGGGGTAAAAATTGTATTGAATTTAAGGAAGTATGATGGTTTTTAAGTGAGTTGCTTTGCAAATTTTTCGTTGTTAACAACGGTTTTCGGTTTTTTCCTTCTATCTCGGAAACTGTCGCTCAAAACGAAAAAATGTCCTAAGTAAAAGTTGTAGGTACTGAAATTTATTACATAAAATATTTTATTAGTTTTTTCCGTCAGAGCAATACTTTAGGAGATATGGAAGTATTTAAGTTGGTTGCTTTGCAAATTTTTCGTTGTTAACAACGGTTTTCGGTTTTTCCCATCTATCTCGGAAACCGTCGCTCAAAACGAAAAAATGTCATAAGTAAAAGTCGTAGCTACGGAAATTTCCTACATAAAAGACTTCATTGGTTTTTTTGTCAGAGCAATACTTAAGGAGATATGAGGGTTCTTAAGTGAGTTGCTTTGCAAATTTTTCGTTGTGAGCAACGGTTTTCGGTTTTTCCCTTCTATCTCGGAAACCGTCGCTCAAAACGAAAAAATGTCCTAAGTAAAAGTTGTAGGTACAAAGATTTCCTACAAAAATTTCTTCATTCATTATTTGCGTAAGAGCAATAGTTAAGGAGTTATGAGGTTAAAACTAATAATCCTACAGAGCCTGTCTGAAAACTTAAAACCTTCATATCTCCTAAAATATTGCTCTGACGGAAAAAACCAATAAGATATTTTATGTAGTAAATTTCCGTAGCTACAACTTTTACTTAGGACATTTTTTCGTTTTGAGCGACGGTTTCCAAGATAGAAGGGTAAAACCGAAAACCGTTGCTCACAACGAAAAATGTACAAAGCAACCAACTTAAAACCCTCATATCCCCTTAAGGTTTTCAAAATCATCGACGTTGGGCATTTTGGCCATAAGAAATGATTTGTCAATTTTGTTAATTTTTTAGATTATTCTAGAACATGATAGAGCAGGGCATAATCGTAATCATATTTTTTGATTACGATTAAAATTACGAATGTGATTACAATTATAATCGCTGTCATATTTTTATTTACGATTTTTTTTATCCAAAAAATCATGTACTTCTGCTAAAATTTTTTTTCGAAAAATCTCTTTTTTTTTTTCAAATTTCAAGAAAATTGTAGTTTTTTTACCTACTTTTGAGAAAATCATAATTTTTGTAGGAATCTCCATACTTGTTTAAAAAAAATGATTCTCTCAAAAATTGTTATTAAAAAATCATAAAAAATGTGATTTATCTCCAAACATTGTAAAAAATTATGATTTACGTGGATACAATTTTTGAAATACATGATATTGACGCAGGAGAGCCCCTCCGCCCCCTTTTTTGTTTACTATTAGCTTTGTTCCAACCTGCACGCTAGATTTGACAGTCCCTCTGCGCATGCTCCTGGAGTTTCAAACTGTGGTTGGAACAAAGCTACTATGGAAACTGATTTTAGGCCTCTATTTAAAAACAAGCAAGAAACTTGCTTTTCAACTCAATTATTTATTAACCCAATTTCTTCATTTGCTTTCAAAGCTGTGCTCACAATAAGCGAAAAATTTGAGTATTCTGTTCCAATTTTGAAGCTACGATGGCAGTCGTCAAATTTTTTTTTCGCTGGTGCATTTAAACTTCGATGTCTTCATGCTTCATACAAGGCTTCCAGATTTAATTAATAAAAATGTGCCTATTTTTGTATTTGTTTGCTTGTTAAAGAATTTAGCTTGTCTTTACAGTATTTTAGAGAATATTGTTGGCATTTCAGGGTTGTAGTCGCAGTGTTGTCCCTTTGTATTAATTTATACAAAATTTTTTTGTAATTAATGTAAATAAAATTTATTGTTAGGTGATTTTTTATGTTATTTTATATCTTGGGGTGCTTTCTTCCGGAGTTTTAGCCTATAGGGAAAGGGCAGAACTAGCGCTGTAAGCGGTCATTGAGTGAAATTAGGAAAGGTTATAACCTTCCGATTGTTTATATAATGATAACCTTTCCTCATGAACAGCCAGTTCCTGATTGGAGAGCTTTTATTAAAGAAGTTATTGTGATACCCTCCACGTCTGGTTTTTGGAATCGAATCTTTACCGATCTCAAGTTTGTCTTTAGTGCCGTCCGGCCGTAGCAGTTTTTCCGGAACACTTTACGGCCACAGTTTACAACCGATTTTCACCAAATTTTCACACAAATTTCTTTAGGCGGTGAACAAGAAACTGATTAGGGCGATTTTTGAATTTCGAAAAAATGGCGGAGATATGTCTGTTTGAAATTTTAAAAAATTTGCTGCCGCCGAACCGTTGGTCCAATTTTCACCAATTACTCCTTATATTTTTTACGAATTTTTGGTGTAAAAAAATTATCTTTTTAAAAAAATAAATTATTACTAGGGAGAAATTTCATACTTCCACGCCTTACGAGAGGGACCTCTCTTGGGCAAAAATCCCATTATTTCTACCTTGATACTTCGAAAAAATTTCAAAAAAAAAAAAAGAACTATTAGACAATTTTTTAGGAAAAAAGCGCACATTTAAAAAAGAAAATGGAAAAAAAATTATTTGAACAAAAAAACTCGGGAAAATTTTTCAAAAAAAACAAAAACATTTTTCGAAAAAAAATCCAAAAAACTCGGAAAATTTTTCAAAAAAAAATCTTGGAAAATTAAAAAAACTTAGAAAATTTTTTTTAAACTTCCCCCTCCGTCATACTTCCCCTTCCTTATATTTTCCCCTCCGTTATACTTCCCCCTCCGTCATACTTCCCCCTCCGTTATACTTCCCCCTCCTTTATACTTTTCCCTTCTATATTTTTACTTCTCTTTAACGAATTTTCGAAAAAAACTCGGAAAATTTTTCAAAAAAAAATCTTGGAAAATTAAAAAAACTTAGAAAATTTTTTGGAAAAACTTCCCCCTCCGTCATACTTCCCCTTCCTTATATTTTCCCCTCCGTCATACTTCCCCTTCCTTATATTTTCCCCTCCGTTATACATCCCCCTCCGTCATACTTCCCCTCCCTTATATTTTCCCCTCCGTTATACTTCCCCCTCCTTTATACTTCCCCTCCTATATTTTTACTTCTCTTTAACGAATTTTCGAAAAAAAAAAGAACTTAGACCATTTTTTGGGAAAAAAGCGCACATTTAAAAAAGAAAATGGAAAAAAAATTATTTGAACAAAAAATTCGGGAAAATTTTTCAAAAAAAAAATCATTTTTCGAAAAAAAAACCCAAAAAAACTCGGAAAATTTTTCAAAAAAAAATCTTGGAAAATTAAAAAAAAACTTAGAAAATTTGTTGGAAAAAACTTCCCCCTCCGTCATACTTCCCCTTCCTTATATTTTGCCCTCCGTTATACTTCCCCTTCCTTATATTTTCCCCTCCGTTACACTTCCCCTTCCTTATATTTTCCCCTCCGTTATACTTCCCCCTCCGTCATACTTTCCCTCCGTTATACTTCCCCCATTTTTACTTCTCTTTAACGAAGTTTTAATTGGAAGCT
The DNA here is from genome assembly GCA_014119065.1 of Orius insidiosus. Taxonomy (NCBI): domain Eukaryota; kingdom Metazoa; phylum Arthropoda; class Insecta; order Hemiptera; family Anthocoridae; genus Orius; species Orius insidiosus. The sequence goes on from JACGAQ010000130.1 coordinate 239,313, forward strand.
CTTCAAACTAGTACTTTTTCTGGTTTCAATGGGGTCAGAAACAAGGTCCTTCTGAGGTGCCTAGACAAAATCGATTTTTTTGAAATAATAAACCGTTGTGTACAAAAAAAATAGGGTGTTGATAAAGGGAAAATCCTGAGAGGGAGGTCGATCGTCCCTCCGTCCACCCCTTATAAACCACCCCTTTTCAATGCCGACCCCCTCCCCCCCCCCCTTTTCAACCCTGTTCCAAGCTGGGAGGCAGTACAGAGTCGCGCCTTTTATTTACGACGTCTCAATAACCGAAACTCTCACCCTCAAAATTTTCGAAGTTTCCTATTTCGCAAGTTTTGTGTTTATTTTCAAGTTTGTGGAATTCGGGGAGGAGGATAAAAGAAAAAGTTATTTTTTTATTTTAGCGCGATGATTTCTCACGCAGCATCCGACTACTACGAATCAATACATGTACCGGCCGGCCACATCTTTTAGGTAACCCATATTTACCTCAACTTATATTTCATTATTTTATAATTTTTTTAAAAATATAATTATTGTCTCATTTGTTTAAAATTAGATAGGAAGGCCACAATTTACTCCCCCACCCCCCTCCCTATTAGGGCGGCAAATTTTGAAGTGGAAAGCGCCCTAAAATGGTTTTTGTGGGGGAAAAGGATGATTGGTCAAAAGGCAAGAGTTGAACGATAAAAAAATTGGGATAAAAGTGCGTTTTTGGGCAAGTAGGATGAGGAAAACTCCCTAAATTGGTGATTTTGGGCTAAAAGACTGAGGCGAACGAAAAAAAATCGGGTTAAAACGGGCGTTTTTTGGGTAAAAGGCGCAGAAAAACTCCCGAAAAACGGTTTTTTAGCGGAAAGAACGAGGTGATTGCTCGAAAATTATGAAAAACATGTGTTTGTCTGTCAAAAAAGTGAGAAAATCTCCAGTTTTGAAAGAGGGTTTCTGGGAGGAAAATCCCGAAAATCTGGCTGAAAGTTAGCTTTTCGACCAAAAGAACGACAAACCCCAAAAAAAAACGTGGCGAAAACAGAGTTTCTCTGAGGAAGACTCCCGAAAATTCCATAAAAATGAGTCAAAAGAGTAAAAAAATCCCGAAAATCTGGCAAAAAGTTAGTTTTTCGACCAAAAGATTGACCATAAACTCCAAAAACCGTAACGAAAAGTGAGTTTCTCCAAGGAAAACTCCCTGAAAATCCGATAAAAAGGAGTCAAAAGAGGTAGGAAAATCCCAAAAATAAAAAAATTGGTATAAAAGGGCGTTTTCGGGCCAGTAGGATGAGAAAAACATCCCAAAATAGGTGATTTTGGGCTAAAAGACTGAGGCGAACGATAAAAAATCGGGTTAAAACGGGCATTTTTTTGGGTAAGCGGCTCAGAAAAACTCCGGAAAAGCGGTTTTTTTGGCCGAAAGAACGAGGTGATTGCACGAAAATGAAGAAAAACATGTGTTTGTCTGTCAAAAAAGGTGAGAAAATCTCCAGTTTTGAAGGAGGGTTTCTGGGAGGAAAATCCCAAAAATCTGGCTGAAAGTTAGCTTTTCGACCGAAAGAACGACAAACCCCCCAAAAAACGTGGCGAAAACAGAGTTTCTCTGAGGAAGACTCCCGAAAATCCGATAAAAATGAGTCAAAAGAGGTAGGAAATTCCCAAAAATCTGGCAGAAAGTTAGCTTTTCGACCGAAAGAACGACCGCAAATCCCAAAAAACGTGGCAAAAAGATAGTTTCTCCGAGAAAGACTCCCGAAAATCCCATAAAAAGGAGTCAAAAGAGGTAGGGAAATCCCAAAAATCTGGCAGAAAGTTAGCATTTCGACCGAATTATCGAGGTGGTTGCTCGAAAACGATGAAAAACAAGTGTTTGTCTGTCTAAAAAATCGAGAAAACCTCATAATTCGCGTTTTTAAAGGAGGGTTCCTAGGGGGAAAAAAAAGTAAAAAACGCCTAAAATTTTTGCAAAAGTAGATTTGTGAAAGTTGTTACCAGGAAAAAAAAAAGGAGTTTTTAGAAAATTAGACCGAAAGAGAATTTTTCCATGGAAGATTCCAAAAAATCTGATAAAAGGAGTGAAAAGAGGTAGAAAAATCCCAAAAATCTGACAAAAAGTTAGTTTTTCGACTGAAAGAACGACGATAAGCCCCAAAAAACGTGGCGAAAAGAGAGTTTCTCCGAGGAAGGCTCCCGAAAATCCCATAAAAAGGAGTCAAAAAAAGGTAGGAAAATCCCAAAAAACTGGCAGAAAGTTACCTTTTCGACCGAAAGAGCGATAAACCCAAAAAACGTGGAGAAAAGTGAGTTTCTCTAATGAAGACTCCCGAAAATCTGATGAAAACGAGTCTAAAGAGTAGGAAAATCCCAAAAATTTGGCAACAATTTAGTTTTTTAACGACCATAAACCCCCAAAACCGTGGCGAAAAGTGAGTTTCTCCAAGGAAGACTCCCTAAAATCCGATAAAAAGGAGTCAAAAGAGATAGGGAAATCCCAAAAAATATGGCAAAAAGGACGTCCATAGACCCCAAAAATCTCTTAAAAAATTAGCTTTTCAACCGAAAAAACGTCCATAGACCCCAAAAAAACGATGCGAAAAGAGAGTTTCTCCGAGGAAGGCTCCCGAAAATCCGGTAAAAAGGAGTCAAAAGAGTTAGGAAAATCCCAAAAATCTGGCAGAAAGTTAGCTTTTCAACCGAAAGATCGTCCATGGAGCCCAAAAAAGTGGCGAAAAGAGAGTTTCTCCGAGGAATACTCCCGAAAATCCGGTAAAAAGGAGTCTTTTGTTAGGAAAATCCCAAAAATCTTGCAGAAAGTTAGCTTTTTAACCGAAAAAAAAAACGTCCATAGACCCTAAAAATCTGGAAAAAGTTAGCTTTTCAACCGAAACAACGACGATAAACCCCAAAAAACGTGGCGAAAAGAAGAAAGACTCCCGAAAATCCGATAAAAAGGAGTCAAAAAGAGGTAGGAAAATCCCAAAAATCTGGCAGAAAGATAGCTTTTCGACCGAAAGAGCTACAAACCCCCAAAATAAGTGGCGAAAAGAGAGTTTCTCCGAGGAAGCCTCCCGAAAATCCGATAATAATGAGTCAAAAGTGATAGGAAAATCCCAAAAATCTGGCAAAAAGAACGTCCAAAGACCCCAAAAATATGGTCAAAAGTTAGCTTTTCAACCGAAAGAACGTCCATAGACCCCTAAAAACGTTGCGAAAAGAGAGTTTCTCTGAGAAAGACTCACAAAAATCCGATAAAAAGGAGTCAAAAGAGGTTGAAAAATCCCAAAAATCTAGCAAAAAGTTTGCTTTTCAACCGAAAGAACGTCCATAGACCCCAAAAATCTGGCAGAAAGTGGGCTTTTCAACCGAAAGAACGTCCATGGACCCCAAAAAAGTGGCGAAAAGTGAGTTTCTCCAAGAAAAACTCCCGAAAATCCGATAAAAAGGAGTCAAAAGAGTAGAAAAATCTGGCAAAAAAAAAAGCTTTTCGACCGAAAGAACGACCATAAACCCCAAAAAACGTGGCGAAAAGAGAATTTCTCCGAGTAAGACCCCGAAAAATCCGGTAAAAAGGAGTCCAGAGAGTAGGAAAATCCCAAAAATCTGGCAAAAAGTAAGCTTTTCAACCGAAAGAACGTCCATAGACCCCAAAAAAGTGGTGAAAAGAAGGAAGACTCCCGAAAATCTGATAAAAAGGGAGCGCCCCTTAAAACAAGCTCAGTCCTAAACGCCATTCTTCTTTATCCAATTTTATAAAAATCTTATTTTCCGACCCTTCTATTTTCACTTACGACGGCTCTATTTTGCCAGTAGCTATCATTAATCATAAATTTATAATCCTCACAGGTCAACGGCATAAATCAATTATTTACTTCTTATTTTCTTCCGTGGCATTGTTTGCCGACGGGTGTTTACACCCCTATCATACGTTTAAAGCTTTCCCGGATGAGATATCGATCAAGCAGTGGGTGAAAGAAAATAATTACAGGAGGAAGAAAAAAGCTCCAAGAATACTCAGGGAATGAAAGCCCTTTTTAAAAATAGATAGACAATAAAAATTTCATGTCATTACTACCAGTTGCAACGTTTAATTATTTATGGGGTTTCGACCGAAGAAAAATGTACAAAAAAAGTTGTAAATCAATTTTTTTTTCCTTCTTTTAACGTGACGTCTTTTTAAAATCGATATTAAGGAATTTTTTATGTTCATGGAAGAGCGAAAGAGAAAATCGCAAGTCGATATTCGATATGGATGAAATATTTTTGGGTTTTTATCGAGAAAATGGGAAGGAGCAGCCAATCAAATCAAGCGGACAACTTGAGCCGATTAGCATCGTTGACCTGATCCCCAAATCGAATTATACAGATGGTCAACTTCCGATCGCCGAACCGTTTTTAAAGGAAAATGGCCATATTATCCCGTTTTTCGCTGGAGAGATTTTCTCAAATTTTTGGAAAGCTCTTTTAAAGGCGCTTCAGAAAGGTATAAGTTGTCTACTCTGTTTATCGAACGGTTTATGAGGTATTTGAGTCTGAAGCTGAAAGACTGAATGTTCCATCCTTAACCTCCCGAAGTCAAAATAAAAACGAGGATATCTCGTGAACCACTGGACCGATTTACTTAAATTACCACTTTTCGGAAATCTCTTTTAAAGGCTCTTCAAAAAGGTCTAATTGAGGCGCTCCGGGTACGAAGGGTGAACTCAACAAAACGTAGTTTCGGGATATTCGCATTTTAAAGTTTATGTTACGGGCGAACTCAACAGAAAAGTCATGCCCTGGAATGGGAAAAGGAGTGGGGGTTGTGGACTAGGATGTGGAGTTCGCCCTTCGTACCCGCTCGGATATCGCAGTTAGAGCTTTGCCGCATATTGTCTTTTACGTATTTAAAGTGGAAAAAAGGGCGAACTCAACATAAAAATTACATGGGTGTAATCACCAAGAGGTCTAGAATTTGAAAATGAAAAATTTTTTTTTCCGATGTTGAGTTCGCCCTTCGTACCCGGAGCGCCTCAATTGTTCTACCCTGTTTATCGAACTGTTTTCGGGATATTTGAGTTCAAACATATCAAAAGGTTTTTTGAGATATTCGAGTCTGAAGCTGAATGACTGAATATTATTCCCCCAAGTCAAACTAAAACCGCGGATATCTCAGGAACGGCTGGACCGATTTCCTTAAATAAACATTTTTTGGAAATCTCTTTTAAAGGCCCTTCAAAAAGTTCGAAGTAGTCAACCCTGTATACCTAACGGTTTTCGTGATATTTGCGTTTAGACTTGTCCATCGGTTTTCAGGATTGTCTGAAGCTATAAGACTGAATACTCCACCAAGTCAAACTAAAAACGCGGATATCTCCTGAACCACTAGACCGATTTACCGGAATTACCGCTTTTTGGAAATCTCTTTTAGAGATTGAATAAAAAGATCTAAGTGGTCTACCCTGTATATCTAACGGTTTATGGGATATTTGCGTTCAAACATATCAAATGGTTTTTGGGATATTCGAGTCTTCTGAACGACTGAATATTCCCCCAAGTCAAACATAAAACGCGGATATCTCAGGAACGGCTGGACCGATTTTCTTAGATTACGACTTATCGGAAATCTCTTTTAAAGGCCCTTCAAAAAGGTTGAAGTGTTCTACCCAGTATATCGAACGGTTTTTGAGGTATTGGAGTCTGCAGCTGAAAGACTGAATATTTCCCCAAGTAAAGCATAAAACGCGGATGTCTCATGAACCACTAGACCGATTTCATTAGATTTCCGCTTTTCGGAAACCTCTTTCAAAGGCCCTTCAAAAAGGTCGAAGAGTTCAACCCTTTATATCTAACGGTTTTTGAGGTATTTGAGTCTGAAGCTGAAAGACTGATTATTCAATCAAGTCAAACATAAAACGCGGATATCTCAGGAACGGCTGGACCGATTTTCTTAGATTACGACTTTTCGGAAATCTCTTTTAAAGGCCCTTCAAAACGGTTTAATTGTTCTACCCAGTATATCGTACGGTTTTTGAGGTATTGGAGTCTGCAGCTGAAAGACTGAATATTTCCCCAAGTAAAGCATAAAACGCGGATGTCTCATGAACCACTAGACCGATTTCCTTAGATTTCCGCTTTTCGGAAACCTCTTTCAAAGGCCCTTCAAAATGGTCTAAATGGTCTACCCTGCATATCTAACGGTTTTTGAGGTATTTGAGTCTGCAGCTGAAAGACCGAATATTCCCCTAATTCAAACTAAAATCGCGAATATCTCACGAACCACTGGACCGACTTACTTAGATTACTACTTTTCGGAAATCTCTTTCAAAGGCCCTTCAAAAAGGTCGAAGTGTTCAACCCTTTATATCTAACGGTTTTTGAGGTATTTGAGTCTGAAGCTGAAAGACTGATTATTCAATCAAGTCAAACATAAAACGCGGATATCTCATGAACCACTCGACCGAATTCCATAGATCACCACTTTTCGGAAATCTCTTTTAAAGGCCCTTTAAAAAGGTCTAAGTGGTCTACCCTGTATAGCTACCGGTTTTCAGGATAGCCCGAAGCTAAAAAATGAATACCTATCCCACAAGTCAAACTAAAAACGCGGATATCTCAGGAACGGCTAAACCGATTTCCTTAAATTACCACTTTTTGGAAATCTCTTTTCAAGGCCCTTCAAAAAGGTCTAAGTGTTCTCTACCTTGTATATCTAACGGTTTTCGGGATATTTGCATTTAGACATATCTATCGGTTTTCAGGATAGTCTGAAGCTATAAGACTGAATACTCCACAAGTCAAACTAAAAACGCGGATATCGCATGAACCACTGGACCGATTTACTTGAATTACCGCTTTTCAGAAATCTTCTGTTTTAAAGGCCCTTCAAAAAGGTCTAGGTGTTCTACCCTGTATATCTAATGGTTTTTGAGGTATTTGAGTTTGCAGCTGAAAAACTGAATATTACCCCAACTTAATCATAAAACGCGGATATCTCATGAACCACTCGACCGAAGTGCTTAGATCACCACTTTTCGCAAATCTCTTTTAAAGGCCCTTCAAAAAGGTCAAAGTGTTCAACCCTTTATATCTAACGGTTTTTAGGGTATTTCAGTATGAAGCTGAACGACTGAATATTCCATCAAGTCAAACATAAAACGCGGATATCTCATGAACCACTGGACCGATTTCCTTAGATTACAACTTTTCGGAAATCTCTTTCAAAGGCCCTTTAAAAAGGTCTAATTGTTCTACCCTGTATATCTAACGGTTTTCGGGATATTTGTGTTTAGACATATCTAACGGTTTTTGGGATATTCGAGTCTGAAGCTGAAACGCGGTTTTCTCATGAACCACTGGACCGATTTACCTAAAATATCGCTTTTCAGAAATCTCTTTCTAAGGCCCTTCAAAAAATGGAAGTTTGTGACGACATCTCGTGATGCAGAACGTAAAGAAGCATGAATTGGTAATAGTTGGAATCTTCGGACAAAAATAAGCGGAATCGAAAAAAAAAACGAGTCTCCTAGGTCAATTTTAACGGATTTTAGCGCAAAAAAACGCTAAATTTTTTTAAAGTTGTCGAAAATGGTCTCAAAAATAGTCAAATCTACTTGAAATTTTGCGTAGATTACGAATTTGAAATAAAAAAATAGGGGTTCTCATTTGAAATAACGAAGTTAGGTTGTGTCTGGGACACCCTGTATATCCAGGCGGATTTTAAACTACACCATCAAATTCTTTGATTTAAATTAAGGGGGGTTTACATTTAACTTTTTTTGATAAAACCACTTTTTAACGCTTTCCCAGACGTATGCCATGTGTTTCCGGACACCCTGTATAATCCCTCAATTTCTCAGGAACGGCTGAACCGATTTTCATATATATCCTTTTCATTTTTCAGATTTCGACGATGTCATTCCCATCCTGATAGAAGCGATGTGAAATAAACGTAAGTACATCATAAAGCCAAAATGATATTTTTGCGTGATTGTCTCTACCTATAAGTAATTATTGACTTCCATTATTTTCGTACTTGTTGATCTTTTTATCATTTTTACGAGCACTGAAAGCCGCTGAAGAGCTTCTTTTGTTCAAAAAATCGACTTTATCGACCATTTTCTGAATTATTTTTTAATAAAAACGAGTTCACTGTTCGGCTGATGACGTCACAAAGGTGAAATTTTAAACATATGATTTATGACTTCGGCGGTTTTCTTCCGATGGATCATCACGTTCTCGACGTGGAAGATGTCGAAGTGATGCTGGAGCAGTTCGACCTCATACCGGAAACTTACGACGTTTCTGTCGACACAAAAGACTCGCTTAAGGCGGCCAAAGGAGTCAAAAGCCCGGGGAAAAAGCTGACGAAGAAAACGCACAAAATGAAACGTCAGGCGGATTTCGAAAAAGCAAGACGGAAAATGATGGAAATCAGTCAAAACTGCAAAAAATAAAAAGTCTAAATTTTCTTTATTTTTGAAAAAAAAAGTTTTTTCTCTTCTCTGTTTTATTTACGTATTTATAAAAGAACAAATTTGTTTACGGTGAAAAACCCGCCTGCGCTTAAACGTTAAAAGGTGCGACGAAAAGCAACGAATTCTCTCGATTTCGAATTTTTTTTTTATCTTTTGATGTTATCGATTTTTTGAGTGTTCGTCTTATCAGTCGTTGAGTGCTTCTGGTCCAGAAAATCGAGAAAAACGCCCAGCGATCCAAGGTCTGCGGAAAAACCGAGAAAAAATCTTTAAGTAAGGTAAAAGGGTTTTTCAGTGACAAAAAATCGAGAAAAATGCCCAAAAAACTAGTTTTAAGGGGGGGTTTTTTGGCCCCAAATATAGAAAAATGACTTAAAACACCTTGATTTGTGATCAGAAAATGGAGTGTTTTTACGGAAAGTGTTTAACACCTTGATTTATGATTAGAAATGGAGAAAAACACAAAAAAAATTTATTTGGATATTTTTAACAACTTGATTTATGATTAGAAAATGGAGAAAAACACAAGAAATTCATTTGGAATATGTTTAACACCATGACTTATTGTTAGAAAATGGAGAAAAACACAAAAAATTCATTTGGAAAGTGTTTAACACCTTGAATTATGATTAGAAATAGAGAAAAACACAAACAATTCGTTTGGATTGTGTTTAACACCTTGATTTATGATTAGAAAATGGAGAAAACACAAAAAATTCATTTGGAAAGTGTTTAACACCTTGATTTATGATTAGAAAATGGAGAAAAACACAAAAAATTCATTTAGATAGGGTTTAACAACTTGAATTATGATTAGAAAATGGAGAAAAGCACAAAAAAAATCATTTGGATAGTATTCAACATCTTGATTTATGATTAGAAAATGGAGAAAAACACAAAAATTCATTTAGATAGGGTTGAACACCTTGATTTATGATTAGAAAATGGAGAAAAACACAAAAAATTCATTTGAAAAATGACGATATTCTGACATTTTTATGACCGAAATGACGACTAATTGACAGTTTTACGGCCGCAATGACTTCTCATTATCTTTGCCTTTATGACCAAAAATGACGAATGTTTGACATTTTTATGGCGAAAATGACGAGTAATTGACAGTTTTAGGGCCGAAATGACGGCTCATTATCTGCTTTATGGCCAAAAATGACGATATTTTGACATTTTTATGACCGAAATGACGACTAATTGACAGTTTTACGGCTGAAATGACGTCTCATTATCTGCTTTATGGCCAAAAATCACGACTTTTTGACATTTTTATGGCCGAAATGACGACAAATTGACGGTTTTACGCCCGAAATGACGGCTCATTATCTGCTTTATGGCCAAAAATGACGATATTTTGACATTTTTATGACCGTAATGACGACTAATAGACAGTTTTACGGCCGAAATGACGGCTCATTATTTGCTTTATGGCCAAAAATGACGATATTTTGACATTTTTATGACCGAAATGACGACTAATTGACAGTTTTACGGCCGAAATGACGGCTCATTATCTACTTTATGGCCAAAAATGACGGTTTTTTGACATTTTTATGACCAAAATGACGACTAATTGACAGTTTTACGGCCGAAATGACAGCTCATTATCTGATTTATGGCTAAAATGACGATATTTTGACATTTTTAAGACCGAAATGACGACTAGTTGACAGTTTTACCGCCGAAATTTTGGCTCATTATCTGCTTTATGGCCAAAAATGACGATATTTTGACATTTTTATGACCGAAATGACGACTAATTGACAGTTTTACGGCCGAAATTTTAGCTCATTATCTGATTTATGGCCAAAAATGACGACCATCTAAAATTTTATGGCCAAAATGACGACTGATTGACAGTTTTACGGCTGAAATGACGTCTCATTATCTGCTTTATGGCCAAAAATGACGATATTTTGACATTTTTATTACCATAATGACTACTAATTGACAGTTTTACTGCTGAAATAACGCCTCATTATCTGCTTTACGACCAAAAATGACGACTTTTTGACATTTTTATGACCGGAATGACGACTATTTGACAGTTTTACGGCCGAAATGACGTCTCATTATGTGCTTTTTGGCAAAAAATGACGATATTCTGACATTTTTATGACCGAAATGACGACTAATTGACAGTTTTACTTCCGAAATGACTGCTCATTATCTGATTTATTGCTAAAATGACGATATTTTGACATTTTAATGGCCGTAATGACGACTATTTGACAGTTTTACGGCCGAAATGACGTCTCATTATCTGCTTTTTGGCAAAAAATGACGATATTTTGACATTTTTATGGCCAAAATGACGACTAATTGACAGTTTTACGGCCGAAATGACGTCTCATTATCTGCTTTATGGCCAAAAATGACGATATTTGACATTTTTATGGCCGAAATGACGACTATTTGACAGGCCAAATTCATGAAAAACGCCCAAATCTGTCAAAAAGTGTGTTTTTCCGCCTAAAAACTGAGAAAACCCCTTCAAAATCGCTTCGTTGTCAATTTGCTATACCATATGAAAAACCTAAAAATGTTAGTTTTGTTAAATTTAGTACAAAAATGGAACCAGTACGTGATTTAGGAGTGATTGGCTTATCGGACACTTTGCTCTACTACTGCGACAAAGCGAACTTCGAAGAATTGAGAATAGTTTTGGAAGTAATCCGTGATAAGCCGCTTCAAAAAATAACATTTACGACGAAATCTCTCGCTCCGATAGCCCGCTACGACATAAAAACGTACGCGCGAGCTCAAGACGAAAAAGAAATCGCATTTACTGGTTACGTATTAAAAAAAGTTTGCTATTTTATAGGATGTAGGGTTCAAAGATCGCTGAAATATTTGAATTTGGAAGGGATACCGCTGGAGAAATATTTTCGACTTCTGTACCTAAATACGACGGTGACGTTGACTCATGTTTGCTTACGTCATACACGAATTGGTGATTCAGGATGCAAGAAGATGATGACCCACGGTTTAAGTTCATCCATCTCCAGCCTCGATCTAACTGGATGCTTCATCTCCGCTAAAGGCATCGAGTATCTATCAAGCCTAATAGCCGTGCAGCAAGACCGACGGTTTTTCGACAGAACCTTCAAAGGACTTCAGCACCTATGTCTCGACTATAACCAATTCGGTGACGCCGGCGCCACCATAATTTTCGACCTACTTATGAACGATTTTCATCTTCTCAGCGTCGAAATGCGCACCTGCGGAATATCTAAAGCAGAAGACGCTGTCGACCTCGTTCAATTTAACCGTCATATCCAAGTTTTAGATTTAAGAGGGAATCAAATTTCTGAAGAAACCTTACGCTCGGTTATAAACCCCCTTGCATCCCTGCATGATCCTCATTCGATCAAATATGGATGGAAAGACAAAAAATCTTTACAAAACTACATAGATATTGAATAAAAATTGGTACTTTTTCTTCTGTTTTTAGTTCCCGCGTTTTTTAAAAAAAACTTGACCAATGAAAAAGAGATAACATCCAAGGTTATTTCAGGATAACCCAAGATAAGGTTATCCTATTCCTCCTACCGAAATGACGACTGATTGACAGTTTTACGGCCGAAATGACGTCTCATTATCTGCTTTATGGCCAAAATGACGATATTTTAACATTTTTATGGCCAAAATGACGACTAATTGACAGTTTTACGGCCGAAATGACGGTTCATTATCTGCTTTATGGCTAAAATGACGATATTTTGACATTTTTATGGCCAAAATGTCGACTAATTGACAGTTTTACGGCCGAAATGACGTCTCATCATCTGCTTTATGGCCAAAAATGACGATATTTTGACATTTTATGGCCAAAATGACGACTAATTGACAGCTTTACGGCCGAAATGACGTCTCATTATCTGCTTTATGGCCAAAAATGACGATATTTTGACATTTTTATGGCCGAAATGACGACTATTTGACAGTTTTAATGCCAAAATGACGGCTCATTATCTGCTTTATGGCCAAAATGACGACTAATTGACAGCTTTACGGCTGAAATGACGTCTCATTATCTGCTTTATGGTCAAAAATGACGATATTTTGACATTTTTATGGCCGAAATGACGACTATTTGACAGTTTTAATGCCAAAATGACGGCTCATTATCTGCTTTATGGCCAAAATGACGACTAATTGACAGCTTTACGGCTGAAATGACGTCTCATTATCTGCTTTATGGCCAAAAATGACGATGTTTTGACATTTTTATGGCCGAAATGACGACTATTTGACAGTTTTAATGCCAAAATGACGGCTCATTATCTGCTTTATGGCCGAAAATGACGATATTTTGACATTTTTATGGCCAAAATGACGACTGATTGACAGTTTTACGGCCAAAATTACTGCTCATTATCTGCTTTATGTCCAAAAATGACGATATTTTGACATTTTTATGGCCGAAATGACGACTAATTGACAGTATCCAAAGGTCCCGGAAGTTTTGCTATGGGGAGTACAAAAAATCTTTACAAAATTACTAGATATTGAATAAAAATTGGTACTTTTCATCTGTTTTTAGTTCCCGCGTTTGGTACTTTTCATCTGTTTTTAGTTCCCGCGTTTTTTAAAAAAACTTGACCAATGAAAAAGAGATAACATCCAAGGTTATTTCAGGATAACCCAAGATAAGGTTATCCTAATCCTCCAACCAGGAAAGTATACCTTAGGGATGGGTATCGATAGTCGATATTATCGGAATATCGATATTTCCCTTCCGATATTTTTCCATCGATATCGTACCTTCCGATATTTTATAATATCGATATTTGAGGCACGATAGTCGATATTCGATATTTTCTAATTTCTATTTAAAATTTAAAGAAGAAAGAAAAAGAAAAATTGATATTAAAAGATACTAAGTGAAATTGAGGCGCTCCGGGTACGAAGGGCGAACTCGACATCGGACAAATTTTTTAAACTTCCTTAAAGAAGTTATTGTGATACCCTCGACGTCGGGTTTTTGGGAAAGGGTCCTCCAGTTTTTTTTTTTCATTTTCAGATTCTTGACCTCTTGGTGAATACACCCATATAATTTTTATGTTGAGTTCGCCATTTTTTCCCCTTTAAATACGTAAAAACCGAAACTTTAAAATGCGAATATCTCGAAACTACGTTTTGTCGAGTTCGCCCTTCGTACCCGGAGCGCCTCAATTGAACTCCTTTCGCTTGGGTTTGGATTGTTTGGAAACTGTATTTGTATTGGCAGCATTGATAAGGGTAGTTGGTACCCGCCGGTTACCGGTACCGGTACCGCCTCCTAACTGTTTCATCACATTATCAATTTTTTTTATATTTTATAACTGGATGTGGATCTTCACGCCTTTAGTCAAGAAAACGAGAGAAGTAGAAGATAATATGTTTAAAATAATAGGTACTGGATTTTGATAGTGAATAGCAAAGGGCGATAGTTAATATCGATATATCGATATTTTAAGTCCGATATAATATCACCATCGATACTTCCTTCCGATATTGGTTCCGATACCAATATCGATATTTTTGTTTCGATGTCCCATCCCTACCAAAGGTCCCGGAAATTTTGCTATGGGGAGTACGAATCGTAGGAAATTTCTCATAATGTAAAAAAGGGATTTTTCCTTTGTCTGGATAAAAGAAGAATCTTGCTTAATAAACAGTTTGCCCCACTCAGCAAAGTTGTGCATTCTTTTTTTATCCTCAGATTAGATATTTTATCGCACAATGCTTTGAAATATCACAGTATAAAAATTATTTCTCTCTTTTTCAGGCAATGTTGAAGAAGTATGTTTGACAAAAGATGCTGCAGACTGGTTTGGGGGCTGGTTTTCGGCATAGTCGGAGTAGCGACGCTCTGGCGCCTTTCGAGAATCCCCGAAGTCGCCTCGCTCGTCCCTTACTACCTTCCGATATTACCGAGCAATGTTACACAAATCTCAGAACCGTATACGCTCCGCGATTTAGTCCATAATGACGCATCTAAGCTAGTCGATTTGACGGAATTCTCTTTTTGAACGCCGCAGGATGTAATTCGACGCCGCCCATTTTGGCAGCTGTCGTCCATTCGGCTCCGGCGAACTTCCACCATCGACGGGCGATCCGCTCGACCTGGGGGACGTCGTTTCACGTCGTTTTTATGATCGGAGAAACCAACAGTTCCATCATTCAAAATGAAATTGAAGATGAAATCAAAGAGTTTAACGACATCGTACAAGGTAAGCCCTCATTACTTGTGAATTATTGATACCATCTAAGAGAGAAGAGGGTAACACTGCAAGTGTCTCCTTAAGGTGCATCCTCTCTGCTGGCACTTGTGAATTATTGATACCATCTAAGGGAGAAGAGGGTAACACTGTAAGTGTCTCCTTAAGGTGCTCTCTGCTGGCACTTCTCAAATTCCAGCCTCATTCGCCACTCACGCACCTTCACCAAGAGCACAGACCTGACTACTCTGTCACCGGTCTCTATCCGAAGAGTGCCCTCACCCCCTCTCACTTAAGGGCGGCTGTACCCAACCTAGAGCAAGTCTACGCACAGCGAGAGGATGCACCTTAAGGAGACACTTACAGTGTTACCCTCTTTTCCCTTACCAAAAAAATATTCCAATCCCCAATATTTTTTTAGGTACCTTCGTTGACTCATATCGCAACATGACATATAAGCATGTGATGAGTTTAAAATGGGCTGCATATCATTGCCCGAATGCGAAATACGTTCTAAAAACTGACGACGACGTCTTCGTCAATGCTCCCAAGCTTCAAGAATTTATAAATTTGAAGTTATCACCATTGGGCGCACGGAAGCTCCTTTTGTGCAATGTCATCCCAAGGTCGATAGTCAAACGAGGTTATCGGTAAGAAAAATGGATTAAAAATAAATTTTGAGTTGTTTTTTAAAGAAATAAATGGAGAGTGACACCTTCGGAATATCCAGGGCGATGGTTTCCTAGATACTGCGCAGGTTGGGCGGTCGTCTATTCTCCAGACGTCGCTTTTGAACTTTATGCCGAAGCACAGCGTTCGCCATATTTTTGGATTGACGACATCCACATAACGGGAACCCTAGCGGCCAAACGGAACATCACACAAACCGACGTCAGTCGCTTCACGATCGACGAGGCCACCACCGAAGACCTCGTATCATCCCGGAAATCACAAAACGACTTCCTCTTCAGCCTATCGTCGCCTAAAAACTTCAAATATCTCTGGCTCATGGTCAACCGTTAACTCTAGTCCTAACTACAGGCTGTCTTTTTTGCCAAATTTAGAGAAATCTAGTTTTCATTTTTTTAATCACTAATGCGCGTGTTAACCAATTTTTCGCGCTTAAGGCACCTTGTATTTTTTTTAAATGTGCCAAAGAGCACCATAGATATAGCACAATAGAACTGACTAGTACACTAGTACATTTGCTGTAAGTAGAAAAGGCCGGTTCTGGCCCATATGGCCTTGCCTATCCCTCCACCTGTACTACAGTCTTGAAGGCTCCTCCTCTACCTTCACTTTTAACCCTTTCGAAACCGGATCTGATGCGCTACTGGCGCGCTTTGTTGCCAACCTACTCAGCAGTGTTGCCAACCTACTCAATAGGGTTGCCAACCTACAAAGCACTGAGTTAGCTCCGCCCTTCCCTCACTCTCCCCGACCGCTCCCAGCGCCCAGCAAAGCGCAGAAAGCGACGACTGATGCGATAATCACGTAGTTCATTCCCCAACAGATGCCCAGTTTTTGCATGTCGCTAGCGAGACGGGAAGCGAAGGTATTAAATATCTTAGAGAGGCTTCTAGGCTTATCGTGTTGCCAACCTACTCAACAGTGCTGCCAACCTACTCAACAGGGTTGCCAACCTACCCAACAGGGTTGCCAACCTACAAAGCACTGAGTTAGCTCCGCCCTTCCCCTCACTCTCCCCGACCGCTCCCAGGTCCGAGCAAAGTGCAGAAAGCGACGAGTGATGCGATCATCACGTAGTTCATTCTCCAACAGATGCCCAGTTTTTGCATGTCGCTAGCGCCACGGGAAGCGAAGGTATTAAATATCTTAGAGAGGCTTCCCGCTGGGCGTTATCTGCGCTACTGGCGCAGCACTGAGTTAGCTCCGCCCTTCCTCTCACTCTCCCCGACCGCTCCCAGCGCCCAGCAAAGTGCAGAAAGCGACGAGTGATACATCACGTAGTTCATTTCTTCCCCAACAGATGGCCAGTTTTTGCATGTCGCTAGCGCCACGGGAAGCGAAGGTATTAAATATCTCAGAGAGGCTTCCCGCTGGGCATTCTCAGCTGGCGCAGCACTGAGTTAGCTCCGCCCTACCCCTCACTCTCCCCGACCGCTCCCAGCGCCCAGCAAAGTGCAGAAAGCGACGAGTGATGCATCACGTAGTTTATTTCTTCCCCAACAGATGGCCAGTTTTTGCATGTCGCTAGCGCCACGGGAAGCTAAGGAATGAAATATCTTAGAGAGGCTTGTTAAAAAAAATGAATGTCTCTCAGCGACATGCGCGCGCCTGCAGTCCCGAAAGGGTTAACCTCTCTTCTCAATGTCTAAGTCAACCTCACACGCCGAGGAATTAATGCTAACAGCCTCCAGAACCAGCCTTTTATCTACTGCTGTACTATTTGATGATGCAGAGACTTTAAAACAAACTTATAACCTCTTCAAATGAAACCTTCTGTACTTAAATTAGTTTGTTTTAAAGCCCCCAGGAGCGTTTCGCATCTTCAAATTTTTTTAACGAGTCTGACGTACGAATGCTCAAAATTTCGCTGCCTCTTTTTTTAAAATTGTGATCTCTCTGACCAAATTTTATTTATTTTTCTATTTATTTACTCTTTCTCTATGCCAAAATGCAAAATGGCTGTAAAAACGTAGTTTTTATGTTATTTTGAGCAGAATTTCTTTTTTAACCCTCAAGGAAATTTAAAATTGCATGACTTTGTGCCTTCGTACTGGAAAGCCCATTATATTTTTATGTCTCCTTTTAACCGAAATGTAGGCTAGAATTTCAGAAAGGCTAGTGAAAAGGAAAAAAATGTTTAATTATATAGAAAGCCTTCTGATTGAATAAATTCTTATAGTTATTAGAGAGAGAGAAATAAATAATTATTTATTGACACATTTAAATGTAATAATAAAAACATAAATTGTTGTATTTTCACTTTCATTTGTTCCCAGCTGTGAGGATTAGTTTCTAACTAATTTTAAAAATGAGAAGACTTTGTATTGTGATTGCCGGATTTATTATTTTGTTGAGTTTATTTATGTTTTTTGATGTTTTCGCTGAGACTTTTTCGGCTTCCGAAACGGGTGATGTTGTTTTACCGCTGGATGATTACTCGATGCTTTTGGATTTGAGAAATTTTGAGTTTTTGAGTCTGAGCGAATGCGGCGGAAGGTTTTTGGTCGCTGTGGTTCATTCGGCACCTGAGAACTTTTTTCATCGAAATGCGATTCGATCGACGTGGGGGAGAGAAGTTCATGTCGCCTTTATGATCGGAAAGACGAATGTTTCTTATATTCAGAAACAGATTGAACAAGAAAAAGAAAGATACAACGATATTGTACAAGGTAACTTTCAGCGAAACGTATGTGGGAGAAATAGTTTATTTGCAGAACTTATTCGAAAAATCACATTTTTAGTCCCAAACAAAGTACCAGAGCTGCTTGTCTGATTTTATCGAGTTAGAAAATTATAGTTTTAGTCCCAAGCAAAGTACCAGAGCTGCTTGTCTGATTTTATCGAGTCAAAAAATCACATTTTTAGTCCCAAGCAAAGTACCAGAGCTACTTGTCTGACTTTATCGACTCAAAAAATCACATTTTTAGTCCCAAGCAAAGTACCAGAGCTGCTTGTCTGATTTTATCGAGTTAGAAAATTATAGTTTTAGTCCCAAGCAAAGTACCAGAGCTGCTTGTCTGATTTTATCGAGTCAAAAAATCACATTTTTAGTCCCAAGCAAAGTACCAGAGCTACTTGTCTGACTTTATCGACTCAAAAAATCACATTTTTAGTCCCAAGCAAAGTACCAGAGCTGCTTGTCTGATTTAATTGAGTCAAAAAATCACGGTTTTAGTCCCAAGCAAAGTACCAGAGCCTCTTTTCTGATTATACCATGTCAAAAATTCACATTTTTAGTCCTAAGCAAAGCACCAGAGCTGCTTTTCTGATTTTATCGTGTAAAAATTCACATTCTTAGACCCATGCAAAGTACCAGAGCTGATGGTCTGATTTTATTGCGTCAAAAAATCACGGTTTTTGTGCCAAGCAAAGTACCAGAGCCGCTTGTCTGGTTTTATTGAGTCAAAAAATCACATTTGTTGTCCCAAGCAAAGTACCGGAGCCGCTTGTCTGGTTTTATCGAGTCAAAAAATCACATTTGTATTCCCAAGCAAAATACCAGAGCTGCTTGTCAGATTTTATCGAGTGAAAAAATCATATTTTTAGTCCCAAGCAAAGTACCAGAGCTGCTTGTCTGATTTTATCGAGTTAGAAAATTATAGTTTTAGTCCCAAGCAAAGTACCAGAGCTGCTTGTCTGATTTTATCGAGTCAAAAAATCACATTTTTAGTCCCAAGCAAAGTACCAGAGCCCCTTTTCTGATTATACCATGTCAAAAATTCACATTTTTAGTCCGAAGCAAAGTACCAGAGCCGCTTCTCTGATTTAGTCGAGTCAAAATATCACATTTTAGTTGCAAGCAAATTACCGGAGCTGATTGTCTGATTTATTGCGTCAAAAAATCACCGTTTTTGTCCCAAGCAAAGTACCAGAGCCGCTTGTCTGATTTTATCGAGTCAAAAATCACAGTTTTAGTCCCAAGTACCAGAGCCACTTGTCTGATCATTTATTTTTTTAGGTTCTTTTGTGGATTCTTACAGAAACATGAGTTATAAGCATACAATGAGCTTAAAGTGGGCAATATATCATTGCCCCGGTATTAAATTTATCTTAAAAACTGACGACGACGTTTTTGTAAATGGGAAAATTCTTAAAAATTATATAGATTCATTATGGCCATCGAGGGCACAAAAATTACTTTTGTGCAGCGTTGTACCCAAGATGATCGCCAAAAGAGGATATCGGTAAGATTCTTAAAAAATAAAATTTTTAATTTTTTTAAAGGAATAAATGGAGAGTGACACCTTCAGAATATTCACAAAGATATTTTCCTCGATATTGCGCTGGTTGGGCAGTTGTGTATTCGCCAGACGTCGCTTTCGAAATTTACGCCGAAGCTCAACGATCGCCTTATTTTTGGATCGACGATATTTTCATGACGGGAATTTTAGCGGCGAAACGAAATATTACACATACAGACGTCAAAGGTCCCCTAACGCCGATCGGAAGGTCGAAAATTAACCCAAAAGACGATTTTCTTTTCGCACTCTCTTTTCCTCAAGATTTCAAGTCATTATGGACACAAATAAAAAATTTATAATTTTATTTTTTTAGTTAAATCATTTTGAATATAGGTTGTTTTTCAATTGAGATTCCCAATATTTTAGTAAAACTATTTTTTTACTGCTTATTGTCTCCTCTGGCAATCACTCAAGGCTAACGTACAATTTGGTTTACAATTTGGTTTTTGATGATAGGGCTAATGTGTATGGTGGGGATTAGAAATAAAATTATGCAGCACTTTCAGTGTTTAAAAAATACAGTAATAGTAAAGCCGAAATATTCAGCTTACTTTTTTCTGTATCAGAATTTCATAAATCAGAAGTGGGATGACCGATATCAGAAGTGGGATGACCGATATCAGAAGTGGAATGACCGATATCAGAAGTGGGATAACCGATATCAGAAGTGGGATGACCGATATCAGAAGTGGGATGACCGATATCAGAAGTGGGATGACCGATATCAGAAGTGGGATGACCGATATCAGAAGTGGGATAACCGATATCACAAGTGAGATATCCGACATCAGACTTAGGTTTATACAGCCTCATTTGTACACAAAAAAAAGTATTCTGGAGCTGGCCCCGACGGGAACTTCCTTAACTAGAAGAAACAATATAGGAGGGGGAAATATAACGGAGGGGGAAGGATAAAGGAGGGGAAGTACATCGGAGGAGGAAGTATAAATGATGGGTGAGTATGAAGGAGGTTGAATTATGAAGGAGTGGATGTTATTATCGAGGGCAGGGGGTATAAACTTTTTTTTTTTTCAACAATTTTTTTAAGTATCAAAAATTGATTTAAGTATCAAAATTTTCTAGGTTTTATTTTATTTAATTTGCCGATTTTTTCGGAAAAATTTTCGAAGTTTTCTTTTTAAATTGTAGTTTTTAGGTAATTTTTTTTTTCGAAAAAATTTATTAGGTTTTTTTTTTCAAAATTTTTTCTAAGTATCAAGGTATGTAATGGGCTTTTTGGCCAAGGGATACCTCTTCGCAAACGGTGGAAGTATCAAATTTCTCCCTACTAAAAAACCAAAAAAATAAAATTTCTTTTTATTATTACACTAAAAATTAGTTAAAAAGATAAGGAGTATTTGGTGAAAATTTGGTCTCCGACATTTTTTCGAAATTCAAAAATCGCCCTCGTTAGTTTCTTTTTCACCGACTAAAGAAATTTGGTGAAAATCTGGTAAACACTGTGGCCGAAAGGTGTTCTGGAAAGACTACGGCCGGCCGGCACCACAGACAAAGTTGAGATCGGTATATAATTACGGCCGAAATGACGTCTCATTATCTGCTTTATGGCCAAAAATGACGATATTTTGACATTTTTATGACCGAAATGTCGACAAATTGACAGTTTTACGGCCGAAATGACAGCTCATTATCTGCTCTATGGCAAAAATGACGATATTTTGACATTTTATGGCCAAAATGACGATATTTTGACACTTTAACGGCCGAAATGACAGCTCATTATCTGCCTTATGGCCAAAAATGACGATATTTTGACATTTTTATGGCCAAAATGACGACTAATTGACAGTTTTACGGCCGAAATGACAGCTCATTATCTGCTTTATGGCCAAAAATGACGATATTTTGACATTTTTATGGCCAAAATGACGATATTTTGACATTTTTATGGCCAAAATGACGACTAATTGACAGTTTTACGGCCGAAATGTCAGCTCATTATCTGCTTTATGGCCAAAAATGACGATATTTTCACATTTTTATGGCCAAAATGACGACTAATTGACAGTTTTACGGCCGAAATGACAGCTCATTATCTGATTTATGGCCAAAAATGACGATATTTTGACATTTTTATGGCCAAAATGACGATATTTTGACATTTTTATGGCCAAAATGACGACTAATTGACAGTTTTACGGCCGAAATGTCAGCTCATTATCTGCTTTATGGCCAAAAATGACGATATTTTCACATTTTTATGGCCAAAATGACGACTAATTGACAGTTTTACGGCCGAAATAACAACTCATTATCTGATTTATGGCCAAAAATGACAACTTTTTGACATTTTTATGACCAGTTTAAAAACCAATATTCGATTTGACCCTCCGGGGTCTGGAAGACCCTTCCCCAAAAACCCGACGTCGAGGGTATCACAATAACCTTTTTTTGGCCTAGAAACGTTATTTGAGGAAATCGGAAAATCGTCTCACCTATCCAAGGAAGTTTGGGATCTGTTGAGCAGTGACGGGTAAGAGTTGAATTTTGAAGAATCGGCGTTTGGAAATGATTCTTGAGCTTATCAGTCTTTTACCCCTATCATAGAAATCGTACTCTCCAGGGCGGAGGGTTGAGAGAAACGTGCTTCCTAGTATCCCCGACGTTTTAATTGGACGTTCCCAGGGCGTAGAAGGTACGTGCTCGAGTGGGCAGTTCCCACCGAACTTTTTAAAAGGGTTAAGGCCCCTTAAAAAACCTACAGGTTCTTCAATTTCCCCCAATATAAAACTCACATGTTTCATAAACACACAAATTATTTCAGAAATGACTTCTATTAAAAATGAGGAACGTGCGCAGTTGGGAAGGTTCACGATGACTGCGGGATACCCCGGGCCGCTCAACGGGCTTTGGACCCTTCCGCAGTTTAGACATCTTCGCCATTTCGTACGTTCGGACCCGTACATACTTGCCGGCTTTTTGGAGCACCTCAGAAACTGCTATCCGGACACCTTTTCCCTCGTCGACGTCCACAGGAGCGAATTCTGTCAGATGATCAACCCTCGGGTGAACCTTCGGGGCGGCGGAGATTCCTCCAGGACACATTTCAACGATCTTCCCGTCAGAAACATCGAAGAAATCGTGAACGGCTTTTTTAAAAACTTCTAATAAAATAGAGTTATCCCAAGTTTTACAATTAAGACATAAAAAGCTCCCATTACGAACGTTTTAAAAAACCCCGAGTTATCCCACTTCTGATATCAGTTGTCCCACTTCTGATGTCGGTTATCCCACTTCTGATATCGGTTACCCCCACCTCTTATATAGGATATCCACTTCTGATATCAGCTATCCCACTTCTTATATAGGATATCCCACTTCTCGGGAGAAACATCGAAGAAATCGTGAACGGCTTTTTTCAAAATTTTAAATTCTAATAAATAGAGTTATCCCAAGTTTTACAATTAAGACATAAAAAAGCTCCCATTACGAACGTTTTAAAAAAACCCCGAGTTATCCCACTTCTGATATCGGCTATCCCACTTCTGATGTCGGTTATCCCACTTCTGATATCGGCTATCCCACTTCTGATATCGGTTACCCCACTTCTTATATAGGATACCCCACTTCTCGGGAGAATCGTCGAAGAAATCGTGAACGGCTTTTTTCAAAACTTTAACTTCTAATAAAATAGAGTTATCCCAAGTTTTACAATTAGACATAAAAAACCTCCCATTACGAACGTTTTAAAAAAACCCCGAGTTATCCCAATTCTGAAATCAGTTGTCCCACTTCTGATGTCGGTTATCCCACTTCTGATATCGGCTATCCCATTTCTGATATCGGTTACCCCCACCTCTTATATAGGATATCCCACTTCTGATATCAGCTATCCCACTTCTTATATAGGGTATCCCACTTCTCGGGAGAAACATCGAAGAAATCGTGAACGGCTTTTTTCAAAACTTCTAATAAAATAGATTTATCCCAAGTTTTACAATTAAGACATAAAAAAGCTCCCATTACGAACGTTTTAAAAAAACCCCGAGTTATCCCACTTCTGATATCAGTTGTCCCACTTCTGATGTCGGTTATCCCACTTCTGATATCGGCTATCCCATTTCTGATATCGGTTACCCCCACCTCTATATAGGATATCCCACTTCTGATATCAGCTATCCCACTTCTTATATAGGGTATCCCACTTCTCGGGAGAAACATCGAAGAAATCGTGAACGGCTTTTTTCAAAACTTCTAATAAAATAGATTTATCCCAAGTTTTACAATTAAGACATAAAAAAGCTCCCATTACGAACGTTTTAAAAAACCCGAGTTATCCCACTTCTGATATCAGTTGTCCCACTTCTGATGTCGGTTATCCCACTTCTGATATCGGTTACCCCCACCTCTTATATAGGATATCCCACTTCTGATATCAGCTATCCCACTTCTTATATAGGATATCCCACTTCTCGGGAGAAACATCGAAGAAATCGTGAACGGCTTTTTTCAAAATTTTAAATTCTAATAAAATAGAGTTATCCCAAGTTTTACAATTAAGACATAAAAAAGCTCCCATTACGAACGTTTTAAAAAAACCCCGAGTTATCCCACTTCTGATATCGGCTATCCCACTTCTGATGTCGGTTATCCCACTTCTGATATCGGCTATCCCACTTCTGATATCGGTTACCCCACTTCTTATATAGGATACCCCACTTCTCGGGAGAATCGTCGAAGAAATCGTGAACGGCTTTTTTCAAAACTTTAACTTCTAATAAAATAGAGTTATCCCAAGTTTTACAATTAGACATAAAAAACCTCCCATTACGAACGTTTTAAAAAAACCCCGAGTTATCCCAATTCTGAAATCAGTTGTCCCACTTCTGATGTCGGTTATCCCACTTCTGATGTCGGTTATCCCACTTCTGATATCGGCTATCCCATTTCTGATATCGGTTACCCCCACCTCTTATATAGGATATCCCACTTCTGATATCAGCTATCCCACTTCTTATATAGGGTATCCCACTTCTCGGGAGAAACATCGAAGAAATCGTGAACGGCTTTTTCAAAACTTCTAATAAAATAGATTTATCCCAAGTTTTACAATTAAGACATAAAAAAGCTCCCATTACGAACGTTTTAAAAAAACCCCGAGTTATCCCACTTCTGATATCAGTTGTCCCACTTCTGATGTCGGTTATCCCACTTCTGATATCGGCTATCCCATTTCTGATATCGGTTACCCCCACCTCTTATATAGGATATCCCACTTCTGATATCAGCTATCCCACTTCTTATACAGGGTGTCCGGAAACACATGGCAAGCGTCTGGGAGAGCGTTAAAAAGTGGTTTTACGAAAAAAGTTAAATGTAAACCCCCTTAATTTAAATCAAAGAATTTGATGGTGTAGTTTAAAATCCGCCTGGATATACAGGGTGTCCCAGACACAACCTAACTTCGTTATTTCAAATGAGAACCCCTATTTTTTATTTCAGATTCGTAATCTACGCAAAATTTCAAGTAGATTTAAGTGCTCATATGACAATTTTGGACAACTTTTAAAAAATGTCAAAATTTAGCGTTTTTTGCGCTAAAATCCGTTAAAATTGACCTAGGAGACTCGTTTTTTTTTTAATTCCACTTATTTTTTCCCGAAGAATCCAACTGTCTCAAATTTGAGCATCTTCGCATTCTGCATCACGAGATTTCGTCGCTAATGGCCTTTTTTCAAGTTTAACTCCAAATTCCATACTTCAAAAATGGAAATTAGCGATTTGTTGACGGAATTTTAATTTTTCATGCATAAACACAAAAGACGCTGTAGCTCTTTCAAAATTTGTGGTCCGAAAGAAAAATTCCTTTCAACAAGTGCTAATTTTCATTTCTGAACTAAAAATTTGGGTTCTAACTTGAAAAACGGCCATTATCGACGAAATCTCGTGATGCAGAATGCGAAGATGCTCAAATTTGAGACAGTTGGATTCTTCGGGAAAAAATAAGTGGAATTAAAAAAAACGAGTCTCCTAGGTCAATTTTAACGGATTTTAGCGCAAAAAAACGCTAAATTTTGACATTTTTTAAAAGTTGTCCAAAATTGTCATATGAGTACTCAAATCTACTTGAAATTTTGCGTAGATTACGAATCTGAAATAAAAAATAGGGGTTCTCATTTGAAATAACGAAGTTAGGTTGTGTCTGGGACACCCTGATATCCAGGCGGATTTTAAACTACACCATCAAATTCTTTGATTTAAATTAAGGGGGGTTTACATTTAACTTTTTTCGTAAAACCACTTTTTAACGCTCTCCCAGACGCTTGCCATGTGTTTCCGGACACCCTGTATAGGGTATCCCACTTCTCGGGAGAAACATCGAAGAAATCGTGAACGGCTTTTTAAAAACTTCTAATAAAATAGAGTTATCCCAAGTTTTACAATTAAGACATAAAAAAGCTCCCATTACGAACGTTTTAAAAAAAACCCCGAAGGGTGAATATATCAAGGGCTGAATGCTCAGCGGGGTGTCATACTAATAGGCACCAACCGTTCGCTAATCCACCCCCGCAGTTTTTCGCACGTGACGTCATTAAAAGAAGCTCGTGCAACACAATAATTGACCCACGGTCATAACCGAACCGCAAATATTATGTTTTACACATTAGAATTCCGTTACACCAGGGAGGCAATGGATGATCCGAGGCGTCAAGCTGTTTGAATAGTTGCAAGAGGAATTTCGCAAATTTTTGACTGAAATTTTTAATTTCTATTTTCACTCGGAGTATTTTTGATAGTTTTATCTTGCGCAATCTAGCTATCCATCTTTATTCATCAGTTATCCCACTTCTGATATCGGCTATCCCACTTCTGATATCGGTTATCCCATATCTGATATTGGCTAACTTATTTCTGATATGCTTTCCCACTTCTGATATCAGTTGTCCCACTTCTGATATCAGTTGTCCCACTTCTGATATCGTTTATCCCACTTCTGATATCGTTTATTCCACTTCTGATATCGGTTATCCCACTTCTGACATCGTTTATCGCAATTCTGATGTCGTTAATTGCACATCTGATATAGGTCATCCCACTTTTGATATCGGTCATTCCACTTCTGGTATCGGTCATCCCCAAAACTTCCCCCTCCGTTATACTTCTCCCTCCCTTATACTTACCTCTCCCTTATACTTCCCCCTCCCATATACTTCCCCCCTCGTTGTACTTCCCCTCTTTAAGTTTGATAAACACGTTATGTGAAAAAACTTCATAAAACCTCTGGTATTGGTTTACCCACTTCAGTTATCAGCTATCCCACTTCTTACATAGGATATCCCACTACTGATATCGGCTAACTCAATTCTGATATCGGTTATCCCACTTCTGATATCAGTTTTCCCACTTCTGATATCCGTTATCAAACTTCTGATGTCCGTTATCCAACTTCTGATATCAGTTGTCCAACTTCTGATATTAGTTTTCCCACTTCTGATATCCGTTATCAAACTTCTGATGTCCGTTATCCAACTTCTGATATCAGTTGTCCAACTTCTGATATCAGTGTCCAACTTCTGATATCAGTTGTCCGAAGTTATATCTGATATCGGTTATCCCACATAATAAAAAAAAAAAATGGAAATACGAGGAATTCTCCTCAAAATTCTATAAAATTTAGGTTTTTATGTCGAAGTACAATAAAATTCCGAGCGAAAAAACGAGCAAAAGAAAAATCATGTAAAAGTGGGGTTTATCTCTGAAAAAACAGAGGAAAACTCCTGAAAATCCGGTAAAAACGGGGATTATTTTTCAAAAAAGTGGAAAAAAAATGTGAGTGAAAACGCATACCCATCATTAATACCTCCCCATCGTTTTTACTTCCCCCTGCGTTATACTTCCCCTCCTCTAAAAATAAAAACTTTTATTATCATATAATTAACCAATGGTGGAGGAAGAAATGACCGTGATAACGGGTATCTCACGACGCGTTTCGGATTAAAAAGCCTCATCAGGTGAGCTATACCCTCCATCACACTCATTTCTGTCTTTAATACCACCCCTTTTACGGAATACACACGCAATAAAAATATAAATCCTTATATTAGCTTTGTTCCAACCGCAGTTTGAAATTGGTCTGAAACTATTGGAGCATGCGCAGAAGGATTTGGACTTAAGATTTGACTGACAAAAGATGTCGAATTGACGTCCAAATCCTTTTGCGCATGGACAAGGAGTTTCAAACCAGTTTCATACTGCGGTTGGAACAAATGTATGAGTATGTAAGGGTTTCTTGGAATTGGATTCGGAAGTAAATAAAATATTGGTGGCCCAAAATAAAGCGATTCCAATTAAAAGGTCGAAACTTCCCGATTAATCTTCCCGATAATGTTACAAAAGTCCCCAGTATCAACCAATAAATTTTTTTTTCCGAAATCGTCTTCTGGATAACCGATTTTTGACTCCCGAACCGACATTCCTAATTGGTTTCCAACCTTTTGGGAAATAAAATACCTTTCAGAAAGTGAATAATTCTAATTAGGGATTTGGTTCCGTGGAATTTCTATTGTTTCCATCTTGATAAAATGTTAATTTTTAAAGGTTCTTCCCTTTTTTTATAAATGACAATTGATTGAATAATCCCTTTTCAACTACTGCTGGATAAAATACCGTAGAAAGTTAACGAGGTCGGGAGAAAAAAAGAAAAAAACGCCAGCTGCCCTCTAACTCCAAATTACTCTGAATAATGTCTTCATTTGCACTTTGACGTGAAATATAAATTTTTAAAACAATTATAGAGATAAATTATGAGTATAAACAACTTCAATATTTTATTATGTTTAAAAAAACGGACTTTGAAGATTTCAACGGTTTTCTTTTTCTTTTCTTCATATTTGAAAAAACATAATTTCAAGTTCACGTCATCCCCCACTTGTACCATAAATCGTCACTTTTTAAAGAGTTTTTGGGCTCTAGCTCATTTCCTGCTCATTTTTTTGAAGACATAACCATATACAAAAATTTAGATCACTAAATTTCCGACAAATTTGATTTACGCGTATTTTTGTAGGACCAACAGCATCCAAGCTACAAGCACGCGAAAAAGAGAATTTGGCAAATTTTTGACTGTTATCATCCCAAAAACAAGAATACTTGATTCCAGCAAAAAAATTGAACATTTCTGATATTGTTTATCCCACTTCTGATATCGTTTATCCCACTTCTGGTATCGGTCATTCCACTTCTGATATCGTTTATCTCACATCTGATATCAAGTATCCCACTTCTGATATCGGTTATCCCACTTCTGATATCGGTCATCCCACATCTTATATAGGATATCCCACATCTTATATAGGATATCCCACATCTTATATAGGATATCCCACTTCTGATATCGGTCATCCCACATCTTATATAGGATATCCCACTTCTGATATCGTTTATCGCACATCTGATATCGTTTATCGCACATCTGATATGGGTCATCTCACTTCTGGTATCGGTCATCCCACTTCTGGTATCGGTCATCCCACTTCTGGTATCGGTCATCCCACTTCTGATATCGGTCATCCCACTTCTGATATAGAATATCCCACTTCTGATAGAGGCTATCCCACTTCTGATATCGTTTATCGCACATCTGATATCGGTCATCCCACTTCTGATATAGAATATCCCACTTCTGATAATGGTCATCCCACTTCTGAAATCGGTCATCCTCAAAACTTCCCCCTCCCTTATACTTCCCCCTCCGTTGTACTTCCCCTCTTAAATACTTTTCCCTCCTATATTTTAACTTCTCTTTAAGGAAGTTTTCGTTGGGACTACTGTACTTTTTTTTCGCCCGTCCTTCGGAAGACCTTGAGCTCTCGAGGGATAAAAAGGGGGAGACAACTCGCCTCGGAATAATGAGATATCGAAATAGAAAAAAGTTCAAAACTTGATTTTGAAGGGATTCGGTCACTAATTAGAGAGGGAGCGAGATGGCTCGTTAGTGAGAGCCATAAGCGGGCATCTCCTCCCCGCGGACGCCTCTTTAAGAAAACTTTTAGTCTCGGACGAGACATCCGACGTTTCTCATCCGCGAAAAGTGTGAAAATGAAAGTGATCGTCGACGGAAGCTCAAGTTTCGACGACTCCCACCTCCGGCGACGCCGAGACACACTCCGCTACCGACTCCTCCCCACTCCATAACCTCAAATTTTGGATATTTCACCCCTTATATGGTACGTAAACTGTTTCAGGTCTAATTGCATGGCAATATGGCGGGTTCTCCCAAAAGACGACTCACCATAAAATCCATAAAAATGCCCAATAAAGCGCAATTAAATTGTGCTACTCACCATAAAATCCATAAAAATGCCCAATAAAGCGCAATTAAATTGTGCTACTCGCCATAAAATCCATAAAAATGCCCAATAAAGCGCAATTAAATTGTGCTACTCACCATAAAATCCATAAAAATGCCCAATAAAGCGCAATTAAATTGTGCTACTCACCATAAAATCCATAAAAATGCCCAATAAAGCGCAATTAAATTGTGCTACTCACCATAAAATCCATAAAAATGCCCAATAAAGCGCAATTAAATTGTGATACTCACCATAAAATCCATAAAAAAAGGCCAATAAAGCGCAATTAAATTGTGCTACTCACCATAAAATCCATAAAAATGCCCAATAAAGCGCAATTAAATTGTGCTACTCACCATAAAATCCATAAAAATGCCCAACAAAGCGCAATTAAATTGTGCTACTCATCATAAAATCCATAAAAAAGCCTAATAAAGCGCAATTAAATTGTGCTATCTAGCCGTAAATTGAGGAAACTGTTTTCCCTTTTCCCAAAAACCAAGAAAAACGACTTAAAATCTACGTTTTTTCCTTCAAAGAATTAGATTCAACACTTCTGATATAGGATATCCCACTTCTGATATAGGATATCCCACTTCTGATATAGGATATCCCACTTCTGATATCGGCTATCCCACTTCTGACATCGTTTATCGCACCTTTCCTAGATACCGTACCTGGGAGGGTATCACAGTAACTTCGTTTCACCACCAAAAACTATAAAAAAGGTTGTTTTTCCGCCAAATACGGAATTAGGATAATTAGGGTTGAAAAGGCTATCTTTAAACCGCAAAAATGGAGAGAAACTACCAAAAATTGGGTAGTCCCCCCCCTAACCAAAATACTCGGACAGCTCTACGGGGGTTACTCTACCCTATCGTCTATGAGAATTTTTAGTTCTGCGTTTGCTCGTTAGATGGTGCGCCATGTCAATTTTTACAGCCATGACTCCTCCCGTAAACCAACCCTTCTTTTACTTCATCCCAAAATGTTCGATTTTTATCCATTTTTTTACATCATTATTTTTTAGACAACACTGTGATCCTCAGAACATGGTGATCAAATACAAGGCGCCACAGACAATCCTAGAGGGTATCACAACAACTTTCTTTTGATAAAATGTAGAAAAAAAAAATTGATATCTCAGATAATTTTTGATTAATTGAACGTATCATAAATAAACGTTTAAGTGAAAACGTTTCACAGTTTAGGGCTAAATACAGGTCTTGAAACACAAACGGGTTATTAGTAAAGGCCGCTTCGGGCTTGTCCACGCCTACTTGTGGCTACTCCCCATTGAAATATTGCCTTCTACTATTTTACCACTTTTGCTACCGTTTTCTTCCTCTCAAATTAGCACAAAAAATGATTTCGTTTTGGCTGATGTCGGACAAGAGGTTCTGGTACTTCTTTTTGTGCTTGAATCGCAAAAAAAACGGTCTCCTGAGGAAGATTCAGAGCAGATTTAGATCAGCTAGATTCAAAAGATTAGGTCGACTAGGGGAAATCTTTTTTTCTTTATATGAAAGTTAAGAAATCTACCTTTTTTTCTTCTTCTTCTTTTTCTTCCATAAATTGACAGTTTCTAGGTTGTCGGAAGCCGTCACGAACTACCCGGGCAAAATCCACCTTTCACTTCCTTAGAATAAAATTGGCTACGTAAATCCTCTGATTGATGTGAGAAAGCTGGACTACGTACTTTTAAATAAATTTTGCGACTTCCGAAACCGTTGTATGGACGATCCCGAAGAGTTGAAAAAAAAAAGAGCTTTTGCTTGCGAGAGGAAAAAAATTACCCAAAATTTATCCTTGACAGACCTTTTTCCTTCCCATCGTCTTTTACTATTGGTCCTTTCTATCATTTGAGCGCAGATGGAGGCTTCGCCATATTGCCAGGAATCATCAAACTTTAGGGTAAGGTGGACTTTGAGGATTTATAGAAGTTTGCGGCCCTTCTAGCGCTTTAAAAAATGATCCAATTTTTTTTTTTTAGGGGGAAGTACAAAAGAGGGGAAGTACAGTGGAGGGGGAAGTATAGAGAAGGAGGAAGTTTAAAGGAGGGGAAGCATAAAGGAGGGGAAGAATAATTTAGGAGGAAGTATAAAGGACGCCCAAAAATAGAATAAAAACGGTTTTTCCGGTCGATTTATCAAAATAAAAAAATATTGGAGGGGAAGTATAGTGGAGGGGGAAGTATAGAGAAGGAGGAAGTATAAAGGAGGAGAAGATAATCGGAGGGAAGATAACGGGGGGGGGGGAGAAGTATAAAGGAGAGGAAGTATAACGAAAGAGGAAGTATAAGAGAGGGAAGTATAGTGGAGGGGAAGTATAGCAGAGGAGGAAGTATAAAGGAGGGGAAAATAATCGGAGGGAAGATAACGGGGGGGGGGGGGGAGAGAATAACGGGGGAGAAGTATAAAGGAGAGGAAGTATAACGGAAGAGGAAGTACAAGAGAGGGAAGTATAGTGGAGGGGGAAGTATAGCAGAGGAGGAAGTATAAAGGAGGGGAAGATAACCGGAGGGAAGATAACGGGGGGGGGGGGAGAATGACGGGGGAGAAGAATAAAGAAGAGGAAGTATAACGGAAGAGGAAGTATAAGAGGGGGAAGTATAGTGGAGGGGGAAGTATAGCAGAGGAGGAAGTATAAAGGAGGGGAAGTATAACGGAAGAGGAAGTATAAGAGAGGGAAGTATAAAGGAGGGGGGAGCATAAGGGAGGTAGTATAACGGAGGGGGAAGCATAAAGGAAGGGAAGTATAATTTAGGAGGAAGTATAAAGGACGCCCAAAAATAGAATAAAAACGGTTTTTCCGGTCGAAAATTAAGGATTTTAATTTTCTATAAACCAAAAATAATGAAAAAAAGGCTAAAAAACTGCGGCCGTGTCGTCCGAATGGAAATTGTGACGGACGGCCGGCCGGCACAACAGACAATTGGCAAAGATCACCAGTTTTCCTCTGCTTTCCTCGGTCATCCCACTTCTGATATGGGTCATCCCACTTCTGATATCGGTCATCCCACTTCTGATATCGGTTATCCCGCATCTTATATCGGTCATCCCACTTCTGATATCGGTCATCCCACTTCTGATATCGTTTATCGCACTTTCCAAGATACCGTACCTGGGAGGGTATCACAGTAACTTCGTTTCGCCACCGAAAAACTATAAAAAGGGGTTTTTCCGCCAAATACGGAAAACTTCGGATAATTTGGGTTGAAAAGGGTATCTTGGGAAGATAAAGGGGGGGGGGGGAAGTATAAAAGAGGGGGAAGTATAAGGGAGGGGGTATAACGGAGGGGGAAGTACAAAGGAGGGGAACTTTTTTTTCCCCCCGGAAATTTTTCTAATTATCGAGGTAGAAATAATGGGATTTTTGCCCAAGGTACGTCCCTCTCGTAGCGGGTGGAAGTATGAAATTTCACCCTTCTAAAATGATAATTTATGTAAAAAAATGATAATTTTTTGTACACCAAAAATTCGTAAAAAAGGAGTAATTGGCGAAAATTTGGTGAAAATCGGACCAACGGTTCGGCAGCAGAGAATTTTTTAAAATTTCAAACTGACATATCTCCGCCATTTTTTTCCGAAATTCAAAAATCGCCCTCGTTAATTTCTTTTTCACCGACTAAAGAAAATTTGGTGAAAATCGGTTGAAAATTGTGGCCGTAAAGTGTTCCGGAAAAACTACGGCCGGCCGGCACCACAGACAAAGTTGAGATCGGTAAAGATCAATATTCGATTTGACTCTCCCCGGATGACCCTTCCCCAAAAACCCGACGTCGAGGGTATCACAATAACTTCTTTAAGTTAAAATTGATCAAAAATTGGCGTCAGAAAAAGAGAAAAAAACGAATTTTTGCAAATTTCCATTTTTCAACTAACCAAAAATAGGGAAGAAATTTTCCCAAAATATGAAGAAATCAATTTAAAAAAATTAAAATAGGATTTTGAATGATACAGAAGGGCCATTTTAACCAAAAGTCTAACTCACGCCCCAGACGGAGGCTTCGCCATATTGCAAGGAGTCAATAAACTTCAGGCGTTCGATGTAAAACGATGATGGCCTGCGCTTACTGGGGATGTTGGAAAAAAGTCTTTTCTCTCCAGCCAACAAATCCGTTCATATTTGTAGTGAGCAAATAAGGGAAAGAACAAGTCAATTAACGTTGGATGTAAATTGGTCGGACATATCGAGTTAAATTGTAAAACGGGCGAAGAAGTGGGGTGGGCCCGATTAAGAATTCCTCGCTACCAATGAGCAATTAGAGTCTTTTACGTCCCGTAGGAACCTTATTAGAGTTGCGAGGCGCAATCGAATTACCCGCATTTAAAACGCTTTTCATTCTCCGTCCTTTTTTTCACCGGTTATTGTTCTGTCTTAAGCGTGACGTCCGCCATTAAAAAGCCTTTCGGGGAACGTCCTATGACAGACCCTGCCTTTCAAAGATAAATATCTCCGGGCATAAATTTGCATTCAATTTTCCGTTCAAACCCTATTTTAAAATTTAAATTTTTTTCAAATTTTTTAAAAATATATTTTCTGCGTAACTTTCGCGACTCCCCCCCCCCCCCCCTCCGACACGTGGAGTCCATTGTATGTAGAACACGGCAGAAGGGAAAACTCGGGGGCCGGACAAGGTTACAGGCTTGGAATAAATTTTAAAGGAGAACAGAAAACACACACACAAGATATACGCTCTTTACCTCTATACGCTTTTGTTCGAATGTTCTCGATATTTTATTCAAATAGAAAGTCTCCTTAAAAAAAAGAACCCTTCCGTTTTCAATGCCACCTAAATTTACGATACGTGTCGACATAATGCGGTTCGCCATATTTGTCCATAAAATAGCAGAAAGCTGCAACTCAACAAAATAGTCTAAAACGCTCACCAAAAGAACATAATCTCACAATAAAGAAGAGTAAAAACACTTGTCGTTTCGACATAACGCAGTTGAACATAATGGAAACTTTCATTTTAAAAGTCGTTTCGTCATAAAACTGTTTCTGTCGTTTGGGCATAATCTCACCATAAACTACAGCTGAAGAGCAACCCTATTTTTGACGTTTAAAACGAGATTATGGCGGACAAAAACCTTAAAACTTGACAGTTCACCATAATTCGCAGATTCTCGCGAGTGTAAAAAAATTAACATCCTTGAGTCATAGAACGAGCTGATCCCATTGGCTGCCTGCTTGCTTTTCCTTGCTTGTGGTGAGATGTTTTATGTTGAATTGCATTATGGTGAACTGTCAAGGAACTTGTCGTTTCGGTATAAAACTGTATCTGTCGTTAGGGCATAATCTCACCATAAACTACTGCCGAAGGGCAAGCTTATTTTTGCCGTTTATGGCGAACAAAAACCTTAAAACTTGATAGTTCACCGTAATTCGCAGATCCTCGCGAGTGGAAAAAAAATTAAACTCCTTGTGTCATAAACGAGCTGATGCCATTGGCTGCCTGCTTGCTTTACCTAGTTTATGGTGAGATGCTTTATGTTGAATTGCATTATGGTGAACTGTCAAGGAACTTGTCGTTTCGGCATAAAACTGTTTCTGTCTTTTGGGCATAATCTCACCATAAACTTGGGACAGCGAAAGAGCAAGCCTATTTTTTGACGTTTAAAACGCCGGAGAAACGACATTCAACGGATAATTCACTGGCTTCAGTAGATAGTGAAGGAAATATGGCGAAAGCTCCTTCTGGGCTCATCCATTTTCTTTTAAGATTGTATGCATGTCGACATAATGCATTTGATCATAAAATAGCGGAAATCGCGAGTTCACCATAAAAAATCTGCAACTCGACATAAAGAAAATAGTCGGAAACGTTCACTATAATACATTTGAGCATAAAGAAGAGATTTAACATTTGTCTTTTCGACATAAAAATTGTCGTTTCAACATAACGCAGTTGAACATAAACTTTCATTTTAAAGAACTTTTCGTTTCGCCATAAAACTGTTTATGTCGATTGGGCATAATACATCTCACCATAAAACCATAAAACATGACTGTTCAACATATTACGCACATCCTCGCGAGAGGAAAAAAATTAACCCTCTCCCATTGGTTGCCTGCTTGATTTTCCTAGTTTACGGTGAGATGCTTTATGTTGAATTGCATTTGAACTGTCAAGTTTTAAGGTATTTGTCGTTTCGCCATAATCGCCATATTCTGCCATCTTTCTACGAATCTGCGCCATCTCCTGCATCGTTCTACGAATCTACGCCATCTATACCCATATTTCCTACGGATCTGTACCATCTCAAACCGTTTTTCTACGAATCTACGCCATCTACAGCCATAATTCCTACGGATCTGTAGAAAAGAATCGTAGAAACCATTTTTCTACGAATCCACGCCATCTACAGCCATATTCCTACGAATGTGAACCATCTACAGCCATATTTCCTACGGATCTGTACCATCTCAAACCATTTTTCTACGAATCTACGCCATCTACAGCCATATTTGCAACGGATCTGTCCCATCTCAAATTATTTTTCTACGAATCCAGCCATATCAGTGTTGCTCTTGAATAGAAAGGATCGATTTTTTTTAAAAGTTGAAATTTAAAGGTTCTGGCGACATTTTATAAAATCGTTTCCTTTTATAAAAGTTAAAAAAAACGAAGATAGAGAAAAAGGGGGAGAAAGAAGGTTGTTCAAACGGTTCCACCGGTCCGGACGGAATGCGGTATAAAAATGGTCGTGTCACCTCAGAGTGGATTTTCTAATGCTAAACTCCTCTCCGGAGGGACCCCGATAGACAGTAGCCGGAGTTCACATTAGGGGCTATCTCTTAAAAAGCGATCCACCGGTGGCGAAGAGGGGAAGAGGGCGAGGACAACGCGGCGACCGGACCGCGGGAGGTAGGGTTGTAGGTGGGATTCCATTAGGAGCCATCTTTGCCTCCTTTATCCATTGTCTTCTGACCATTGTATTCAGATAACTTTTTTTTTCTTCCTTTTCTTTTCCCCCCTTTTTATTCACCAACATACAAATCCACCTCTTTCTCAGTTCAAACAAACAAAATTCAGTAGCACAAAATGGTTCTTTTAGCCGTACGGCCGGCACCACAGACAACTTTAAGAATTTTTCCACGACTCATCATTGGAGGGTATCGCAATAACTTCATTTTTGAGGAAAACCTAGAAATTCGTTGTTTTAACTTTAAAGAAGTTATTGTGATACCCTCCACGTCAGGTTTTTGGGGAAGCCAACAAGACCCTGGAGGTCAAATCGGATATTGCTCTTTACCGATCTCAACTTTTTCAGTGAAAAACATCCCCCTCCTTTATACTTTTCCCACCTTAGTACTTCCCCTCGTTTATACTTCCCCTTCGTTATACTTCCCCTCCACTATACTTCCCCCTCCATTGTACTTCCCCTCCATTTTTACATCCCTCCTTTTTTACTTCCCCTCCTTTATACTTCCCCCCTTTATACTTCCCCTTTATACTCCCCCCCTTTATACCCTTCCCCCTTTATACTTCCCCTCCTTTATACTTACCCCACCGTTATACTTACCCCTTTGTTATACTTCCCCTCCGTTATACTTTAACCTCCGTTATACTTCCCCTCCTTTTACTTTCCCTCCTTTTTACTTCCCCCTCCTATATTTTTACTTCTCTTTAAGGAATTTTTCGCTGTTCTCATTTCCTGAAGCCAATTTTCGATCAATTTTTATTTTGAAAAATGATCTGGAGCCTTTAAAGTCTCTCAAAACAAGTGAATGATAAAGGAAGTTATGATTATGATTACAATTAATTATATTATAATAATAATTTTACTAATATAATTATCCTATTAATTATAACTATGGTTATGATTACAATCGTATTCGTAATCATCATTACAATTATACTCGTAATCATTATGGATTTGATTACGAATGTAATTATAATTATGGCTATGATTACGAATATAATTATAATTATGGCTATGATTACGAATTTAATTATAATTATGGCTATGATTGCGAATGTAGTTATGATTATTGCTATGATTGCGAATGTATTTATCATAATTTAATCTGTAATCATAATCATTTTAGGTCTGTGATTACAATTATAATCATAATTACAACTCATAAACAGATGATTATAATCATAATCATAGTTATGATCATGCCCAACACTTTATAACTATAAGGAACGTTTTAATTTTTAATTAAATGACCATTTTTGGTGAAGGATTTCCACTTTCCTCTATGAAAACTTAAAAAAATGCTCTGTGGCGAATTTTGCTTCCCCGTAATATGAAGAAATCAATCCTCAAAATTGAAATCGGATCATTTTTGAAGCGATAAATGGGAGAAAAGTTCCATCAACCACTTTTGCTTGTTTTTCACTTAAAAATGACGAAAAAAAAATGAGTCAAATTATATTTTTGAAAATTTGAGGTCTCATTTTCTCCCCCATTTTCATCCTAAAAGTTCAGTTAAATCCTTTATTTATTAAACAGAGTTTTGTTAAACTTTTGTTTTATTTTGTGCTTTTTGCAATGGTTCGGAATTTAAATTGTTTGTGTTTTCCTTTTTATTTTTTTTTTACTGTAAAAAAATTCTTGAGCCAGCATTCTCATCCAATTGCATTGTAATTTCTTCCGCTTAACGATCCTCTGTTTTTCTCCCCTCTTTAAAAAAAATAAAAAGCAAAAGAAATTTTCTTCATAAAGGATTTTTCTTGTCTTTTATTATAATTTTTAGGAAAAGAAAGGCTTGTAAAATGAACTGAGAGACCCTTCCCCAAAACCCGACGTAGAAAGATGGCTTGAGAAGGCACAGATTCGTAGAAAGATGGCTTGAGAAGACACAGTTTCTTAAAAAGATGGCTTGAGAAGGCGTAGATTCGTAGAAAGATGGCTTGAGATGGCACAGATTCGTAGAAAGATGGCTTGAGAAGGCACAGTTTCTTAAAAAGATGGCTTGAGAAGGCGTAGATTCGTAGAAAGATGGCTTGAGATGGCACAGATTCGTAGAAAGATGGCTTGAGAAGGCACAGTTTCTTAAAAAGATGGCTTGTGAAGGCACAGATTCGTAGAAAGATCGCTCTAGACTCAACAGTTCGTAAAAATATAGCTGTGGATGGCGTAGATTCCGAGAAAGATGGCTTGAGACGACGTAGATTCGTAGAAAGATGGCTTGAGAAGGCACAGATTCGTAGAAAGATGGCTTGATAAGGCACTATTTCGTAGGAAGATAGCTCTAGAATCAACTGTTCGTAGTAATATGGCTGTAGATGTGCGTAGATTCCTAGAAAGATGGCTTGAGACGACGTTGATTCGTAGAAAGATGGCTTAAGAAGGCGTAGATTCGTAGAAAGATAGCTCTAGACTCAACTGTTCGTAAAAATATAGCTGTGGATGGCGTAGATTCGCAGAAAGATGGCTTAAGAAGGCACAGTTTCGTAGAAAGATAGCTCTAGAATCAAATGTTCGTAGTAATATGGATGTAGATGTGCGTAGATTCGTAGAAAGATGGCTTGAGATGGCACAGATTCGTAGAAAGATGGCTTGAGAAGGCACAGTTTCTTAAAAAGATGGCTTGAGAAGGCGTAGATTCGTAGAAAGGTGGCTTGAGATTACATAGATTCGTAGAAAGGTGGCATGAGAAGGCACAGATTTGTAGAAAAATGGCTTGAGACGACGTAGATTCGTAGAAATATGGTTTGAGATGGCACTGATTCGTAGAAAGATGGCTTGAGAAGGCACAGTTTCTTAAAAAGATGGCTTAAGAAGGCGTAGATTCGTAGAAAGATAGCTCTAAAATCAACTGTTCGTAAAATATAGCTGTGGATGGCGTAGATTCCTAGAAAGATGGCTTGAGACGACGTTGATTCGCAGAAAGATGGCTTGAGAAGGCACAGATTCGCAGAAAGATGGCTTGAGAAGGCACAGATTCGCAGAAAGATGGCTTGAGAAGGCACAGATTCGCAGAAAGATGGCTTGAGAAGGCACAGATTCGCAGAAAGATGGCTTGAGAAGGCACAGATTCGCAGAAAGATGGCTTGAGAAGGCACAGATTCGCAGAAAGATGGCTTGAGAAGGCACAGATTCGCAGAAAGATGGCTTGAGAAGGCACAGTTTCGTAGAAAGATAGCTCTAGAATCAAATGTTCGTAGAAAGATGGTAAGGAAGTTAAAAATTCACATTGCGACGTGTCGAAGGAGACTTTTTTTAATTGTTTACCACTTACCAGACTACTACGAGACGCATTTTATTCCACTATCGTCGATCTAGAAAAGCAGAAAAAAAAATTCCACATTCTTCGACTTTGCTCCACAATTTTTTTCAACAGCATTTTTCCAAGAAAATGGCATTCGTGACTTAATTTATAAAAAATTCTTGAATAAAAAGGATGCATAAGTAATAATTTCCTTCAAAAGTAGAAATCCTTAAAACGCAATTTTCTAGGTGAGATTTATTTAAACTTTCTTAGATATAAAGGCGCTATAACTCTTTGAAATCGAGATTAGAACCTATTGAATAGAATGTTAAAGCCTTAATGGTCATAAATTTTATGAAAGGGGAGAAAAAAAAAAATCCTTTTTTTGCAACCTCACGACTTGTTATAAAAATAAAACTTGGGTTTTTTCTAATTTTAATTAGGGGGAACGTTTTTTTGTTTATTGGGGGTGTGTTTAAGTGACGTCTTGACACGGTAACTATTTTTTAAGGGTTTAATTTGACTTATTTACACAGGGGAAGATAAATAGTCGGATGTTTTTAATTTTTTAATTGCGTAGCAATTGAGGAAGGCCGTTTAAGTATAGAATTACGTCTCTAAATATCACCTGGAAGTCGGAATAATGTAGGTGGGGGATAAACACGAGTCTGTAGACTGAGGGTAATTTTTTTCTGTCGCAAAGTTCGATTTTTTACATTCTGGAAGAGATATCTTTGGGGGCACACATCTCGTCCGAAAGTATTCTCGTCCTAAAGTATTCTCGTCCTAAAAATAAGTACTGAGCTGGCCCCGACGGGAACTTCCTTAAAGAGAAGTATCTATATAGGAGGGGGAAGTATATGGGAGGAGAAGTATAACGGAGTGGGAAGTATGTGGGAGGGGAAGTATAACGGAGGGGGAAGTATAACGGAGTAGGAAGTATAATATGGGAGGGGAAGTATAACGGAGGGCGAAGTATAACGAACGGGGAAGTATAACGGAGGGGAAAGTATAAGGAAGGGGAAAGTATAACAGAGGGGGAAGTATAATGGAGGGGGAAGTATAAGGGAACGAAAGTATAAAGGAAGGGGATGTAGTAGGGAGGGAAAGTATAAAGGAGAATTTTCCAAGTTAGTTTTTTCGAAAAATTTTTCTGGCTTTTTTTTTTTCCGAAAAATTTTCTAAGTTCTTTTTTTTGAAAAATGTTCTAAGTTTTTTTTTTCAAAAAATTTTCAAAGTTTTTTTCGAAAAATTTTCCGGGTTTTCCTTTTTTTTCCTTTTTTTTCGAAAAATTTTTTAAGTTCTTTTTTCGAAAAATTTTTAAGTTTTTTTTGTAAAAAAAAATTTTTTTTTTCGAAAAATTTTTCGGGTTTTTTTTTTCTTTTCTTTTTTTCTTTTTATTTTTTTTTGAAAATTTTTAAGTTCTTTTTTTCGAAAATTTTCTAAGTGTCGAGGTAGAAATAATGGGCTCTTTGGCCTAGGGATGTGCCTCTCGTAAAGGGTAGACGTACGAAATTTCTCCCTACTAATAAAATAGTAATTAAAAAGTGGCAATTTTTTGCACCAAAAATTCTTAAAAATATAAGGAGTAATTGGTGAAAATTTGGTGAAAATCGGATTAACGGTTCGGCCGCAGCGAATTTTTTAAAATTTCAAACAGACATATCTCCGCCATTTTTTCAAAATTCAAAAATCCCCCTCGTTACATTCTTCTTCACCGGCTAAAGAAAATTTGGTGAAAATCTGATAAAAACTGTGGCCGTAAAATGCTACAGACGTACGGCCGGACGGCACCACAGACAAAGTTGAGATCGGTAAAGATCAATATTCGATTTGACCCTCCGGGCTCTGGAAGACCCTTCCCCAAAAACCCGACGTCGAGGGTATCGCAATAACTTCTTTAAGGAAGTTAATAGAAGAAGAAAAAATATCAACTGTCTTCTCGTCCGAAAGTATTCTCGTCTTAACAGGCTACGCCCCTTTTTAGGACGAGATGACAGTAGGACGAGAAAACATTCGGACAAGTGGATTTCAATTTTTTTACAATTTTTTAAATACATATTATTATACAAACTTTAATAAAATAGAAATCATATCGTCCGAAAGTATTCTCGTCCTAAAGTATTCTCGTCCTAAAAATAATAGAAGAAGAAAAAATATAAACTGTCTTCTCGTCCGAAAGTATTCTCGTCTTAACTGGCTACGCCCCTTTTTAGGACGAGATTACAGTAGAACGAGAAGACATTCGGACAAGTGGATTTCTCGTCCTACTGTTTCTCGTCCTAAAACTAACGTACAAAAACTGCTGCGTCGGAGAAATGCGGCAGCGTTCCACCCCAGCAAGTCACGGTCGGTTTGTTTGTTTATTTTTGTGAGGATCAGCTCGTTTTGTGACACAAGGGGGTTAATTTTTTTCCTCTCGCTAGGATTCGCTCACCCTGTAGGCA
The DNA here is from genome assembly GCA_014119065.1 of Orius insidiosus. Taxonomy (NCBI): domain Eukaryota; kingdom Metazoa; phylum Arthropoda; class Insecta; order Hemiptera; family Anthocoridae; genus Orius; species Orius insidiosus. The sequence goes on from JACGAQ010000130.1 coordinate 281,830, forward strand.
ACCCTGGGATGGATGATGAGCTCGGTAGGCGCAAAAAGGAGTTTAAAATTTGCTGGCGTGGAACGCTGCCGCATTTCTCCGACGCAGCAATTTTGTACGTTAGTTTTAGGACGAGAATACTTTCGGACGAGATGGATTTCCATTTTATTAAAGTATGTATTTAAAAAACTGTATAAAAATTGAAATCCACTTGTCCAAATGTCTTCTCGTCCTACTGTCATCTCGTCCTAAAAAGGGGAGGAGCCTGTTAGGACGAAAATACTTTCGGACGAGAAGACAGTTTATATTTTCTTTTCTATTATTTTTAGGACGAGAATACATTCGGACGAGAATACATTACATTTAATTTTAAATAATATTTTATTTTACACATATTTTAGGACGAGAATACTTTAGGATGAGAATACTTTCGGACGAGATGTAGGCACTCAAAAATTGTTTAAAAATTGAAATCCACTTGTACGAATGTCTTCTGAGAGAATACTTTCTGAGACGGCACAGGTTCTAAAGGAAGGGAAGTATAAGGGAGGGGAAAGTATAGGGGAGGGGGAAAGTATAAAGGAGAGGGAAGTATATAAAGCAGGGGAAATTATAACGGAGAGGGAAGTATAAAGTAGGGGAAAGTATAACGGAGAGGGAAGTATAAAGTAGGTAAAAGTGTAAGAAAGGGGAAGTATAAAGTAGGGGAAATTATATAGGAGGGGGAAGTATAAGTTGGGGAAAGTATAACGGAGAGTGAAGTATAAAATAGGGGAAAGTATAAGGGATGGGAAGTAAAACCGAGAGGGAAGTATAACGGAGGGGGAATATTTTCACAGACTAAGTTAAGTATAACGCCTTATACTTTCCCCTCCGTTATACTTCCCCTCTTTAATATACTTCCCCTCCTATAATATTACTTCTCTTTAAGAAAGTTTTCGATGGAAGCTCTTCAAATACTTAAAATGTACTTAAAATTAGAATTGGTTTATTTATGAAAGTCGAAAATTCTACCTCTTTTCTCTAATTTTTACAGAGAACTTTAGCCATAATTCTCCAGAATTTTTGAAAAGTGTGGGAGGATGAAATATTTATTAAATTGCGTTTTATTGCGAATTTTCCCGTTGTTAAACCGTTAAATTGAGTGGACTTGAGAATTTCGTGACAGGAAGCCGTTCGGGGAGAGAGGAAAGGAAAAAAAACGTCCCAAGAAAAAAAATAAAAGAAACGAAGAGAAATTCTTCGATATGGGATTCCGAAGTTATTTACCGGGTTCCTGAAGGGCTTCGAAGAACAAAAGAGGCCGGCATGGAAAAATAAAGGCGCGCGTGAAAAAACATCCGTCGACGGCAAGTAATGGCAGATACGAGAAGAGCGAATATGAGAGAAGAGAAGGTGCCTCCTTCTTGGGTAGATCGGAATCCGAAAAGGACGGATTCCGCTGAAAGAAACGGGAGCCGTCCGGTTTTGTAAAGACCGCCTTTGTTACGTCATCGCCCCCACCAACATTTTTTCCCCCCTTTTTTTAAAAAAAAAGAACCAACCCCGAATTTTTATTGGTCAACTTTTGTGCAATACCTCCGGTTTCTTCTTTTATTTAAATTTTTAAGCTTCACCGGAATTAAATCGCCATTCCTAAACAGGGAGACAAACACGACCATTCGAAATCGACCGATAAAAATTCATGTTTATTGTTTTCTTCCGAAGAGCAAACCGGTTCGTTTTTTTACCCTTCTCTCCCTACCGGTAAAAACGCAACCCGTACCTATTATAAAAATCAAATACAAATTACTTTTCTATAAAATTAATTAACCCTTTTGTATTAATTACAATGGACAAGCATTCCTTTGAAAGAAAGCCAACATTCAATTGACAATTAGGAATCGACAAAACATAAAATCACATTTTTATCACCTCTTCCGATTGTTTACCCTAGAAAATGCATATTCAAGTTATTTAAATTTTTAGGCATCACTGCAATTTATCACTCGGAACATTCTAGCCTAATTAACTGTTATAATATGAATAACAAAGAAGAACTATAGCGAGAAATGTGTATTTCTCTTTTTTATGGAAAAAGCACAAATCAAAAGCCATCTTTCTACGAAATTCCGACACAGTCAACTTTCTACGAATCTCTGCCTACTCCAGCCATATTTCTACGAACTTTTGATTCTAGAGAGATGTTTCTACAAATCTGTGCCATCTCAAGCCGTCTTTCTACGAATCTACGCCATCCACAGCCATATTCGAATAATCTACTCCATCCACAGCCATATTACTAAGAATCTACGCCATCCACAGCCATATTTCTAAGAATCTACGCCATCTCAAGCCATATTTCTACGAATCTACGCCATCTCAAGCCATAATTCTACGAATCTACGCCATCTACAGCCATATTTCTACGAACAGTTGAGTCAAGAGCGAGAGCAATCTTTCTACGAATATTCGATTCTAGAGCGATCTTTCTCCGAAACTGTGCCTTCTCAAGCCACCTTTCTACAAATCTGAGCCATCTCAAGCCATCTATCTACGAATCTACGCCATCTCAAGCCATATTTCTACGAATCTACGCCATCTACAGCCATATTTCTACGAACAGTTGAGTTTCTACTAGCAGTTGATTCTGGAGCGATCTTTTTCCGAATCTGTGCCTTCTCAAGCCATCTTTCTAAGGACCTGTGCCATCTCAATAGATCTTTCTACGAACTTTGGATTCTAGAGCGATCTTTCTACGAATCTGTGCCATCTCAATCCATCCATCTACGAATCTACGCCATATACAGCCATATTTCTTCGAACAGTGAGTCTAGAGCTATCCTTCCACGATCATTTGACTTTCCCCTACTTTATACTTCCCTCTCCGTTATACTTTCCCCTACTTTATACTTCCCTCTCCGTTATACTTTCCCCTACTTTATACTTCCCCCTCCTTATACTTTCCCCTCCGTTATACTTCCCCCCTATACAATTCTCCCTTCTTTATACTTCCCTCCTTTATATTTACCCCTCCGTTATACTTCCCATCCTTTATATTTCGCCTTCCGTTATACATCCCCTCCGTTATACTTCTATTCCTTTATACTTCCCCTTCCGTTAAGCTTCCACCCCTTTATATTTCCCCTCCTTTATTCTTCCCCTTCATAATACTTCCCCTCTTTAATACTTCCCCCTCCTATATTTTTACATCTCTTAAGAAAGTTTTCGTCGGAAGGTTTTGAAATAAGTACCTACTTTTCCGGGAAAGTTGAAATACTCCTTAATAATGGGTATTGAATTAAAAATACAAAAATATCTCATTGTACACCTGGATCTGCGACTTTTCTGGTTCCAAATCATTTTTCAAAATAAAAATTGAACAAAAACTGGCTTCTAAAAATGAGAAACAATTTTTTTTTTCGGTGTTCCTGGGAGAAATTTGAAAAAATGAGACGAATTTCGCTCTTTGAAAGCCTTTATTTCTTCAGATTCTCATCTATGGTTATTTTACAAGCAATTACTCGGTCTAAAAATTAGATCACTATTTACGTGCTGGTTTAGATTACGTGAGATACCCGTCGGGGGTTAGATAATATCGTGTACCTCGGCCCTTAGACATGTGATAACATTGGAATATTAATCAAGGGCAGAGTGAAACGTTAAACCGCCATAATATCGGAAACCCTTAAACACTTTTAGGGACTTTTTTTTCCAGGGCGGTAAAATCAGTTCGGAGAATCTCGAGTGGCCGTAAATTAAGGGGGTTCCCAGGGGTCGATAAAGTCTTCAAAAAAACGCAGCCTTCTTTTTATCTCAATCTTTTTAGACAATCAGCCCTTATGAATGGAAATAAGAAAAGGCTACTGTTATATAATTTATTTTTACAATATACACAACACTATAACACATAGGAACTAATATCATCTAATTCCTAACTAATTTTAATTAAAATTGCCTTAATTAATTTTTACATTTTTTTAAAATTTTGTACCTAAAAAAAAAGAAATTTTTGTCTATTTCAGCTTAAAAAGAAAGTTTTATATTTATTATAACATAAAAAGTTGACTTTTAATTGACAATAAAAATTGATTATGAATGGGAGGTTTCGTCTTCCATTAAAGGTTTTCTTAAAATAACCTGTTAATTAGTAGATGTCGGAAAAGGCGAGGCCTTGTTGGTGTTGGAGGTCTTCGAGTGACGTCACAGTTTCCGTCACGATGAGAGGAGGTTGGCTGCAGTTTACGTTTCCGCCGCCTTCCTGACGCATCAGGTTCCGCCTCCATTTCGCGCGTGCGTTCTGAAACCAAACCTGCGCAAAAGAACATAAAAAATATGTAAAAACTTCCAAAAAATCGCGGGTATCACAATATCTTTGTTTTCGAAAATGTTGAAGGGAGATTTCTCAGGTGTAACAACTACAAAATCCCTTCTTGAAAACCATCTACCGAGGGTATCGCAATAACATTCTTTTGACTAAGTTAAACTTAAGTTTTATTACTTATTATTACGTAAAAAGTTAACTTTTAAATGACGTACAGTTAAAATTAATTATGAATGGGAGGTTTCGTCTTCCATTAAAGGTTTTCTTAAAATAACGTGAACCCTATAAGGCATTCTTGGTGTTGGAGGTCTTCGCGTAGTTAACCGTATTAACCGTAGTTAACCGAGTATTAGGAAGTTAACCGAATAAAAGGGAACGACCCCTTCCTAAAAATCGCGGGTATCACAATATTTTCTTTTCGAGAATTTGAAAGGGAGATTTCTCAGGTGTAACAACTACAAAATCCCTTCTTGAAAACCATCTACCGAGGGTATCACAATTAATTTCTTTTTGACTAAGTTAAACTTAAGTTTTATATTTATTACATATAACATAAAAAGTTGACTTTAATTGACGTAGAATAAAAATTGATTATTAATGGGAGGTTTCGTCTTCCATTAAAGGTTTTCTTAAAATAACCTGAACGGTTAATATTAGTAGTTCGGTTAATATTGGAGGTCTTCAACTAGTTAACCGTAGTTAACCGAGTAGTTGAAAGTTAACCGAATAAAAGGGAATGCCCCCTTCCTAAAAATCGCGGGTATCACAATATCTTCCTTTTCGAGAATGTGAAAGGGAGATTTCTCAGGTGTAACAACTACAAAATCCCTTCTTGAAAACCATCTACCGAGGGTATCACAATTAATATTTTCTTTTTGACTAAGTTAAACTTAAGTTTATATTATTACATATAACATAAAAAGTTGACTTTTAATTGACGTAGAATAAAAATTGATTATTAATGGGAGGTTTCGTCTTCCATTAAAGGTTTTCTTAAAATAACCTGAACGGTTAATATTAGTAGTTCGGTTAATATTGGAGGTCTTCAACTAGTTAACCGTAGTTAACCGAGTAGTTGGAAGTTAACCGAATAAAATGCCCCCTTCCTAAAAATCGCGGGTATCACAATATTTTCTTTTCGAGAACGTGAAAGGGAGATTTCTCAGGTGTAAGATCTTGAAAATCCCTTCTTGAAAACCATCTACCGAGGGTATCACAATAACTTTCTTTTTGACTAAGTTAAACTTAAGTTTTATTACTTATTATAACGTAAAAAGTTGACTTTTAATTGGCGTACAATAAAAATTGATTATTAATGGGAGGTTTCATCTTCCATTAAAGGTTTTCTTAAAATAACCTGAATTCTGCAAGGCATTGTTGGTGTTGGAGGTCTTCGAGTAGTTAACCGTAATTAACCGAGTAGTTGGAAGTTAACCGAATAAAAGGGCCCCTTCCTAAAAATCGCGGGTATCACAATATCTTTTTTTCGAGAATGTGAAAGGGAGATTTCTCAGGTGTAACAACTACAAAATCCCTTCTTGAAAACCATCTACCGAGGGTATCACAATTACTTTCTTTTGACTAAGTTAAACTTAAGTTTTATTAATTACTATAACATAAAAAGTTGACTTTTAATTGACGTATAATAAAAATTGATTATGAATGGGAGGTTTCGTCTTCCATTAAAGGTTTTCTTAAAATAACCTGTACCACAATCGGTATCACAATAACTTTCTTTTTACTAAGTTAAACTTAATTTTTATTACTTATTATAACATAAAAAGTTGACTTTTAATTGACGTACAATAAAAATTGATTATGAACGGGAGGTTTCGCCTTCCATTAAAGGTTTTCTTAACATAACCTGTACCACAACCGGTATCACAATAACTTTCTTTTTGACTAAGTTAAAAGGGCAATCTCTCATTATAAAATTTTAAAAATCGTCATAATTTTAACATAAAAAATTCGATCTGTTTAGGACGAATGGCTTTTCTAAAAATGACATAATTTTAGTTTTTTACGACATAAAAGCAAACTGTCATAACAAATCGTTATAAAATGGCGGGAGCCTACGTCACTCACAACCGCATTTAGTTCGGAGATGCGGCGACAGAAAGCGTCTAGGTTGACTCAATCGCCATGACAGTCCACGTCATCTTTCTCCAGGGCTATTTTTGACTGAAAAAAATGTGTTTCTATGGGATGGCACCTTCTTCGGGGGTCGAAACTTCGAAATTCCCCCCCCCCCCCCGACCCATTCGGACTAAAACCAGTCCGCAATAAATAGACTCCGGAGTCCCATGTTTTTGCAATATCAGATTTTGAACCTCCCTTGTAAATTTCGAAGAATAAATTCTATAGATGGTGGTCCCCCCCGCCTGTTTTGTTTTTTCGCAGATAGCCATCTCAAGAATCGTGATGGTGGAAGGGGTCTCGCGGGCCCAGCGACGGGTGGAAGGCACGGCTTACACGGGACTCCTTGAGATTCATAGTGCGGGAGCCTCCGTGCAAAACTCGTTAACACGTCTGAGGGCGACACCATTAAAATTTGCATACCGTAAAAGACACACACCCGGGGGGGGGAAAAAAAAAAAAAAAAAAAAAAAAAAAAAAATCCATTTTATTAAATAGTACCCATTTTATTCCTCATTCAATATCTTTTCCTTATAAATTAGCAATTCATGTATCATTTAATTATACATTAATTCATTCTGACAACCTATTATGTGCCTAGTGAATTATTCATTATGTGATAAAAAAATAAATAAATGTAATTAAATTGTAACCTACTCAAAAGTGGAGAAAAAAAAAATTATAATTAATACTCTAGCCTTCTTTTAAAATAATTCAACGTCTTCAGTAGATAGTGAAGGAAATATGGCGAAAGCCTCCATCTGGGCTCATCCTTCTTCTTCTAAGACAGAGTATATTATACGTGTCGACATAATGCATTTGACCGTAAAATAGAAGAAATCGCGAGTTACCGTTCACCATAAAAAATCTGCAACTCGACATTAAGAAAATAGTCGAAAACGTTCACTATAAGCATTAGTTCTAACACGGATAAGTCACTTTTTATCAATTTTGAGTCAGGCATAGTTTCTGATGGTAAATTTTGTGGAGAATCGAATTCCGTTGGTAGTTTAACCCTATTACCACAGAAAACGCGTAGTTCACGATTTAGCCAACAGGTAATGCATTGATTCCAATGAGAAATCAATCTGTATTTTGGCTCTCCTGAAAACCTAGGAAAAATGAGGCGCTCCGGGTACGAAGGGCGAACTCAACATCGGACAAATTTTTTTTCATTTTCAGATTGGTGAATACATACACCCATATAATTTTATGTTGAGTTCGCCCTTTTTCCCTCTTTAAATACGTAAAAACCGATATGCGGCAAAGCTCTAACTTTGATATCCGAGCGGGTACGAAGGGCGAACTCCACATCATAGTCCACAACCCCCACTCCTGTTCCCATTCCAGGGCATGATTTTTCTGTTGAGCTCCCTTAACATAAAACTTTAAAATGCGAATATCTCGAAACTACGTTTTGTGGAGTTCGCCCTTCGTACCCGGAGCGCCTCAAATGACTTATCCGGTGTTAGAACTAACGCGACGATTTGAACTATAAAGATGAGATTTAGCACTCGTCGTTTCGACATAAAATTTGTCGTTTCAACATAACGCAGTTGAACAGAAACTTTTATTTTAAAGAACTTTTCGCTTCGCCATAAAACTGTTCCTGTCGTTTGGGCATAATACAACTCACCATAAAACCTTAAAACTTGACTGTTCAACATAATACGATTCGCACATCCTCGCGAGAGGAAAAAATTAACCCTCTAAAAGCGTTAAAACGAGCTGATCTCATTGGCTGTCTGCTTGCTTTTCCTAGTTTATGGCGAGATGATTTATGTTGAATTGCATTAGGGTGAACTGTCAAGTTTTAAGGTTTTTGTCGTTTCGCCAAAAATCGCGTTTTAAACTGCGAAAGTAGGCTTGCTCTTTCGCTGTCCCTATTTTATGGTGAGATGTATTATGCCCAAACGACAGAAACAGTTTTATGGCGAAACAACAAGTTTTAAGAGAGGCTTTTATGGTGAGAAGCGTTATGGTGACTCGCACATTTTTATGTCGACTTGCATTTATTGAAAAAGTCGTTTAGGGCGAAACGCTATATGCTGAAATGCATTATGCTCAAAATTTTTGAACTTTTGAGAGCTTTATGTTCAATTATGGTAAACTGCAGATTTTTTTTATGTCGAAATGCCGTTACGTTGAAAGATTTTATGGTGAGATGTATTATGCCCAAATGACAGAAACAGTTTTATGGGGAAACAACAAGTATAAAGAGAGGCTTTTAATGTGAAAGCGTTATGGTGATTTTTTATGTCGACTTGTATTTATTGAAAAAGTCGTTTAAGGCGAAACGCTATATGTTGAAATGCATTATGCTCAAAATTTTTGAACTTTTGAGAGCTTTATGTTCAATTATGGTAAACTGTAGATTTTTTTATGTCGAAATGCGTTATGTTGAACGATTTTATTGTGAGATATAGTATGCCCATATGACAGAAACAGTTTTATGGGGAAACAACAAGTATAAAGAGAGGCTTTTAATGTGAAAGCGTTATGGTGATTTTTTTATGTCGACTTGTATTTATTGAAAAAGTCGTTTAAGGCGAAACGCTATATTATGTTGAAATGCATTATGCTCAAAATTTTTGAACTTTTGAGAGCTTTATGTTCAATTATGGTAAACTGCAGATTTTTTTTATGTCGAAATGCGTTATGTTGAACGATTTTATGGTGAGATGTATGCCCAAATGACAGAAACAGTTTTATGGCGAAACAACAACTTTAAAGAGAGGCTTTTATGGTGAGAAGCATTATGGTGATTTTTTATGACGGCTTGCATTATTGAAAAAGTCGTTTATGGCGAAACGCTTTATGTTGAAATTTCCCAAAAATGTTTGAACTTTTGAGAGGTTTATATTCATCTGCATTATGCCAAAACGCATTATGGCGAACTTAAAATTTTTTATGTCGAAATACAGATTTTTTTAATATTCAATGCTTTAGGATCGCCATATTCGCGTTTCAAACGGCGAAAGTAGGCTTGCTGTCCCTAGTTTATGGTGAGATTATGCCCAAACGACAGAAACAGTTTTATGGCGGAACAAGTTTAAAGAGGCTTTTATGGCAAGAAGCGCTATGGTGACTTGCACTTTTTTTTATGTCGACTTGCATTTATTGAAAAAGTCGTTTATGGCGAAACGCTTTATGTTGAAATTTTCCAAAAATTTTTGAACTTTTGAGAGGTTTATGTTCATCTGCATTATGCCGAAACGCATTATGGTGAACTATAGATTTTTTATGTTGAAACGCAGATTTTTATCTTCAACTGCTTTAGGGTGACATGCGTTATGTCGGTGTTCTCCCCGATTGAAGAAATTACTGTGGATTTCAAAAGAAAGTGATTGTGATGCCCTCGACAGACGATTTTTCTGGAAGAAGTCTTCAGACTTCAGAGAAATCGCTCTTTTGACTCGAAAAAAGAGATATTGTGATACCCTCAATTGATGGTTTTTAGGAAGGCGTCTTCGACGAGTTTTCGGGCTTTAAGGAGACAATATTTACCTGTAAAACTCTTTTGAAAGTCCTGTTTTTTGCGCTAACTGTTTTAAATCTTTCGCGTCTGGATTTTGGTTGATGGCAAAAATAAGATTTCATCGTTCTTAGCTGGTGGTGTTTGAATGATGTTCTCATCCTTTTGGTCCTCTGCTGTGGGATGCTCGGCGAAGTGGCCGAACTGTCATACGAAAGGGACTCCATCGAAGACGAGAGATCTCCAGCATGGATGACTTCTGTAAAAAAAAAAAGTTCCATCTTTGATCTGGTTTTTCGCTTTTTTCTCTCCCCCTCCCGGCTTGTCTGTAAATCATCCGAAGGGGGCAATTTATCAGTCGGGCGTGGACATTTTCACGAAGATCGGTCGACGGCGAGGAAGGGCGGAGCGGGGGCTTCCCACGACGGACGTGCTCCCGACATCAGCAGCACGTTGACCTTCTCAATCAACCCCGACAACGCGGATAAAAAGAAATAGACTATTTCAAACTCAAACCCGTGTAAAAATTTTTTTTTCGTCAGGTAAATTATTCGAATTCTGATTAAAAAGTACTTGATTGAAGAGCTTCCAACAAAAATTCCTTAATTTAGGAGGGGAAGTATAAGAGAGGGGGGATACAAAGAGGGGGAGTATAAGGAGGGGAAGTATAAGGGAGGGGAAGTATAACGGAGGGTAAGTATAAGGGAGGAGAGGTATAAGGGAGGGGAAGTATAACGGAGGAGGAAGTATAACGGAGGGGGAAGTATATTAAAGAGAGGAAGTATAATGGAGGGGGAAGTTATTAAAGAGAGGAAGTATAACGGTGGGGAAGTATATTAAAGGGAGGAAGTAAACGGAGGGGGAAGTATATTAAAGAGAGGAAGTATAACGGAGGGGGAAGTATATTAAAGAGGAAGTATGACGGAGGGGAAGTATATTAAAGAGAGGAAGTTTAACGAAGAGGGAAGTATATTAAAGAGAGGAAGTATAACGGAGGGGTAAATATAAGGGAGGAGAGGTATAAGGGAGGGGAAGTATAACGGAGGAGGAAGTATAAGGGGGGAAGTATAACGGAGGGGAAGTATATTAAAGAGAGGAAGTATAACGGAGGGGGAAGTATTAAAGAGAGGAAGTATAACGGAGGGGAAGTATATTAAAGAGAGGAAGTAAAACGGAGGGGGAAGTATATAAAGAGAGGAAGTATAAAGGGGGGAAGTATATTAAAGAGAGGAAGTATACGGAGGGGGAAGTATATTAAGAGAGGAAGTTTAACGAGAGGAAGTATATTAAAGAGAGAAGTATAAGGGAGGAGAGTATAAGGGAGGGGAAGTATGACGGAGGAAGTATAAGGGGGAAGTAAACGGAGGGGAAGTATATTAAAGAGAGGAAGTATAACGGAGGGGGAAGTATATTAAAGAGAGGATGTATAACGGAGGGGAAGTATATTAAGAGAGGAGTATAACGGAGGGTAATATAAGGGAGAGAGGTATAAGGGAGGGGAAGAGGAGGAGTATACGGGGGGAAGTATAACGGAGGAAGTATATTAAAGAGAGGAAGTATAACGGAGGGGGAAGTAATTATTAAGAGAGGAAGTATAACGGCGGGGGAAGTATGTTAAAGAGAGGAAGTATAGCAGTGGGAAGTATATTAAAAGAGAGGAAGTATAACGGCGGGGGAAGTATGTTAAAGAGAGGAAGTATAGTAGTGGGGGAAGTATTAAAGAGAGGAAATATAACGGAGGGGGAAGTATATTAAAGGAGGAAGTATAACGGAGGGGGAAGTATAAATGAGGGTTAAGTATAAAGGAGGGTTAAGAATAAAGGGGTCAAGTATAACAAAAATCTCTCTCCGTTGGCTTCCCTTCCATTATACTTCCCCCTCCGAGGGGAAGTATTAAGGAGGAGAAAGTTGTTAGGAGAAGACGCAGGGACAATTTAAAGTAATTTAGACTAACTTCTAATTGTCTAATTTTACACATTTTTTTTTTTCAACCCAAGGTAGAAATAATGGAACTTTTGCCCGAGGGATGTCCCTCTCACAAGTGGTGGAGTATCGATCCTAATTTAAAAAAAATGTTTTTACACCAAAAATTCGCAAAAAAATATAAACAGTAATTGGTTAAAAGTATCAAGGTAGAAATAATGAACGTTTTGCCCACGGCATGTCCCTCGCAAGCGGTGGAAGTATCGATCCTTATTTTAAAAAAAATGTTTTACACCCAAAATTCGCAAATATAAACAGTTTAAAATTTGGTGAAAATCGGACGAGCGCAGTTTTAAAATTTTAAACGTGCGTATCTCCGCCATTTTTTCGAAATTCAAAAATTGCTCACGGTAAGTTTTGTTCAACTATTTTAGGAACATAATGTGAATTTGGTGAAGATAGGTTGAAAACTGTGGCCGTGAAGTGTTCTGGAAAAATGCTACGGCCGGCCGGACAACAGACTTGATTTTCCGGATCGATTTGACCCCTACTGTGTCTTTAAGAACCTTCCCCAAAAACATGGAGGGTAAAACAATAAGTTCTTTTCAGTTTGATAAAATGGGAGCGAATAGAAGCCATTGTGATCTACATTCCTTGTCCCCACGGAAACGGGTCTTCCAATCCGAAAGGCTTCTTATCAAACTCCCCCCCATCCTGAAGGATCGAGAGGGATCGATTTTACATCCTGGGCCCCTGACGAGCCACCGAAAACCTCTAATTGAGGGCCCACCCAGCCTCAATCGTCAAAAAAAAAAAAAAACTTCAGAATTTTTTCCCCTTTAATTCTCCACTGTATCCACACCTAAAGTTTCTAGATAGGTATCTCAGTATAAAATCCAATTCACAGAAAAGTAGGTGGGAGAAGAGAGAAAAAACGACTTTTCATTTGGTATTTGAAGGCATCAGCATATCTTATCCAAGCTCGCTTTCGAATGGGAACTCTAGAAAACCTAAATGGTTAAATTATTCAAAAAGACGTCGTATTTGTCTGCATCGAATTAGTGGACGCGTAGCCATTAAAAGCCAACGAAAAAAAGAAACGAAAAGTCAAAGGTGTTTTTTCGTATGAATAAAAATATCTGAGATAAGATAAACAGGATTTCAGGACCAAAAGACCAAATTTTTTGAAAAAAAGGGAAGGTTCAACAATCGCAGACTTCGTAGATCAGTGGTCATTGTCTTTGACTCCAGAGAGGACTCGTTTCTTTAAAGGAAAAATGTAAACTCCGCTCATTACTTGAAAACGCAGAAAAAATGCTGTGTTAATATTTTTATAATTTGGATCAAGATAAGCGGAGAGAGACGAGAACGGCGGAATTTTTTTGCAGTAAACTAAAAATTGGCGGAGCTTACTAACGTGGGTTCCGCCAATCTAATATATAGTAAACTCGGCAATCGATTAATAATATTGAAGGAGTTTACTAATCAGATTGGCGGAGCCTACTATCTATACCATTTCCGTCAATCGATTTTGTAAACTCGGCCAATCGATAAATAATAATGAAGGAATTTACTTATCAGATTGGAGGAGCATATTTCCGTCAATCAATTTTGTAAACTCGGCCAATCGATAAATAATATTGAAGGAGTTTACTTATCAGATTGGCGGAGCCTACTATCTATACCATTTCCGTCAATCGATTTTGTAAACTCGGCCAATCGATAAATAATAATTGAAGGAATTTACTTATCAGATTGGAGGAGCATATTTCCGTCAATCAATTTTGTAAACTCGGCCAATCGATAAATAATATTGAAGGAGTTACTTATCAGATTGGCGGAGCCTACTTTCTATACAATTTTCGACAATCTATTTTGCAAACTCAACCAATCGATTAATAATAAAAAAAAAAGAAGTAGATATAACCAATGAGCAAGAGGCTTACTCTTACTATTGGTCAATCTACTCTTTTTTTGTTTAATTGTATTAAGCCAGGGCTTTTTACAAAGGGGGAGGGGATCAGACCCAGGCGGGGCTTTCGCCATAATGCCATGGCGCCCTTTTTGGGCCAACTACCAGAGTAGTGGCCTAACTAAATTATCCACAGATTTTGTAGAGGGATATTTTTAATTGGAATTTCACTTCCAACCAAAAATCCCTATAACCTGGGATCGAACCCGGTCTTCCGTGGTGAGAGTCAGAGACTGAACCCACCAGCCACGGAGCCGGTTCGATTAATAATAATTGAAGGAGTTTACTTATCAGAATGGCGGAGCCTACTATCTACACCAGTTCTGTCAATCTATTTTGTAAACTCGGCCAATCGATTAATAATAATTGAAGGTGTTACTTATCTGATTGGCGGAGCCTACTATCTATACCATTTTCGTCAACCTATTTTGTAAACTCGGCCAATCGATTAATAATAATTGAAGGAGTTAACTTATCACTTTATCAGATTGGCGGAGCCTACTTTCTATACGATTTTCGTCAATCTATTTTGTAAGCTCGGCCAATCGATAATAATACTTGAACGAGTTTACTTATCAGATTGGCGGAGCCTACTATCTACACCATTTCCGCCAATCTAATATTTTGTAAACTCGGCCAATCGATAAATAATACAAAGGAGTTAACTTATCAGATTGGCCTAGCCTATTTCCGCCAATCTATTTTGTAAACTCGGCCAATCGATTAATAATAATTGAAGAAGTTTTCTTATCAGATTGGCGTAGCTTGCTAAGTAGACGAATCACATTCTTAATTGTCAGCATTCGTGGATCAGTGGTCATTGCCTTTTTGACTCGCCCCCAAGTAATAACCCAGTTTCAACGAAGAAGTATGCTATTTATACATTTATTTATTTAAAATATGTCTTTTTTGGCTATTTCTATAGCTACGTGTAAAAAAACATGACATTTTTGTGGAAATTCACAAAAAATGTCGTTAAAAAATTTCATTTTGCTTATAAAAAATTGTATTTTTACAGGAACTGAAAATCGACGAAAAACGACGATTGACACCCTGTGTAGCGGAATTGAATGGTCGACGCAGCGACCCCCCGCCACGCCCACGCACAATGGCTACTTGAATCCAGCCCTTTTTTTCCTCTCTACAGTCGACTCTCTAATAAAAAATCCAGCGTCGATTTAAAATTCAGCTCGAAATCGATTTAAAACTGGTAAAAACATGAGTGAAAGTCGTAATTGAATTCCGAACGGAAAAAAAAAAAAAACAGATTTTTATGTCACCGTTAAGCAATTTTTAAAATGTAAAAAAAAACTAAAATAAAAAAAATTAACTTTTCTTAAAATTTATTTAACTCCTTTAAATCTTTATGACATTAGTGAAAGCCATTTTGTAAATGTAATGAGGTATAAAACCGCATCTGTCATTTTATCAAGATTGATAAGTATTATTTACAAAATGGTAATTTATTTTATGTTCAACGTTTCATAACTGAGATAAAAGTTTAATTTTATGGCCCATAAAAGTTATTTATAAAAAAATAGAGAAAAATTTGGGCCAAAAAAATGTTTGTTCAAAATGTACTGTCTTCAAAAAGGTAAACTCCGCCAATAACTTGAAAACAAAAGTGTCTTAAAGATTATCGCAGTTTCCTACAATTTGGTTCTGCCGGGGACGTTATAAGCTTCTTCCCGCTGAAGAAGCAACCAAAGGGAGGCCTAGAAAAAGCTTTCCTCACCGGAGAACCGCCATCCATCATTGGGTAAGGCAGATGTCGAATTTTCGACACCTGTGAACTGCAGGTCCCCTCTACCGATAATCCCGGATCATCCGAGTCAGTTGAACCGTCGGCAATTACGACACTCAGGTGGTCAGAAAGATCGAACCCTTCGTTTAGCCTTTTAGCAATATGACTACGGGCGATCATCCTCAGATTTGAATATTTAATACTCCTACTAGGGTCATAAGTCCCCCAGCCTCTTTTTTTTATCTTCGGCAATTACACAGGATTTTCTCATTTCGCTAGAGCGACTTTTGAAAATTATCAATCATGCATTACAGAACAAGGAGTTTCCTGCTACGCAGGCATTCTGCAGTCAATTGGCGGAGTTTACGCGAGCGAACGAATTATAGAAGCTAACTACCCTTGAAAATGCAAAGTCAGATTTACCATAACAAACTCCTGTCAATTTTTACACCTGCTGATATCGCGCCATCTGCTTAACTCCCGCGGGTCTTTTAAAGAGGGGGCGGAATTCTAAATGAACACACGTTTTTTGTTTACCTTCCCTTTTCTCGAGTTTCTCTCGAGTGTTCCTGATTGACGTGGGCCACTCTACAGATGTCGCCGATTCAACAAAAACACCGACAAGGGGAAACCCCCTTGTTTTGTTTCCTTTTATAGAACTGTTCCCTTTTTACGTGTTTGTTTTTTAATTCTTTATGTGATTTCTATTGTTGTTATACAAATGGTCAAGGGTTTTTTTAACTACATGATCGGTAGCTACGCTTCCGCTGGTCGATAAGTGCTGATCTACATACTTTTTAAGCATTAAACTACCTGAGCAGAGGCATAGATTTAGATAAGCTCCGCAAACTGGCCGAGTTTACGTAATTCGTATATCTAGTAAACTCCGCCAATCTGATGAGTAACTCCTCCAGTTACTGGCGTTTTTCTCGGTGTTTACGACGGAAACACCTTTTCAGGCGTTTTTCTGGATTTTTTAGCCGATAAACCCCGATTTTGGGGTGTTTTTCTCGGTTTTACGCTGTGGAAAACAGCCTCAGCGAATATTTAAGCCTAAAATTTTCCTCGTATTTTGATGAGAGTTTTCCTCGACTTTCCATCTAAAAACCGGAATCTAAGAATTTTCCGAGCGGTTTTGACCGACAAACCCTCTTTTAACTGGTTTTTAAAGCGTTTTTCTCGGTGTTTTTCGACGGAAAAACCACCTTTTCAGGCGTTTTTCTGGATTTTTAGCCAATAAACACCGATTTTCGGGTGTTTTTTTCGTTTTTACACTGTGCAAAACAGCCTCAGCGAATATTAAGCTTAAAATTACCCCATTTTATACATTTTTCGGATTTTGATGAGCGTTTTCCTCGATTTTACGTCTAAAACCGGAATCTGAAGAATTTTCCGAGCGGTTTTGACTTACAAACCCTCTTTTAACTGGTTTTAAAAAAGCGTTTTCTCGGTGTTTTTCGACGGAAAAATTACCTTTTCAGGCGTTTTCTGGATTTTTAGCCAATAAACACCCCAAGAGTGTTCCTTTTGTCAGAACTTACCCAATGATGGATGCCGCAGAGGTTCCAGAGGGCTCCGGCGACGAAAGCTTCCTTTTCCTCGGCCTTCCTTTGGATGCCCATGCGGGCGAAAGCGGAGCCTCTTCAGCGGGAAGAAGCTCGTAATGGCTCCTGCAGTACACAGAACCTTCCCTCATCCCAAACGTGTCGCCCTTCGTCAGAAGAACACCGCACGTCGAACAGCGAAACAGTGTACGTGAAAAACTTCACCTTTCGCTCATAACGAGCTCTGACGACGATATCCCAGCACCGCAACGCCCGCATCGTCTCACTCCAAACAACCTGTAAAAAGGTAAATATGACAAAACACCGGTATTGATAATGGTTGTTTTTGTTAACCACCGAGAGCTCTGTCAACATCGGTAAACCATGTTTTATTCACAACTCCCCAACAATTTTAACCATCGATTTTTTTTGTATGGTAAACTTTTACCTTTTGTTCACCTGTGGGGTTGCCTATAATCAGGACACGTGACATCCACGTGAATCCCTTTTATATCCTTATTGAGGCCTGATTAGCGGAGGAAGATCCGGTGACTGAGATCGTAAAAGGGAGGCTCACCCTACCCGTTTTCAAAAGGGAATTTATCGCTTTGTCATGCTCATCGCTGATCCGTGAAACGGGTGCGTTAACAGAATTTGTGCCTCCCTAATGATTATTACCAATAACCATCCAGATTTAAAGCAAAGGGGAAATATCAATTTTCAAATTAACTCGAAACGGTTTTTCCTACTATTTTATCAGACGGTGGTAAAAAATTCTTTTTTCCGAACACTCTAGAAGTATAACCTTCCGCATGGTTCAACTGAAGTTCTTCCGTCTTTTGGTAACAAAAAGAACTAACATACGGAAAACCCCATTTTTACAGGATTTTTAAAACTTCAGAATAACCATGCAGAAGGTTATAATAACCGTCGGCTTTCGCGCTTCCTCACTCTTCATTCCTCGTTTAAATTTAACCGTCGGTTAAACGACGAATTAAGAGTAAGCAAGCGCGAAAACCGACATTTGTATAACCTTCCGCACGGTTATTCTGAAGTTCACAAAAAATTTTGTAGAAATAAGGGTTTTCTGTTAAAAAGCCCCCAGCATCTGATGCTGGGAAACTCCGGATTGGAAAGCTTGTACGGTAGGAAAGCATGCGGTTAACGCTAACCTACGGTTAAATATATAGAATGAAGAGTGAGCAAGCGTTAAAACCGACGGTTATAATAACCTTCCGCATGGTTATTCTGAAGTAACTAAAAAAAATCCTGTAGAAATGGGTGTTTTCTGTTTAAAAAGCCCCCAGCGTCTGATGCTGGGATACTCTGGTTATGGGAACTTGTTCAGTAGGGGGAGAATGTCGGTAAATGCTAACCGACGGTTAAATATTATACGAGGAATGAAGATGAGTAAGCGCGAAAGCTTAGGTTATTATAACCTTCCGCATGTTTTCTCTGAATTCCCAAAAAATCCTGTAAAATGGGGGTTTTCTGTTAAAAAAAAACCGTATCGTTTTACAAAATGTGGACGCAGGTGGAACATAATGAAATAAACTCGCCGAAGGTTAGCTCGTTTTGTTACCAAAAGACGGAAAGGACTGCAGTATAACCATGCGGAAGGTTATACCGCTAAAGTGATTGACCAAAAGCATTTTTTTACTACCTAACCGTCTGAATCTGGGTCCGCAAAGGCATCTGATGCTGGGAAACTCCGGATTTGGAGAAGCCTGTTGGCTAATGTTAATATTTAAACGTTCGTTAGCGTAACCGACAAGCTTCCCAAATCCGGTTTCCCAGCATCAGATGCTGCATTTTAAACAGAAAACCCCTATTTTTACAGGATTTTTTGGAAACTTCAGGATAACCACGCGGAAGGTTATAATAACCGTCGGTTTTCGCGCTTGCTCACTCTTCTGTCCTGGTGTAAAATTTAACCGTCGGTTAGCGTTAACCGACAAGCTTCTCCTAACGTACAAGCTTCCCAAACCCAGAGTTTCCCAGCATCAGATGCTGGGGGCTTTTTAAACAGAAAACCCCCATTTTAACAGGATTTTTTTTTGGGAATTCAGAATAACCATGCGGAAGGTTATAATAACCTCAGCTTTCTCGCTTGTTCACTCTTCATTCCTCGTACAATATTTAACCGTAGGTTAGCGTTAACCGGCAATCTTCTCCTACCGTACAAGCTTCCCTAACCCGGAGTTTCCCAGCATCTGATGCTGGGGGCTTTTAATCAGAAAACCCATTTTTACAGGATTTTTTGGGAACTTCAGAATAACCATACGGAAGGTATAATAACTAACGTCGGTTTTCGCGCTTGCTCACTCTTCACTCCTCGTATTATATTTAACCGTCGGTTAGCGTTAACCGACAAGCTTCTCCAAATCCGGTTTTTCCCTGCATCAGATGCTGGGGGCTTTTTAAACAGAAAACCCCCATTTCTACAGGATTTTTTGGAAACTTTAGAATAACCATGCAGAAGGTTATAATAACTGTGGTTTTCGCGCTTGCTCACTCTTTATTCCTCATAATTTAACCGTCGGTTAGCGTTAACCGACATTCTCCCCTACTGAACAGATTCCCAAAGCCGGAGTATTCAGAATCAGATGCTAGGGTTTTTAAGCAGAAACCCCCATTTTTACAGGATTCTGTAGGAACTTCAGAATAACCATGCGGAAGGTTATAATACCTCAGCTTTCGCGCTTGCTCACTCTTTATTCCTCGTATAATATTTAACCGTCGGTTAGCGTTAACTGACAAACTTCTCCTACCGTACAAGCTTCCCAAATCCGGAGTTTCGCAGCATCAGATGCTGGAGGTTTTCTAAACGGAATGGTTATCATAACCGTTGGTTAGCGTTAACCGACAAGCTTCTCCAAATCCGGAGTTTTCCATCATCAGACGCCTTTTGGGGACCCTGGGTAACTTGAAACCCTTGAAAGGAGATGAAAGTCGACTCATTGAGTTTAAAGAAAAAAAAAATTATTTTCGCAAAGTCATTTATATGTTTTTATTAATGCCTTAAGTTATTAATTTCCTTATGATTTACTACCTTGCCAATGACATATACGACTCGCGCATCTCCGAACGTCGAAACTACAGTCGTAAATTAACGTCAAAGATGTTTCTTATTAAAAAAAAATTCTGAAATGCAGCCTCACCAACCATTTTAGCTTACTTTAAGTTCAACTTTCATATTGGGGTTTTCCAGACCCCAAAAATCATAAAAATCTAAAATCTAAAAAAAAAAAAAAAACATGAAAATTTTTTGTACTTTCATTTGTCTCAGCCTTCTGGGGGCCCAAAGAAACGTATATTGCAATATACATTTGAGGCGCTCCGGGTACCAAGGCGAACTCGATAAAACGTAGTTTCGAGATATTCGCATTTTAAAGCTTTCTGTTAAGGGCGAACTCGACAGAAAAGTCACTCTCTGGAATTTTCGTGACGAGATTTTAGATTTTATAGAATCATAGAGGAAAGGGTTTTTTAAAAATTTTCGAATATTTTTTACGATTATTAATTCACAAAATGTATAAATATTTTATTTCGTGGCGGTGAGCTGTTCCAAGAGGAGTGGGGCTCCCGGAAAAGGAGTGGGGGTAGGACTAGGATACGAGTTCGCCTTCGTACCCGCTCGGATATCGCAGTTAGAGCTTTGCCGCATATCGATTTCTACGTATTTTAAAGGGAAAAAAGGGCAAACTCAACGTAAAATTATATGGGCGTATTCACCAAGAGGTCTAGAATCTGAAAATGAAAAAAAAAAAAATTTGTCCGATGTCGAGTTCGCCCTTCGTACCCGGAGCGCCTCATTTAAATTCGTAAAAACTACGCCCTCACGTATACCGACCGATAGCGCAACCAAAAAACGCACTCTGCCCGAAGGTTGAGACAAAAAAAAAATTTTAATTCCAAGAAAATTGATCCTGACCCGGAAAACAACCTTTTTTTTTTGTAAAGACATCTTTTTTTGTTTTTTTACAATTTAATTGGCTCGCGTGTTTGTCCGGTCCGTTATAAGACGAATTTTTTTACCCCTTCAAATCTAATTGGGCAATGTGTCGATTTTAAATTTTTTGTGAAAAAAAAGTTACCTTCTGTTCTTCTCATTAGGGAAAAAGTACTTGTTCGAAGGGCTACCAACGAAAACTTCCTTAAAGAGGAGTAAAAATATGGGAGGGGAAGTATAAGGGGGATGGGAAGTATATGGGAGGGGAAGTATAAATGAGGGAAGTATAAGGGATGGGAAGTATATGGGAGGGGGAAGTATAAATGAGGGGGAAGTATATGGGAGGGGAAGTATAACGGAGAAGAAAGTTTTTTTTTCTTTTTTTTTCAATTAATTTTCTAGGTTTTTTTTCGATTAATTTTCTAAGTTTATTTTTTTCGAAGAATATTAATTTTTTCGAAAAATTTTCTAAGTTTTTTTTTATTTATTTTTTTTTTAATTATTTTTTAAAAATATTTTTACTAAAATGATAATTGTAGTGTAAAAAAAATGATGATTTTATTACACCAAGGGGAAAGTATAAATGAGGGGGATGTATAACGGAGGGGAAGTATATGGGAGGGGAAGTATAAAGGAGGGGTAAGTATAAATGAGGGGGAGTATATGGGAGGGGAGGTGCAAACGAGGGGGAAGTATATGGGAGGGAGGTGCAAACGAGGGGGAGGATAAAGGAGGGGTAAGTATAAGGGAGAAGAAAGTTTTTTTTTTTTTTCCAAAAAATGTTCCTAGTTTTTAAGTATCAAGGTAATAATAATGGAATTTTTGCCCAAGAGAGGTCCCTCTCGTTAGGCGTGGAAGTATGAAATTTCTCCCTACTAAAATGATAATTAATGAAAAAAAAAATGATAATTTTATTACACTAAAGGGGGAAATAAATGAGGGGAAAGTATAAGGGAGGGGAAGTACATATATGGAAGAGTAAGTATAAATGAGGGGGATGTATATGGGAGGGGAAGTATAAAGGAGGGGGAAGTATAAAGGAGGGGTAAGTATAAATGAGGGGGAGTATTAGGAAGAGGAGGTACAAACGAGGGGGAAGGATAAAGGAGGGAAGTATAACGGAGAAGGAAGTTTTTTTCCCCAAAAAATGTTCCAAGTTTTCATGTATCAGGGTAGAAATAATGGGATTTTTGGCCAAGAGGCCCTCTCGTAAGGCTGGAAGTATGAAATTTCTCCTACTAAAATGATAATTTTTGTAAAAAAAATTACAATTTTTTACACCAAAAATTCGTAAAAAGTCAGGATGAAATCCAAAACAATCCCTTAAATTCCATTCCCAAGGTCCATGATGTAATTCCATTCTAATTTGTTTTCTGATTTAGTTGAACATTGAACAAAACTATTTTTTCGATCAAACTGATCGGTATTTTGGGATAAAGACCACGGAGGATTATTTGGAAGTCTTTTTAGTCAAACTTTGCATAAAACCTTTTCAAAAAATAAAACATTAATATTTAAAAATATTTGTTCATACTTGTGTGAATCTGTTTAAAAATGACTGCGGTAAACCTTTTCGAGCACCACCTTGCCTCTGGG
Source organism: Orius insidiosus (assembly GCA_014119065.1). NCBI lineage: Eukaryota > Metazoa > Arthropoda > Insecta > Hemiptera > Anthocoridae > Orius > Orius insidiosus. Next base: position 304,454 of record JACGAQ010000130.1, read on the forward strand.
GATTCTGACAACCGAAAAGTCTGGTTGTCTCTTTGTTTATTTTGAAAGTTTTGTTCAATTCAGGGATAAAAACTTCTCCACGATGATCAAGTACACTGTTGAGGCCTTCAACCACACTGGAGGCCAAATTTAACTAAAAAAAAATTACATATATTCAATTTTTGCGAAATTTACATACTTCAAGAAGAATCCATTGGCCTTCTTTCAACGCTTTCAAAAAGGGCCTCTCAAGCAAAAGTACCAGGGGCCCTTCAACGGGTAAATCGGCACCAAATAAATCCGAAATGTCCGTTTGTTCAGACAAATTTATTCTTGTCACCTAAAAACACATTTAAAAAAATTTTCAACGAATTAAACTACCTCATTGCCAGTCGCTTTAGCCAAGCCATGACGACCGACGTTTTCCCAACTCCTGGACTTCCTTCAAGCAAAATCGCCCTCGATGGGATTTGTAAAGACGCAAAAGGCGCAGCGTGTTCAAACATGTCGTAGGAGCATCAAATAAAAATTTGGCATCTTTCGGACAATGGTGTCCTAAAAATAACAATAAATACCTAAATATTAAAATTAAACTTATACCTTTTTCTATAAAAAATGGGCTGATACCAAAAGTTGACTCAGTTTCAGAAATAACATTATTGGAATAAAAAGAAGACGAATCAATTTGGACTTGTTTAAACAAGAATTTCTCACATGAAGATTTAAATTCTTCAAGTAAATCAGTACTGAAAAAAACAATAAACATTTTTAAGAAAATAAACACTAATGCTTAGTTCCAACTGGTTTGAAACTCCTGGAGCATGCGCAGAAGGACTTAGACATCAAATCTGACATGCAAAACCTTCTGCACATGCTCCAGGAGTTTCAAACCAGTTTCAAACTGCGGTTGGAACAAAGCTATTACTTTTCCATTGCTGTATTTGCTGTTCCAATTCCATCCAAAAATGTAAGATATGCTCCATGGATATACGCTACTTCAATCCCACGTTCTTGGGTTGAAACTAAATTTATAAAATTTACCCAAGTCAAAATGTCTCGGACGCTTATGGAGATTCTATAATTTGAAAATGGTAAATAACTTTTTTTTTTAATTTAAAAAAACCTTTTCCGATTTCTGTACTTTTGAACCAATTTATAAATTGAACCATGATTTTCCCGATTCCGGAACTGCCATCTTGTTGATTTGACAAAGATAGTCCTTGGCTTAAGTTATGTTCAACGATGGAGATAAGATCTTCATCAGATTTTGGTGGGTCGCACCAAATTTCGGTGAGTCTGTTACGGAGAGCGGGGGAAAGTTCTTTCTTCCCGAAGTCGCCACCGGGATTCATCGTCCCGACAAAACGAAATTTAGCCTCAGCAGTAATTTCGATCTCATCTCCAAAACCTTTTTCGCTCACAAGCAGCTTTCTTTCAGGTTCCAACAACGAATTAAGACGTTCCAGAACACTATCGTCAGCCAGCGAAATTTCATCAGCAAGAAAACATGCCCACCTCTCATAGCATCAATCAAAGGACCATCATACCATTCAAAAAGTTTACTTTTATCAACCTGAAATTTTCATTTTAGTATAAATTTAAACAAAATAAAAAACCTACATTATCTCGCACAGGTCGTAAACCACCTAAGAAATCAGAACTTTCAGAATTTTGATGGCAATTTAAACAATAAAGCTTTTGCTCATTAATCGCAGTCAAAAATTGGCAAATACTCGTTTTTCCACATCCAGTTTCTCCAACCAACAAAATTGGTTCACAAAATTCCAAAGCTTTGCCTTAAAAAAAATTGTTTGAACAACAAATAAAAATGTAGGCTTACCAACTAAAACAGCAAGTTTTCGTAAGTTGTAAGTCCATACTATATGTTTAAAATCATCTAGAACAGGATAAAGTAATATTCTTTCAAGAATATGCTTGGTAACAGACGATGTTTTCTCATTTACTAAAAAAAAATTTTAGATATGCAACTTCTTTGACCACTTCTTTATATTGCTTTGTTCCAACCATTGAAACTGGTTTGAAACTCTTGGAGCATGTGCAGAAGGCACTTCAGATTTGATGGACAAACGATTTGGACGTCTAATTTGACATCTTCTGCGCAGGATGTTTCAAACTGGGTTGGAACAAAGCTATTAGAAGCACAACTTACGGGTGAATAAATTTTCTAAAGAAACTGTTCTTTTTATGTGTTTTTCGATGACGATTCTTATTATTTCACTTTCTTCCTCTTTTCGTACTCTTCCCGCCAAAACGAGAAAACCTGAAAAACGAAAAAATGATCTCTTTTGAGGCCTAGCAATCAGCAAACCTTCATCAGCAATATGTTGATCCCAGTCGTAATATTTATGTTTTTCGTTGTCGTTGCCAGTCTGTATCTTTCACCCCAACGGAAAAGGTCTCGGAGTGTAATAAAACCTTGTTTTCCAGCGAAAGCTGCGAGCCTTTTCTTCTCTCTGAAGGTCACTCATAACAGCGACTAATTTTTTCGCATACGATTCCGGCATGTCGCATCTATGCTGTAAAATACTGATGAGCTCAGGCGGAGGAATTTCGTCAAAATGAAGCTCGACGAATCTATTTCGAAAAGCTCTTGATAGCATCTGAAAAATACTAATTATTCTAAGTTTTTTGAGGTTTTAAAAGACTTGCTTTTCTTCCTCCATAAAGTCCTGGAGGATTCTGAGTGGCGAAAAGTCTGAAGTTTGGATGTGCTTTTACTGTCGTTTGGGTTTCTGGAATAAAGAGTTCACGGTTGTCGTCAAGTACTCGGTTTAAAGCTTCTAAAACTTCGCTTGGTGCGAGATTTAGCTCGTCTAAAATGATCCAATGGCCATGTCTCATCGCTTCGACTAAAACGCCTTCTTTAACACCAAATTCCCGGAAGTGTCCGCACTGTACGATCCGACATATTCTTGCAAATCTGTATGCTGATGGTTGTTGATTCTAAAGCATTTGTGCCCGGAAGATTCAGCAAGATAAGTAATGAGTGAAGTCTTTCCGACTGAAGTCTCTCCTTGGATCAAAATCGGGTGGTTGGAAGAGAAACACATCGTGCGATGTCACAAAGATTTTTCCGAACACTAGTCGTCAGAAGATATTTTTCAGGAACTTTAGCCTTCAGCGGACCTTTTGGTACCCAATAACCTTCAAAACGCACATGTTTTCCAGACATTGGTTCTGGAATCGGTTGAGAAAGAATGCTTTTTGAATCACTTTTATCCATCACTCTGAAAATATAATTAATTTATAAAAATAAAATTTAAATTGACATACTCTGCTATCATTCTTTTAACAGTATCGTGTGACTGGGAATTAAGTTGGGTCAAAAAGCTAAGACATAAGGCTTCATATAATGAACGTTTGGCACTTCCACATTTATTTTCAGCGGCTATCATCAACCCTCGACATAACGTACGTAAACTGTAAAGAGGCTTCTGCCCAATCGAATCTGACAAAACGTCCGCTGCTTTTTTCTTTACATTCAAATAAAACTGAACGACCGAATCAATTTTGCTAGTTGGCAAATTGGGCAGATAGCATTGCACCAATAACGATAAGTCGCCTCGCTCTGTATGTTCGCTGACAAACAGTTCTGTGAATCTGAAGAAAGATTGAGAAGTCAAAATTTAATTAAACAAACCGATTTCGAATTCCCAAAGGAAGATCTTTTTTTCCGAAATCAGTCGCAGGATTCATAGCAGCCAACAAGCGAAAATTAGGATTTCTTTCGACTTCAATATTATCGCCCCTTTCAAGCAAAGATACCGAACCTGACGTCCCTTCTAATAAACCTGATAAACACTGAAGAGTTTCTGCAGACGCCAAGTTTATTTCATCCAATAAAACCCAATGTCCTAAAATTTATTTATTATTTAATATTTAAAAAATAAAGAAACCTTTTTTTAATGCTTTGACTAGAGATCCTTCGATAAATGAAAACGCCATAATGCTTTTGTTTTTTCAAGCTGGCTTTTTAGTCGAAATATTTTGTCACCCAAGTCTTTCCATTTTAGAAGAGTAGCCTCATCTTTGGCGCCAATCAAACGGCGTATGGCAGCACCATGGCTGTGTGACATCAACTTCAAAAGTGTGAGCCACATCCTTTTTGATATACAAACCTAGAAAGCAAATATTAAAAAACTAAAATCTTATAAAAATTACATACTGAAATGTTCTCTAAAACTTAAGATTTTCTTTGACGTTAAATAAGGAGCGGAAAAGCCTTTCGAACTCATCTCGCAAAGGCATGATTATGTGCTTGATATCGACAGGTTTATAACCTCCAAGCAAATCAGAGCTATCACTTTGCTGATTCATGTTAATAACAACCAATTTATGTCCGGTCCTCTGAGCCAGAAGCTGAATTGTCGATGTCTTCCCAGTTCCCGTCTCACCAACCAGAAGCACAGGTTCATTCAGAGACAAGCAAACGCCGATTCGTTCAACAAGACATGAAGATTCTCGCGTAAAAGCAAACTTCAAAGTTTCGCTGCAAAACAATCAAGATTATGACAAAATTTTTAAAATTAATTACTTAGATAATGGGACAGAATCCATGTTTATTCTTTCCAAAACAGCTCGGCCAGAAATGCATTTTGAATCTGTCAAAGTGACATTTGGTTTGTATAAAGTGCAAAAGTATTCTGCCTTCGTTTTTATTATTCCTAGACAGGCAGCAACATTGGAAGCCAACTGTAGTCTTATAGCTGCAAAGAAAATATTTCAATGAGATCTAGAACGTTCTTTCCCTCTATTTTTTCACATGTGTACCAACCTGGATCGCGGTAGCTACAGCAAAACAAATCGATGGCATCCTGCAAGACTTTCAGAGCAGATTCTTGTGATGAAACATCAAAATCGATTTTTGCTCTTTCACACCATTTCATCAAATCTCTAAAAAATAAACAAAATATGAAGAAAATAAAAAAAAAAATTACCTGACAGAAATATGTCTTCGGCCGATTTGTCTGCTGATTATTTCATTTGTTTCATTTGAATCATTTATCGTAAACATGCTGAAGACTTTACCATTCTTTCAGCAATCGTTTTTAGTGGAGGGAACTACAATTTAGTTAATTACAACAAAAAAAAAAATGGTACTTGTGATTTAATGGTACCACGATTTTAGGTAGTTTAAATCTACATTTTTTTGGGTCCCGATGATAAACTTCAATCTAGTTTCTCTTCGCAAGGAGAGCTCGTTTGATAACACAAGGGGGTTAATTTTTTTCCTCTCGCAAGGAAAGCTGGTTTGATAACGAGGAGGTTAATTTTTTTCCTCTCGCAAGGAGCTCGTTTGATAAATTGAGGGTTAATTTTTTTCCTCTCGCAAGGAGCTCGTTTGATAACCGGGGGGGTTTTTTTTTTTCCTCTCGCAAGGAAAGCTGTTTGATAACGAGGGGGTTAATTTTTTCCTCTCACAAGGAGAGCTTGTTTGATAACGTGAGGGGGTAATTTTTTTCCTCTCACAAGCAAAGCTCGTTTGATAACGCGAGGGGGGGGGGGTAATTTTTTTCCTCTTGCAAGGAAAGCTCGTTTGATAACGCGAGTGGGTTAATTTTTTCCTCTCTCAAGGAGAGCTCGTTTGATAACACGGGAGGTTAATTTTTTTTCCTCTCGCAAGGAAAGCTCGTTTGATAACGAGAGGAGGTTAATTTTTTCCTCTCGCAAGGAAAGCTCGTTTGATAAAGCGAGGGTTAATTTTTTCCTCTCACAAGGAGAGCTTGTTTGACAACGTGAGGGGGTAATTTTTTCCTCTCACAAGCAAGCTCGTTTGATAACGCGAGGTTTTTTCCTCTTGCAAGGAAAGCTCGTTTGATAACGCGAGTGGGTTAATTTTTTTCCTCTCTCAAGGAGAGCTCGTTTGATAACACGGGAGGTTAATTTTTTTCCTCTCGCAAGGAAAGCTCGTTTGATAACGAGAGGAGGTTAATTTTTTTCCTCTCGCAAGGAAAGCTCGTTTGATAAAGCGAGAGGGTTAATTTTTTCCTCTCACAAGGAGAGCTTGTTTGACAACGTGAGGGGGTAATTTTTTCCTCTCACAAGGAAAGCTCGTTTGATAACGCGAGGGGGGGGGGGGGGTAATTTTTTCCTCTTGCAAGGAAAGCTCGTTTGATAACGCGAGTGGGTTAATTTTTTTCCTCTCTCAAGGAGAGCTCGTTTGATAACACGGGAGGGTTAATTTTTTTCCTCTCGCAAGGAAAGCTCGTTTGATAACGAGAGGGTTAATTTTTTCCTCTCGCAAGGAAAGCTCGTTTGATAAAGCGAGGGGGTTAATTTTTTCCTCTCACAAGGAGAGCTTGTTTAACGTGAGGGGGGTAATTTTTTCCTCTCACAAGGAAAGCTCGTTTGATAACGAGAATGGTTAATTTTTTTCCTCTCGCAAGGAGAGCTCATTTTCCACACGAGCTTTTCTTGCGAGAGGAAAAAAATTCACCCACTCGAGTTATCAAACTAGTTTGAATTCAGGACCTAAAAAATAGTTAGATTTCAAAGAAAAGAAATCTACCAAAATTGTACAAAAAAAATCTTAGTACCGCTAAGTGCCAAGTACCAAAAAAATTAATTTTACCTTTGTTTGAATGATATGAACAAGTTCTTCAAATGCTAGAGGCTCAACATTGACCTGAAGCCAATATTTTCGATAAGTTCAGTAGCTCCAGTTTGCTTTTTATGATTAGAATGAAGTCCAGGAAAAAGTCTAAACAGATTTCTCAGTACAAAAAATTTTTTTTTGCAAATTACAAACCTGTGTGTCATAAAAAGCTGGAAGCCAGGTGCAACTTGTACGTTATCCCTAAACCCTGGAATGTTAACAACTCCATTTTCCAATAACCCAGCCAAAAGAGCAGCGATGTCACTTGAGGCGCTTTCAATATCCTCAATCAATAACCAATGTCCTCCTAAGATGGCCTAAAAGAAATTTATTTTAATCCATCTATTAAATAAAACTACTTTGGTTAAAACTCCAGATTCCCAAATAAACTCTCCAGGTAAATCGGTACACCTGTAAGTTCCAAGGAGTAACTTTGCATCGGTTTCTTCACCAAGTTGAACTTTAAAGAACTCTTTGTTGATTTCTCGTCCTAAAAAGACAAAAAAATATCAAAAAATAAACAATTTTAAGCTAATTACCTGTAATTTTAGCTAAATGTTCAACTAAAACAGTTTTTCCCTTCCAACAGCACCGAATAAGCAGATAGCTTTTGAAGATGAAATTCCCAATGCGACATTTCTCAAATTATTGCATGCCGATTGAACAGAAATAAGGGAGCCATCTTTTTGATTTTTAGGGTTAAAAACCGAAAGGCTGATCCCTCCAACATTAACAGTCTGTGTTGAAATTCCAGACATATTAAACTTTTCATCTTTATCATCATATTCTAAAACACTTTTTATGTTTTGAAGACATTAAATATTGATAAATACCTAAGCCGACATGATCATCAAACAAGTAATCATCGTTAAATATTATTTTTGAATACATAAAACTGAAATTCCGATTTTCTTCGTCTGTTAAATACTTGGTAACTATCGATTCTGTTCCCAATATTTTGGCTGCACACTGACAGGCAATCCTAAAAATAATTGGAGAATTGAAAAATTAAATAAAATCATATTTTACCACACTAAACGATGGTCTTGATGGTACAAATAGATTTTAAGAAACTCCGCCCAATTCCATTTGTCCTTAAAATGGATGAACGATGTCCGTAGTAAGAACCAGCAGCATTCAACGATGTCTAATTCGGTAACTTTGTAGTCTAACTTTTGTTTTTTAAAAGTCCGCGAAGATTCGATATCCCATGGTGGCTTTTCAGGGTCGAAATGAACGAGAAAACACCTTAAACACCATATAAAACACCATAAAATGTAGATGGAAATACTTACTGTACAGAATCTTTTTGAATTGGAATAGTTTTGAGAGTAGGATATATTTGACACGATGGTCTTTTTCATTCTCGATCGCTGACAAAACAATATCCGTCCGTAATTGAGGAAGTGGAATATCGAAATGGTGTTATTAAAATCAGTAATTTGATAAGAGAGTGATTTTATGGCTTTGAAAAAACTTTCTTCTGACCAATCCTGAAAATAAATTCATACATATGAAATTTTAGTAAAATTTAAAGTTATTTCTTAATAAATTAGCTCGTATTGTTCGGATAAACTTGCTTTAACACATCAAAACTGAGGTATATAACAAGCATTTTGGGGGAGGAACAGCAATTCTGTTGCTTCTTCAGGCTAATTCTGTTCTACAGCACCTCATTCAATAAGCAGAAAGAATAACTTACAGTTGTTTTTAACAAAGACTGCACTAAATTGTGAATTTCAGGGCTCAAATCCAGCCTCGAAAGTCTTTTGAGACCCGTCAAAAAATCCGGGATTTTCGACTCGTTTTTCATGTTTAGAAAGTCGATAAGTTGATCCTGAAAACGAACGTTCACATTTTCAAAATCACGAAAGACACAAGAGTTATAACGAGGGAAAAATTAAATCGTTCACTCAGTTTGACAACAGCACGTGGTCAAGACATAAACAAAAAGGATTAACCTCCCAAGGGTTTCCTAAAATGTGAACCAGACGGAAGGTTTCAAAAAACCACCAGCAAAATTTAAATTTGTCTTCGTGAGTCTTCGTTAAAATAAACCACAAATAGTAAGTACCGGAAGCTAATGATCTATGAAAAAAAAATTTCTCAAAAAGCTTAAATTTTTTCTTCTTTTTTTTCAGTTTGATGTTATGGTCGAGATGACAGAAACAGAATCATCCTTCCAACAAGTAGAATCAAGTTTTCGTTTCCATAATTTTCAAAAGCGATTTTTGGCGTTGAAATCGTTTTTGAAGCGATGAAAATGGAAGGTTCTTATTTCATTTGGATTGGTTCCGCAGCGAACAAAACTCTGAGCGACCTCTCATCTGCGATACCATCTCGATTTAACCCGAAGCCGCTGGCATCCAACCTTTTCGGCTCAGAGGCAGACCTCCTATCAACCAGCTTAGCGTCGAAGATTTCGAAAAAACTTAACACCCCTGTACTTCTCAGTTATAACATTTCTGATCAAAAATGCTTATTGAAGTTGAAAAATTGCTTTGGGAAGAAATAAGAAACAATCCTGAATTTTTCAATTGATTATTTTTTTATATTAAATTGTAAATAAACAACTTTTATATTTAATAATTAAGTTATTGTGATACCCTCCTTGTCTGGTTTTTCGGGAAGGGTCTTCCAGACCCGGGTCAAATCGAATATTGATCTTTACCGATCTCAACTTTGTCTGTGGTGCCGGCCGGCCGTCCGTAGCATTTTTTTCCGGAACACTTTACATCCACAGTTTTCAATCGATTTTCACCAAATTTTCTTTAGTCGGTGAACAAGAAACTAACGAGGGCGATTTTTGAATTTCGAAAAAATGGCGGAGAATAGCTGTTTGAAATTTTAAAAAATTCGCTGTGGCCGAACCGTTAATCCGATTTCCACCAAATTTTCTCTAATTACTCCTCATATATTTTAAAGAATTTTTGGTGTAAAAAAATTGCCTCTTTTAATTATTATTTTTTTTTAGTAGGGAGAAATTTCATACTTTTACCCATTACAAGACATCCCTAGGCCAAAGAGCCCATTATTTCTACCTTGACACTTAAAAAAAAAAATTTTTGAAAAAAAACTTAGAAAATTGTTCGAAAAAAAAAACTTGGAAAATTAAAAAAAAAACTTCCCCTCCCTTATACCTCCCCTTCCTTATACTTCCCCCTCCGTTATACTTCCCTCTCCATTGTGCGTCCCCTCCTTTACTTTCCCTCCATTCGTTCTTCGTTCCCTTATACTTCCCCCTCCGTTATAACTTATACTTCCTCTATAAGGAAGTTTTCGTTGGATGCTCTTCAACCAGTACTTTTACATTAATTATCATTTTAGTAGGGAGAAATTTCATACTTCCACGACTAACGAGAGGGACCTCTCTTGGGGAAAAAATCCCATTATTTCTACCTTGATACTTACAAAAATTTAAAAAAAAAAAATTTAAATTTTTGAAAAAAAAAACGCAAAAAAAGAATACTTAGAAAAATTTTCGAAAAAAAAACTCGTAAAATTTTCAAAAGAAAATTTAAAAAAACTTCCCCCTCCGTTATACTTCCCTTCCCCCCCCCTCGGTAGCTCGGTGTGTAGCGTGAAGGACTCCGGTGCAGAAATTCTAATCCTTACATGGGTTCTAATTCTCTGGGGGGCCCGGGATTATTTATCTCGAAAATGTAAATATCAATGGAAACACGCGCCGTCCACGACACCTTAAAATTAGGTAGTTGGACGTAAAGCCTAATGTCAATAAAAATGCTCCTAAAAGGGATTGACATTGATATTTATTTTTTATTTTAGTTTTTATTTTTATACTTCCCTTCCCCTCCCTTATACTTTCCCTCCGTTCGTTATACTTTCGTTCCCTTAGACTTCCTCTTCCTTATACTTCCCCCTCCGCTATACTTCCTCTTCCTTATACTTCCCCCTCTAATATGTTTCTTCTCTTTAAAGAAGTTCTCGTCGGAGCTAGCTCCAAACTAGTTCTTTAATTCTTACCAATCCTGGACAAAATCATCGATAGTTGGCCTCCTTTTATAAAATTAAAAATTTCAAGAAAGTGCTAATTAAATGTACATAAATAAAATGTTTCAAATTCCACATAGATTGGGGATTTGTTCTTTTAAACCCCAAAACGCTATTGATTTTTTTAAGATTTGTTTTTGGCAACGGTTGATCTCCAACAACCCCACGGACCTAATGCACGAATTATCCTAAATTTTATCAAATAATTAAATATGGTCACAAAGGTGAGATAATTTTTTTTTAATTCTATCATTAGCTTGTATTTTTAAGGAATAAACTTGATGAACTTGAAAAATGTTCAAAAGCAGAAGAATATTCATTAAGACTTATTCTTGAGGTAAAAATTCTTGTCGTTAGAATTTAGTTCTTTTAATTAAATTTAGTTTCTAGAATATAAGGGGCTAAAAAAGACAACAGAAGCTTTAAAAGATGAAATTTTGACGTTCAATTCAGATGCGGAATTCCCAGAAATTATAAAAATGATCGAATTGAGGGTGATGTTGAAACCCTGATTGATCTTCTTGAGTCTTCAGACCACATTTCATTTTTTCAAGTATTCACAGCATATTTTAAACTTTGCCTAATTTTTTATAGAAATGGGATACATCTGTGCCAGAAAGTATAAAAAAATTGATGGATTACAAAAAATTAACTATCTACCTCCACGCTTACTATGCGACATTGTCATTTCACTCAAAACAGAGAAAAAAGAAATTGAAAAAATAGAAAAACGTCAAACATTGATTGAACAAGACGTACAATTAAATACGACCTTTATTAGAAAACCTTGTCAAAAAAACGTTCCGAATATTGATGAAATTGAACAGGTTTCTGAGGAAGACAAAAATATTTCTAAAGCACCCGACTCAGCCATGAGGATGTATAAAGACTTTCTATTCGAGCATGGAACTGAATTTGCTGATGATCCCGAGTTCCTTCCATATTTCGCTTTATCTTTTGTTGAAAATCCAAAAAACCATCCAACTTTTGAGCAATTTTTTAAGGTTAGTTCTTAAAGGTTAATTTCTTTTTTTAACTAATAACTATTAGTATAGTTATTTTTACTAATAACTAACTTTTCTTTTTTTATGAAGGATGATTGGAAGATTGAACTTATAAGAAGTTCACCGCTTTCCTTCTCAAGTATTCATGTGGAGATGAAGTAATTCCAGAAATTATCAAAATGTCGAAAAAGAGTAAAAGAGAGTTCAAAAATTGAGAAAAACACCCAAAAATCGTTTAAAGATTTAAAAAGGAGAATGCATAAGTTAAAAAGGGATCATCAAAAGTTAGTTGGTAAGTACCAGCCTATTTGATTGATGTAAAGAAGTTATTGTGATACCCTCGACGTCGGGTTTTTGGGGTCTTCCAGACCCCGGAGGGTCAAATCGAATATTGATCTTTACCGATCTCAACTTTGTCTGTGGTGCCGGCCGGCCGTCCGTAGCATTTTTTCTGTAACACTTTACGGCCACAGTTTTCATCAGATTTTCACCAAATGTTCACACAAATTTCTTTAGCCGGTGAACAAGAAACTAACGAGGGCGATTTTTGAATTTCAATAAATGGTGGAGATATGTCTGTTTGAAATTTTAAAAAATTCGCAGCAGCCGAACCGTTGTTGGTCCGATTTTCATTAAATTTTCACCAATTACTCCTTATATATTTTAAGAATTTTTGGTGTGAAAATTGAGGGAGAATTTCATACTTCCACCCGTTACAAGACGGACCTCCCTTCGGCGAAAATCCCATTATTTCTACCTTTATACTTGGAAAAATTTTCGAGAAAAAAAAATCTGTTATACTTCCTTCTTTGTACTCCTCCCCCTTGTACTTCGCCTTCTTTGTACTCCTCCCCCTTACACTTCCTCTCCTTTGTACTCCTCCCCCTTATACTTCCCCTCCTTTGTACTCCTTCCCCTTATACTTCCCTCCTTTGTACTCCCCCCTTATACTTCCCCTCCTATGTACTCCTCCCCGTTATACTCCCCCCTTTGTACTCCCCCTTATACTTCCCCTCCTTTGTACTCCTCCCCTTGTACTTCCCCTCCTTTGTACTCCTCCCCCTTGTACTTCCCCTCCTTTGTACTCCTCCCCCTTGTACTTCCCCTCCTTTGTACTCCTCCCCCTTGTACTTCCCCTCCTTTGTACTCCTCCCCCTTGTACTTCCCCTCCTTTGTACTCCTCCTCCTTGTACTTCCCCTCCTTTGTACTCCTCCTCCTTGTACTTCCCCTCCTTGTACTCATCCCCCTTGTACTTCCCCTCCTTTGTACTCATCCCCTTGTACTTCCCCTCCTTTGTACTCCTCCCCCTTGCACTTCCCCTCCTTTGTACTCCTCCCCCCTGTACTTCCCCTCCTTTGTACTCCTCCCCCTTGTACTTCCCCTCCTTTGTACTCCCCCCCTTGTACTTCCCCTCCTTTGTACTCCTCCCCCTTGTACTTCCCCTCCTTCGTACTCCTCCCCCTTGTACTTCCCCTCCTCCTTCGTACTCCTCCCCCTTGTACTTCCCCTCCTCCTTCGTACTCCTCCCCCTTGTACTTCCCCTCCTCCTTCGTACTCCTCCCCCTTGTACTTCCCCTCCTTCGTACTCCTCCCCCTTGTACTTCCCCTCCTCCTTCGTACTCCTCCCCCTTGTACTTCCCCTCCTCCTTCGTACTCCTCCCCCTTGTACTTCCCCTCCTCCTTCGTACTCCTCCCCCTTGTACTTCCCCTCCTCCTTCGTACTCCTCCCCCTTGTACTTCCCCTCCTCCTTCGTACTCCTCCCCCTTGTACTCCCCTCCTCCTTCGTACTCCTCCCCCTTGTACTTCCCCTCCTCCTTCGTACTCCTCCCCCTTGTACTTCCCCTCCTCCTTCGTACTCCTCCCCCTTGTACTTCCCCCCTCCTTCGTACTCCTCCCCCTTGTACTTCCCCTCCTCGTACTCCTCCCCCTTGTACTTCCCCTCCTCCTTCGTACTCCTCCCCCTTGTACTTCCCCCCTCCTTCGTACTCCTCCCCCTTGTACTTCCCTCCTCCTTCGTACTCCTCCCCCTTGTACTTCCCCTCCTCCTTCGTACTCCTCCCCCTTGTACTTCCCCTCCTCCTTCGTACTCCTCCCCCTTGTACTTCCCCTCCTCCTTCGTACTCCTCCCCCTTATACTTCCCCTCCTTCGTACTCCTCCCCCTTATACTTCCCCTCCTTTGTACTCCTCCTCATTGACTTTATGAACTGCTCTTTAATTTTATACTTCCCCTCAGTTATACTTCCCCCTCCTATATTTTACTTCGTTTTAAGTTTTCGTTGGACGCTCTTCAAACTTGTACTATAAATATTTCCAGGTGTTGCATCAGAACTTGCAAACGCCTTGGAAAAATCGGTACAAGGAGAAGCTGTAGACTTAAATTGACTTTATGAACTGCTCTTCAATTTTTCCAGATCTTTTTTCTGAAGAACAAGAAGTACGATATACTTTCCTATGATGATGTTATAGTTTTATTTTCTCAGTTTCTAGATGGTTTAATGACTAAAAACGAATTCTTCATTCGCTTTGGATGGGGCGAAATCAAAACGATTTATTCAATTCAGGAATAAAACGCAACTTTTACTCCTTCAAGCTTTAAGGCTAGTAAGTACAGATTTAGATGCTTCCACTAAATATAATTTAGCACATTACTCAAAGCGATCAAGAGGAAAGAAGATTTCATTCTTTGGATATCGCGGCAAGATATTTTAGGATTGAAAATTCTGAAATCGATGACTTTTTAAAGCCAGCAATAATCCCTCATCCTCTTCAGCAGTCATTTGAGACTTATGAATGCTATCGTTTCTTTAAACTGCGGTCGAGATTACATCGAATCTTCATCAAAAACCGTAGAAACTCTTATAGAGACTTTCTTGTTGAAAGGTTTAGATGAGACATCAAGTAACATGATTGTATCTGTGATTCAAAAATTAAGTTAGGTAAAAAAATGTTTGCATAAATTTTTCTAATTATTTTTTTGCAAAGAAATTATGTGATTTAATGATAGAAAAAGGCATCGTGGAAGATGTAGTAGAAAAAATAAAAAGTCTATCTTCCAACAAATACATTTTTGAACATTTATCACAGCTTTTGATGAACCTTTCTTTACAAGCACCGATATCATACTGGAACAAATATGTTGATTTTACGACTTATTTGATTGACTTATTGATGATTATCGATGATGAGTAAGCTATTAGGGTACAAAATGAAACTCGGCTAAATCTACAAA